>WNGS01166952.1:52563-97007 GCA_020271785.1 Procambarus virginalis | reverse complement strand
TTGAATATTAACATTTTAGTTGAATTGCTTAAATTGATACTTAGTATGTGAAAATAATTGGAAAGTTATTATTTAAAGGGTGTTTAACTTTGTTACCTGGAGTCTTGAGTGAGATGAGAAAATCTCAGCGGTTACTGGTTCATGAAATTAATGAGTACATGTTAGAGTTGAAACATGGTTAACATCTTTTTGGTACAGACAAGTCCATCCTTGTCTTGTATGTAAATGATCTAGAATGGATGGTGGCAGCATTTTCTATCTTCTATTTCAGCATTTCTATTTCCTATTTCTCTATTTTCTAATTTCTATTTCTTCTACTATCTACTCTTCTACTTCTACTATCTACTTCCTACTTCTACCTATCTACCCTTCTACTTTCATACTCACTTCCTACTTACTCCCAATTTCTAATATTTCCCCCCCCCCCCGTTACAATGTTCTGAGTAACTGTAATGTGTTGCTTTGGGTCACTGTCTGTGATGCTCTGGGAGATTGTCCTGTGATGCCCGGGTCACTGTCCTGTGATGTTTCGGGTCACTGTCCTGTGATGCTCCGGGTCTCTGTCCTCTGAGTCACTGTCCAGTGATGCTCCGGGTCACTGTCTTGTGGTGCTCTTGGTCACTGTTCTGTGATGGTCCAGCTAGGTCACTATCCTGTGATGCTCCAGGTCACTCTCCTGTCATGATCCAGGTCACTGTCCTATCATTCTGCGGATAACTGTCCGGTTATGCTCTGGGTCACGGTACTTTGATGCTCCGGGTCGCAGTCCTGTGATGCTTCGGGTCAGTGTCCTATGACGCCCTGGGTCACTGTCCTGAGATGCTCCGGACCTCTGTCCTGTGATGATCCAGACACTGTCCTGGGATGCTCCGGTCACTGTCCTGTGATGCTCCGGGTTACTGTCCTGTGATGCCCCGGGTCACTCTCCTGTGATGGTCCGGGTCACTATCTTGTGATGCTCGGGTCACTGTCCTGTGATGCTCCGAGTCACTGTCCTGTGATGCTCTGGGTCACTGTCTTGTGATGCTCCGGGTCACTGTCCTGTGATGCTCCGGGTCACTATCTTGTGATGCTCCGGGTCCCTGTTCTGTGATGCTCCGAGTCACTGTCCTGTGATGCTCTGGGTCACTGTCTTGTGATGCTCCGGGTCACTGTCCTGTGATGCTCCGGGTCACTACCTTGAGATGCTCCGGGTCAGTGTCCTGTGATGCTCCGGGTCACTGTCCTGTGATGCTCCGGGTCACTATCTTGTGATGCTCCGGGTCAGTGTCTTGTGATGCTCCGGGTCACTGTCCTGTGATGCTCTGAGTCACTGTCCTTTTAGGCTCCGGGTCACTATCCTGTGATGTTCTGGGTCACTGTCTTGTGATGTTCCGTGGTCACTGTCCTGTAATTCTCCGGGTCACTGTCCTGTGATGTTCCGTGGTCACTGTCCTGTGAAGTTCCGTGGTCACTGTCCTGTAATTCTCCGGGTCACTGTCATGTGATGTTCGGGGTCACTGTCCTGTGATGCTCCGGGAGATTGTCCTGTGATGCTCCGGGTCACTGTTTTGTGATGCTCCGGGTCTCTGTCCTGTGATGCTCTGGGTCACTGTCCTGTGATGCTCCGGGTAACTGTTCCGAGATTCTCAGGGTCACTGTCCTGTGATGCTCCCGGTCACTGTCCTGTGAAGCTCTTGGTCACTGTTGTGTGATGGTCCAGGTCACTGTCCTGTGATGCTCCAGGTCACTGATGCTCCTGGTCCCTGTCCTGTGATGCTCCTGGTCACTGTCCTGTGATGCTCCGGGTCACTGTCTTGTGATGCTCTGGGTCACTGTCCTGTGATGCATTGCGTCACTGTCGTGTGATGCTCCTGGCCACTGTCCTGTAATGCTCTGGGTCACTGTCCAGTGATACTCCGCGTCACTGTCCTGTGATGCTCCTGGTCACTGTCCTGTGATGCTCTGGGTCACTGTCCTGTGATGCTCCGGGTAACTGTCCTGTGATGCTCCGGGTCACTGTCCTGTGATACTCTGGGTCATTGTCCTGTGATGCTCCAGGTCACTGTCCTATGATGCTCTGGGTCACTCTCCTGTGATACTCCAGGTCTCTGTCCTGTGATGCTCCGGGTCACTGTCCTGTGATGCTCCGGGTCACTGTCCTGTGATGCTCTTGGTCACTGTCCTGTGATGCTCCGGATCACTGTCCTGTGATGCTCTGGATCACTATCCTGTGATGCTCTGGGTCACTGTCCTGTGATGGTCCACGTCACTGTCCTGTGATGCTCCGGGTCACTGTCCTGTGATGTTCTGGGTCACTGTCCTGTGATACTCCGGGTCTCTGTCCTGTGATGCTCTGGGTCACTGTCCTGTGAAGCTCCAGGTCACTGTCCTGTGATGCTCTGAGTCACTGTCCTATGATACTCCGGGTCACTGTCCTGTGATACTCTGGGTCATTGATCTGTGATGCTTCAGGTCACTGTCCTGTGATGCTCTGGGTCACTGTGCTGTGATGCTCCAGGTCACTGTCCTGTGATACTCTGGGTCATTGTCCTGGTATGCTCTGGGTCACTGTCCTGTGACGCTCCGGGTCATTGTCCTGTGCTGCTCTGGGTCACTGTCCTGCGATGCTCTGGGTCACTGTCCTATGATGCTCTGGGTCACTGTCCTGTGATGCTCTGGGTCACTGTCCTGCGATGCGTTGCTCTGGGTCACTGTCCTATGATACTCTGGGTCATTGTCCTGTGATGCTCCAGGTCACTGTCCTATGATGCTCTGGGTCACTGTCCTGTGATACTGCAGGTCTCTGTCCTGTGATGCTCCGGGTCACTGTCCTGTAATGCTCTTGGTAACTGTCCTGTGATGCTCCGGGACACTGTCCTGTGATGCTCCGAGTCACTGTCCTGTGATGCTCTGGGTCACTGTCCTGTGACGCTCCGGGTCACTGTCCTGTGATGCTCTGGGTCACTGTCTTGTGATGCTCTGGGTCACTGTCCTGTGATGCTCTGTGTCACTGTCCTGTGATGCTCTGGGTCACTGTCTTGTGATGCTCTGGGTCACTGTCTTGTGATGCTCTGGGTCACTGTTCTGTGATGCTCTGTGTCACTGTCCTGTGATTCTCTGGGTCACTGTCTTGTGATGCTCCGGGTCACTATTCTGTGATGCTCAGGGTCACTGTCCTGTGATGCTCCGGGTCACTGTCCTGTGACGCTCCAGGTCACTGTCAGTGATACTCCGGGTCACTGTTCTGTGATATTCAGGGTCACTGTCATGTGTTGCTCCTGGTCAAACTCCTGTGATGCTCTGGGTCACTGTACTGTGATGCTCTTGGTCACTGTCATGTGATGCTCTGGGTCACTGTCGTGTGATGCTCAGGGTCACTGTCCTGTGATGCTCTAGGTCACTGTCCTGTGATACTCCGGGTCACTGTTCTGTGATATTCAGGGTCACTGTCTTGTGATGCTCCTGGTCAAACTGCTGTGATGCACCTGGTCACTGTCCTGTGATATTCCGGGTCACTGTCCTGTGATGCTTCTGGTCACTGTCCTGTGACGCTCCAGGTCACTGTCCTGTGATACTCCGGGTCACTGTTCTGTGATATTCAGGGTCACTGTCATGTGATGCTCCTGGTCAAACTCCTGTGATGCATCTGGTCACTGTCCTGTGATATTCCGGGTCACTGTCCTGTGATGCTCTGGGTCACTGTCCTGTGATGCTCCGCGTCACTGTCCTGTGATGCTCCGGGACACTGTCCTGTGATGCTCTGCGTCTCTGTCCTGTGATACTCATGGTCACTGTCCTGTGATGCTCCAGGTCACTGTCCTGTGATGCTCTGGGTCTTTGTCCTGTGATACTCATGGTCACTGTCCTGTGACGCTCCAGGTCACTGTCCTGTGATACTCCGGGTCACTGTTTTGTGATATTCAGGGTCACTGTCATGTGTTGCTCCTGGTCAAACTCCTGTGATGCTCTGGGTCACTGTCCTGTGGTGCTCCGGGTCACTGTCCTGTGATGCTCTGGGTCACTGTCATGTGATGCATCGCGTCACTGTCGTGTGATGCTCCTGGCCACTGACTCGTAATGCTCTGGGTCACTGTCCAGTGATACTCCGCGTCACTGTCCTGTGATGCTCCGGGTCACTGTCCTGTGATGCTCTGGGTCACTGTCCTGTGATGCTCCGGGTCACTGTCCTGTGATGCTCCGGGTCACTGTCCTGTGATATTCTGGTTCACTGTCTTGTGATGCTCCGGATCACTGTCCTGTGATGCTCCGGGGTACTATCCTGTGATGCTCTGCGTCACTGTCCTGTGATGGTCCACGTCACTATCCTGTGTATCTCCGGGTCACTGTCTTGTGATGTTCTGGGTCACTGTCCAGTGATACCCCGGGTCTCTGTCCTGTGATGCTCTGGGTCACTGTCCTGTGAAGCTCCAGGTCACTGTTCTGTGATGCTCTGAGTCACTGTCCTATGACACTCCGGGTCACTGTCCTGTGATGCTCCGGGTCACTGTCCTGTGATGCTCTGGGTCAGTGTCCTGTGATTCTCCGGGTCACTGTCCTGTGAGGCTCTTTGTCACTGTCCTGTGATGCTCTGGGTCACTGTCCTGTGATGCTCCAGGTCACTGTCCTGTGATACTCTGGGTCATTGTCCTGTGATGCTCTTGGTCATTGTACTGTGATGCTCCGGGTCATTGTCCTGTGATGCTCTGGGTCACTGTCCTGCGATGCTCCGGGTCATTGTCCTGTGATGCTGCAGGTCACTGTCCTATGATGCTCTGGGTCACTGTCCTGTGATACTCCAGGTCACTGTCCTGTGATGCTCCGGGTCACTGTCCTGTGATGCTCCGGGTCACTGTCCTGTGATGCTCTGGGTCACTGTCCTGTGATGCTCCAGGTCACTGTCCTGTGATGCTCCGAGTCACTGTCCTGTGATTCTCTGGGTCATTGTCCTGTATGCTCTGTGTCACTGTCCTGTGACGCTCCGGGTCACTGTCCTGTGATGCTCCGGGTCACTGTCCTGTGATGCTCCGGGTCACTGTCCTGTGATGCTCCCGGTCACTGTCCTGTGATGCTCCGGGTCACTGTCCTGTGACGTTCTGGTCACTGTCCTGTGATACTCCGCGTCACTGTCCTGTGATACTCCTGGGCACTGTCCTGTGATGCTCCGGGTAACTGTCCTGTGATGCTCCAGTCACTGTCCTGTGATGCTCCGGGTCACTGTCCTGTGATGCTCCCGGTCACTGTCTTGTGATGCTCTAGGTCACTGTCCTGTGGTGCTCCAGGTCACTGTCTTGTGATGCTCTGGGTCAGTGTCCTGTGATTCTCCGAGTCTCTGTCCTGTGATGCTCCGGGTCACTGTCCTGTGATGCTCCGGGTCACTGTCCTGTGATGCTCCGGGTTACTGTCCTGTGATGCTCTGGGTCAGTGTCCTGTGATTCTCCGGGTCACTGTCCTGTGAGGTTCTTTGTCACTGTCCTGTGATGCTCTGGGTCACTGTCCTGTGATGCTCCGGGTCACTGTCCTGTGATGCTCCGGGTCACTGTCCTGTGATGCTCTGGGTCACTGTCCTGTGATGCTCTGGGTCACTGTCATGTGATGCTCTTGGTCACTGTCATGTGATGCTCTGGGTCACTGTCCTGTGATGCTCAGGGTCACTGTCCTGTGATGCTCTAGGTCACTGTCCTGTGATACTCTGGGTTTCTGTCCTCTGATGCTCTGTGTCACTGTTCTGTGATGCTCCGGGTCACTGCACTGTGATGCTCTGGGTCAGTGATCTGTGATGCTTCAGGTCACTGTCCTGTGATTCTCTGGGTCACTGACCTGTGATGCTCCAGGTCACTGTCCTGTAATATTCTGGGTCATTGTCCTGGTATGCTCTGGGTCACTGTCCTGTGACGCTCCGGGTCATTGTCCTGTGATGCTCCGGGTCACTGTCCTGCGATTCTCTGGGTCACTGTCCAGTGATGCTCCGGGTCACTGTCCTGTGATTCTCCTGGTCACTGTCCTGTGATGCTCCGGGTCACTGTCCTGTGATGCTCCAGGTCACTGTCCTGTGATACTCCGGGTCACTGTCGTGTGATACTCCGGGTCTCTGTCCTGTGATTCTCTGGGTCACTGTCCTGTTATGCTCCGTGCCACTGTCCTGTGATGCTCTGGGTCACTGTTCTATGATGCTCTGGCTCACTGTCCTTTGATGCTCTGGATTTCTGTCCTGTGATGTTCTGGATCACTGTCCTGTGGCGCTCCTGGTCACTGTCATGTGATGCTGCAGGTCAAAGACCTGTGATAATCTGGGTCACTGTCCTGTGGTACTCCGGGTCACTGTCCTGTGATGCTCTGTGTTACTGTCGTGTGATGCTCCAGGTCACTGTCATGTGATATTCTGGGTCAGTGTCCTGTGATGCTCTGGGTCACTGTCCTGTGATGCTCCGGGTCACTGTCCTGTGATGCTCTGGGTCACTGTCCAGTGATGCTCTGGGTCACTGTCCTGTGATGCTCCGGGTCACTGTATTGTGATGCTCTGGGTCAGTGATCTGTGATGCTTCAGGTCACTGTCCTGTGATGCTCTGGGTCACTGTTCTGTGATGCTCCAGGTCACTGTCCTGTGATACTCTGGGTCATTGTCCTGGTATGCTCTGGGACACTGTCCTGTGATGCTCCACGTCACTGTCCAGTGATGCTCTTTGTCACTGTCCAGGTGATGCTCTGGGTCACTGTCCTGTGATACTCCGGGTCTCTGTCCTTTGATGCTCTGGGTCACTTTCCTGCGATGCTCCAGGTCACTGTCCTGTGAAGCTCCGGGTCACTGTCCTGTGATGCTCCGGGTCACTGTCCTGTGATGCTCTGGGTCACTGTCCTGTGATGCTCTAGTTCGGTGTCCTGTGATGCTCTGGGTCACTGCCCTGTGACGCTCCCGGTCATTGTCCTATGATACTCCGGGTCACTCTCCTTTGATGCTCCTGGTCACTGTCCTGTGATGCTCCGGGTCACTGTCCTGTGATGCTCTGGGTCGCTGTCCTGTGATTCTCTGGGTCACTGTCCTGTGATGCTCCGCGTCTCTGTCCTGTAATGCTGCTGGTCACTGTCTTGTGACGCTCTAGGTCACTGTCCTCTGATGCTTCGGATCACTGTCCTGTGAAGCTCCAGGTCACTGTCTTGTGATGCTCTGGGTCAGTGTCCTGTGACTCTCCGAGTCTCTGTCCTGTGATGCTCCTGTGCACTGTCCTGTGATACTCCGGGTCACTGTCCTTTGATGCTCCTGGTCACTGTCCTGTTATGCTCCGGGTAACTGTCCTGTGATGCTCTGGGTCACTGTTCTGTGATGCTCTGGGTCACTGTCCTGTGATGCTCCGTGTCACTGTCCAGTGATGCTCTGGGTCACTGTCCTGTGATACTCCGGGTTTCTGTCCTCTGATGCTCTGGGTCACTGTCCTGTGATGCTCCGGGTCACTGTACCGTGATGCTCTAGGTCAGTGATCTGTGATGCTTCAGGTCACTGTCCATTGATGCTCTGGGTCACTGTCCTGTGATGCTCCAGGTCACTGTCCTGTGATACTCTGGGTCATTGTCCTGGTATGCTCTGGGTCACTGTCCTATGATGCTCTGGGTCACTGTCCTGTGATGCTCTGGGTCACTGTCCTGTGTTGCTCTGTGTCACTGTCCTATGATGCTCCGGGTCATTGTCCTGTGATGCTGCAGGTCACTGTCCTATGATGCTCTGGGTCACTGTCCTGTGATACTCCAGGTCACTGTCCTGTGATGCTCCGGATCACTGTCCTGTATTGCTCCGGGTCACTGTCCTGTGATGCTCTTGGTCACAGTCCTGTGATGCTCCGGGTCACTGTCCTGTGATGCTACGAGTCACTGTCCTGTGATACTCTGGGTCATTGTCCTGGTATGCTCTGTGTCACTGTCCTGTGACGCTCCGGGTCATTGTCCTGTGATGCTCTGGGTCACTGTCCTGTGATGCTCCGGGTCACTGTCCTGTGATGCTCCTTGCCACTGTCCTGTCATGCTCCGGTCACTATTCTGTGATACCCTTGGTCACTGTCCTGTGATGCTCTGGGTCACTGTCCTGTGATGCTCTGGGACACTGTCCTGTGATGCTCCAGGCCACTGTCTTGTGATGCTCTTTGTCACTGTCCAGGTGATGCTCTGGGTCACTGTCCTGTGATGCTCTGCGTCACTGTCCTGTGATGCTCTGGGTCACTTTCCTGTGATGCTCCGGGTCACTGTCCTGTGAGGCTCCGGGTCACTGTCCTGTGAGGCTCCGGGTCACTGTCCTGTGATGCTCCGAGTCACTGTCCTGTGATGTTCCAGGTCACTGTCCTGTGATGCTCTGGGTCACTGTTCTATGATGCTCTGGGTCACTGTTCTGTGATACTCCGCGTCACTGTCCTGTGATGCTCCTGGGCACTGTCCTGTGATGCTCCGGGTAACTGTCCTGTGATGCTCCAGGTCACTGTCCTGTGATGCTCTTGGTCTCTGTCCTGTGATACTCATGGACACTGTCCTGTGATGCTCCAGGTCACTGTCCTGTGATGCTCTGGGTCACTGTCCTGTGACGCTCCGGGTCACTGTCCTGTGATGCTCCGGGTCACTGTCCTGTAATGCTCCGGGCCACTGTCCTGTGATGCTCCGGTCACTGTCTTGTGATGCTCTAGGTCACTGTCCTGTGGTGCTCCAGGTCACTGTCTTGTGATGCTCTGGGTCAGTGTCCTGTGATTCTCCGGGTCTCTGTCCTGTGATGCTCCGGGTCACTGTCCTGTGATGCTCCGGGTCACTGTTCTGTGATGCTCCGGGTCACTGTCCTGTGATGCTCTGGGTCAGTGTCCTGTGATTCTCCGAGTCACTGTCCTGTGAGGCTCTTTGTCACTGTCCTGTGATGCTCTAGGTCACTGTCCTGTGACGCTCCGGGTCACTGTCCTGTGATGCTCTATTTCGGTGTCCTGTGATGCTCTGGGTCACTGCCCTGTGACGCTCCCGGTCATTGTCCTATGATACTCCGGGTCACTGTCCTGTGATGCTCCTGGTCACTGTCCTGTGATGCTCTGGGTCACTGTCCTGTGATGCTCTGGGTCGCTGTCCTGTGATTCTCTGGGTCACTGTCCTGTGATGCTCCGCGTCTCTGTCCTGTAATGCTGCTGGTCACTGTCTTGTGATGCTCTAGGTCACTGTCCTCTGATGCTTCGGATCACTGTCCTGTGAAGCTCCAGGTCACTGTCCTGTGGTGCTCCAGGTCACTGTCTTGTGATGCTCTGGGTCAGTGTCCTGTGACTCTCCGATTCTCTGTCCTGTGATGCTCCTGTGCACTGTCCTATGATACTCCAGGTCACTGTCCTGTGATGCTCTGGGTCATTGTCCTGGTATGCTCTGGGTCACTGTCCTATGATGCTCTGGGTCACTGTCCTGTGATGCTCTGGGTCACTGTCCTGTGATGCTCTGTGTCACTGTCCTATGATGCTCCGGGTCATTGTCCTGTGATGCTGCAGGTCACTGTCCTATGATGCTCTGGGTCACTGTCCTCTGATACTCCAGGTCACTGTCCTGTGATGCTCCGGGTCACTGTCCTGTGATGCTCCGGGTCACTGTCCTGTGATGCTCTTGGTCACAGCCCTGTGATGCTCCGGGTCACTGTCCTGTGATGCTCCGAGTCACTGTCCTGTGATACTCTGGGTCATTGTCCTGGTATGCTCTGTGTCACTGTCCTGTGACGCTCCGGGTCATTGTCCTGTGATGCTCTGGGTCACTGTCCTGTGATGCTTCGGGTCACTGTCCTGTGATGCTCCTTGTCACTGTCCTGTCATGCTCCGGGTCACTATTCTGTGATACCCTTGGTCACTGTCCTATGATGCTCTGGGTCACTGTCCTGTGATGCTCTGGGACACTGTCCTGTGATGCTCCAGGCCACTGTCTTGTGATGCTCTTTGTCACTGTCCAGGTGATGCTCTGGGTCACTGTCCTGTGATACTCCGGGTCTCTGTCCTGTGATGCTCTGGGTCACTTTCCTGTGATGCTCCGAGTCACTGTCCTGTGATGTTCCAGGTCACTGTCCTGTGATGTTCCAGGTCACTGTCCTGTGATGCTCTGGGTCACTGTCCTGTGATACTCCAGGTCTCTGTCCTGTGATGCTCTGGGGTCACTGTCCTGTGATGCTCCGGGTCACTGTCCTGTGATGCTCCGGGTCACTGTCCTGTGATGCTCCGGGTCACTGTCCTGTGATGCTCCGGGTCACTGTCCTGTGATGCTCCAGGGCACTGTCCTCTGATACTCCGGGTCACTGTCCTGTGACGTTCTGGGTCATTGTCCTGTGATACTCCGCTTCACTGTCCTGTGATGCTCCTGGCACTGTCCTGTGATGCTCCGGGTAACTGTCCTGTGATGCTCCAGGTCACTGTCCTGTGATGCTCTGGGTCTCTGTCCTGTGATACTCATGGTCACTGTCCTGTGATGCTCCAGGTCACTGTCCTGTGATGCTCTGGGTCACTGTCCTGTGACGCTCCGGGTCACTGTCCTGTGATGCTCCGGGTCACTGTCCTGTGATGCTCCGGGTCACTGTCCTGTGATGCTCCAGGTCACTGTCTTGTGATGCTCTAGGTCACTGTCCTGTGGTGCTCCAGGTCACTGTCTTGTGATGCTCTGGGTCAGTGTCCTGTGACTCTCCGAGTCTCTGTCCTGTGATGCTCCTGTGCACTGTCCTGTGATACTCCGGGTCACTGTCCTGTGATACTCCGGGTCTCTGTCCTGTTATGCTCCGGGTCACTGTCCTGTGTTGCTCTGGGTAACTGTCCTGTGATGCTCTGGGTCACTGTTCTGTGATGCTCTGGGTCACTGTCCTGTGATACTCCGTGTCACTGTCCAGTGATGCTCTGGGTCACTGTCCTGTGATACTCCGGGTTTCTGTCCTCTGATGCTCTGGGTCACTGTCCTGTGATGCTCCGGGTCACTGTACTGTGTTGCTCTGCGTCAGTGATCTGTGATGCTTCAGGTCACTGTCCATTGATGCTCTGGGTCACTTTCCTGTGATGCTCCGAGTCACTGTCCTGTGATGTTCCAGGTCACTGTCCTGTGATGTTCCAGGTCACTGTCCTGTGATGCTCTGGGTCACTGTCCTGTGATACTCCAGGTCTCTGTCCTGTGATGCTCTGGGGTCACTGTCCTGTGATGCTCCGGGTCACTGTCCTGTGATGCTCCGGGTCACTGTATTGTGATGCTCCGGGTCACTGTCCTGTGATGCTCCGGGTCACTGTCCTGTGATGCTCCGGGTCACTGTCCTGTGATGCTCCAGGGCACTGTCCTCTGATACTCCGGTCACTGTCCTGTGACGTTCTGGGTCATTGTCCTGTGATACTCCGCTTCACTGTCCTGTGATGCTCCTGGGCACTGTCCTGTGATGCTCCGGGTAACTGTCCTGTGATGCTCCAGGTCACTGTCCTGTGATGCTCTGGGTCTCTGTCCTGTGATACTCATGGTCACTGTCCTGTGATGCTCCAGGTCACTGTCCTGTGATGCTCTGGGTCACTGTCCTGTGACGCTCCGGGTCACTGTCCTGTGATGCTCCGGGTCACTGTCCTGTGATGCTCCGGGTCACTGTCCTGTGATGCTCCAGGTCACTGTCTTGTGATGCTCTAGGTCACTGTCCTGTGGTGCTCCAGGTCACTGTCTTGTGATGCTCTGGGTCAGTGTCCTGTGACTCTCCGAGTCTCTGTCCTGTGATGCTCTGTGCACTGTCCTGTGATACTCCGGGTCACTGTCCTGTGATACTCCGGGTCTCTGTCCTGTTATGCTCCGGGTCACTGTCCTGTGTTGCTCTGGGTAACTGTCCTGTGATGCTCTGGGTCACTGTTCTGTGATGCTCTGGGTCACTGTCCTGTGATACTCCGTGTCACTGTCCAGTGATGCTCTGGGTCACTGTCCTGTGATACTCCGGGTTTCTGTCCTCTGATGCTCTGGGTCACTGTCCTGTGATGCTCCGGGTCACTGTACTGTGTTGCTCTGCGTCAGTGATCTGTGATGCTTCAGGTCACTGTCCATTGATGCTCTGGGTCACTGTCCTGTGATGCTCCAGGTCACTGTCCTGTGATACTCTGGGTCATTGTCCTGGTATGCTCTGGGTCACTGTCCTATGATGCTCTGGGTCACTGTCCTGTGATGCTCTGGGTCACTGTCCTGTGATGCTCTGTGTCACTGTCCTATGATGCTCCGGGTCATTGTCCTATGATGCTCTAGGTCACTGTCCTGTGATACTCCAGGTCACTGTCTTGTGATGCTCCGGGTCACTGTCCTGTGATGCTCCGGGTCACTGTCCTGTGATGCTCTTGGTCACTGTCCTGTGATGCTCCGGGTTACTGTCCTGTGATGCTCCGAGTCACTGTCCTGTGATACTCTGGGTCATTGTCCTGGTATGCTCTGTGTCACTGTCCTGTGACGCTCCGGGTCATTGTCCTGTGATGCTCTGGGTCACTGTCCTGTGATGCTCCTTGTAACTGTCCTGTCATGCTTCGGGTCACTATTCTGTGATACCCTTGGTCAGTGTCCTGTGATGCTCTGGGTCACTGTCCTGTGATGCTCTGGGACACTGTCCTGTGATGCTCCTGGCCACTGTCCTGTGATGCTCTTTGTCACTGTGCAGGTTATGCTCTGGGTCACTGTCCTGTGATACTCCGGGTCTCTGTCCTGTGATGCTCTGGGTCACTTTCCTGTGATGCTCCGGGTCACTGTCCTGTGAGGCTCCGGGTCACTGTCCTGTGATGCTCCGAGTCACTGTCCTGTGATGCTCCAGGTCACTGTCCTGTGATGCTCTGGGTCACTGTTCTATGATGCTCTGGGTCACTGTCCTGTGATACTCCAGGTCTCTGTCCTGTGATGCTCTGGGGTCACTGTCCTGTGATGCTCCGGGTCACTGTCCTCTGATGCTCCGGGTCACTGTCCTGTGATGCTCCAGGTCACTGTCTTGTGATGCTCCGGGTCACTGTCCTGTGATGCTCCGGGTCACTGTCCTGTGATGCTCCAGGGCACTCTCCTCTGATACTCCGGGTCACTGTCCTGTGGCGTTCTGGGTCATTGTCCTGTGATACTCCGCGTCACTGTCCTGTGATGCTCCTGGGCACTGTCCTGTTATGCTCCGGGTAACTGTCCTGTGATGCTCCAGCTCACTGTCCTGTGATGCTCCGGGTCACTGTCCTGTGATGCTCCCGGTCACTGTCTTGTGATGCTCTAGGTCACTGTCCTGTGGTGCTCCAGGTCACTGTCTTGTGATGCTCTGGGTCAGTGTCCTGTGATTCTCCGAGTCTCTGTCCTGTGATGCTCCGGGTCACTGTCCTGTGATGCTCCGGGTCACTGTCCTGTGATGCTCCGGGTTACTGTCCTGTGATGCTCTGGGTCAGTGTCCTGTGATTCTCCGGGTCACTGTTCTGTGATGCTCCGGGTCACTGTCCTGTGATGCTCTGGGTCATGTCCTGTGATTCTCCGGGTCACTGTCCTGTGATGATCTTTGTCACTGTCCTGTGATGCTCTGGGTCACTGTCCTGTGATGCTCCGGGTCACTGTCCTGTGATGCTCCGGGTCACTGTCCTGTGATGCTCTGGGTCAGTGTCCTGTGATGCTTCGGGTCACTGTCCTGTGAGGCTCTTTGTCACTGTCCTGTGATGCTCTGGGTCACTGTCCTGTGATGCTCCGGGTCACTGTCCTGTGATGCTCCGGGTCACTGTCCTGTGATGCTCTGGGTCACTGTCCTGTGATGCTCTGGTCACTGTCATGTGATGCTCTTGGTCACTGTCATGTGATGCTCTGGGTCACTGTCCTGTGATGCTCAGGGTCACTTTCCTGTGATGCTCTAGGTCACTGTCCTGTGATACTCCGGGTTTCTGTCCTCTGATGCTCTGGGTCACTGTTCTGTGATGCTCCGGGTCACTGTACTGTGATGCTCTGGGTCGTGATCTGTGATGCTTCAGGTCACTGTCCTGTGATGCTCTGGGTCACTGTCCTGTGATGCTCCAGGTCACTGTCCTGTAATATTCTGGGTCATTGTCCTGGTATGCTCTGGGTCACTGTCCTGTGACGCTCCGGGTCATTGTCCTGTGATGCTCCGGGGTCACTGTCCTGCGATTCTCTGGGTCACTGTCCTGTGATGCTCCGGGTCACTGTCCTGTGATTCTCCTGGTCACTGTCCTGTGATGCTCCGGGTCACTGTCCTGTGATGCTCCAGGTCACTGTCCTGTGATACTCCAGGTCACTGTCCTGTAATACTCCGGGTCTCTGTCCTGTGATTCTCTGGTCACTGTCCTGTGATGCTCTGGGTCACTGTTCTATGATGCTCTGGCTCACTGTCCTGTGATGCTCTGGATTCTGTCCTGTGATGTTCTGGATCACTGTCCTGTAGCGCTCCTGGTCACTGTCCTGTGATGCTGCAGGTCAAGGACCTGTGATACTCTGGATCACTGTCCTGTGGTACTCCGGGTCACTGTCCTGTGATGCTCTGTGTTACTGTCCTGTGATGCTCCAGGTCACTGTCCTGTGATATTCTGGGTCACTGTCCTGTGATGCTCTGGGTCACTGTCCTGTGATGCTCAGGGTCACTGTCCTGTGATGCTCTGGGTCACTGTCCAGTGATGCTCTGGGTCACTGTCCTGTGATACTCCAGGTTTCTGTCCTGTGATGCTCTGGGTCACTGTCCTGTGATGCTCCGGGTCACTGTACTGTGATGCTCTGGGTCAGTGATCTGTGATGCTTCAGGTCACTGTCCTGTGATGCTCTGGGTCACTGTCCTGTGGTACTCCGGTCACTGTCCTGTGATGCTCTGTGTTACTGTCCTGTGATGCTCCAGGTCACTGTCCTGTGATATTCTGGGTCACTGTCCTGTGATGCTCTGGGTCACTGTCCTGTGATGCTCCGGGTCACTGTCCTGTGATGCTCTGGTCAATGTCCAGTGATGCTCTGGGACACTGTCCTGTGATACTCCGGGTTTCTGTCCTGTGATGCTCTGGGTCACTGTCCTGTGATTCTCCGGGTCACTGTACTGTGATGCTCTGGGTCAGTGATCTGTGATGCTTCAGGTCACTGTCCTGTGATGCTCTGGGTCACTGTCCTGTGATGCTCCAGGTCACTGTCCTGTGATACTCTGGGTCACTGTCCAGGTGATGCTCTGGGTCACTGTCCTGTGATACTCCGGGTCTCTGTCCTGTGATGCTCTGGTCACTTTCCTGTGATGCTCCTGGTCACTGTCCTATGATGCTCCGGGTTACTGTCCTGTGATACTCCGGTTTCTGTCCTGTGATGCTCTGGGTCACTGTCCTGTGATTCTCCGGGTCACTGTACTGTGATGCTCTGGTCAGTGATCTGTGATGCTTCAGGTCACTGTCCTGTGATGCTCTGGTCACTGCCCTGTGACGCTCCCGGTCATTGTCCTATGATACTCCGGGTCACTGTCCGGTGATGCTCTGGGTCACTGTCCTGTGATGCTCCAGGTCACTGTTCTGTGATGCTCTGGGTCACTGTCCTGTGATGCTCTGGGTCACTGTCCTGTGATGCTCCGTGTCACTGTCCTGTGATGCTCCAGGTCACTGTCCTGTGATGCTCTGGGTCACTGTCCTGTGACTCTGGGTCACTGTCCTGTGATGCTCCGGGTCACTGTCCTGTGATGCTCCGGGTCACTGTCCTGTGATGCTCCCGGTCACTGTCTTGTGATTCTCTAGGTCACTGTCCTGTGAGTGCTCCACGTCACTGTCCTGTGATGCTCTGGGTCATGTCCTGTGATGCTCCGGTCACTGTCCTGTGATGCTCCGGGTCACTGTCCTGTGATGCTCCGGGTCACTGTCCTGTGATGCTCCGGGTCACTGTCCTGTGATGCTCTGGGTCAGTGTCCTGTGATTCTCTGGGTCACTGTCCTGTGAGGCTCTTTGTCACTGTCCTGTGATGCTCTGGGTCACTGTCCTGTGATGCTCCGGGTCACTGTCCTGTGATGCTCGGGTCACTGTCCTGTGATGCTCCGGGTCACTGTACTGTGATGCTCTGGGTCAGTGATCTGTGATGCTTCAGGTCACTGTCCTGTGATGCTCTGGGTCACTGTCCTGTGATGCTCCAGGTCACTGTCCTGTAATATTCTGGGTCATTGTCCCGGTATGCTCTGGGTCACTGTCCTGTGACGCTCCGGGTCGTTGTCCTGTGATGCTCCGGTCACTGTCCTGCGATTCTCTGGGTCACTGTCCTGTGATGCTCCGGTTACTGTCCTGTGATTCTCTTGGTCACTGTCCTGTGATGCTCCGGGTCACTGTCCTGTGATGTTCCAGGTCACTGTCCTGTGATAATCCGGGTCACTGTCCTGTGATACTCCGGGTCTCTGTCCTGTGATTCTCTGGGTCACTGTCCTGTGATGCTCTGGGTCACTGTTCTATGATGCTCTGGCTCACTGTCCTGTGATGCTCTGGGTCAGTGTCCTGTGATTCTTCGGGTCACTGTCCTGTGAGGCTCTTTGTCACTGTCCTGTGATGCTCTGGGTCACTGTCCTGTGATGCTCCGGGTCACTGTCCTGTGATGCTCAGGGTCACTTTCCTGTGATGCTCTAGGTCACTGTCCTGTGATACTCCGGGTTTCTGTCCTCTGATGCTCTGGGTCACTGTTCTGTGATGCTCCGGGTCACTGTACTGTGATGCTCTGGGTCAGTGATCTGTGATGCTTCAGGTCACTGTCCTGTGATGCTCTGGGTCACTGTCCTGTGATGCTCCAGGTCACTGTCCTGTAATATTCTGGGTCATTGTCCCGGTATGCTCTGGGTCACTGTCCTGTGACGTTCCGGGTCTTTGTCCTGTGATGCTCCGGGTCACTGTCCTGCGATTCTCTGGGTCACTGTCCTGTGATGCTCCGGGTTACTGTCCTGTGATTCCCTGGTCACTGTCCTGTGATGCTCCGGGTCACTGTCCTGTGATGCTCCAGGTCACTGTCCTGTGATAATCCGGGTCACTGTCCTGTGATACTCCGGGTCTCTGTCCTGTGATTCTCTGGGCCACTGTCCTGTGATGCTCTGGGTCACTGTTCTATGATGCTCTGGCTCACTGTCCTGTGATGCTCTGGATTTCTGTCCTGTGATGTTCTGGATCACTGTCCTATGGCGCTCCTGGTCATTGTCCTGTGATGCTGCAGGTCAAAGACCTGTGATACTCTGGGTCACTGTCCTGTGGTACTCCGGGTCACTGTCCTGTGATGCTCTGTGTTACTGTCCTGTGATGCTCCAGGTCACTGTCCTGTGATATTCTGGGTCAGTGTCCTGTGATGCTCTGGGTCACTGTCCTGTGATGCTCCGGGTCACTGTCCTGTGATGCTCTGGGTCACTGTCCAGTGATGCTCTGGGTCACTGTCCTGTGATACTCCAGGTTTCTGTCCTGTGATGCTCTGGGTCACTGTCCTGTGATGCTCCGGGTCACTGTACTGTGATGCTCTGGGTCAGTGATCTGTGATGCTTCAGGTCACTGTCCTGTGATGCTCTGGGTCACTGTCCTGTGATGCTCCAGGTCACTGTCCTGTGATATTCTGGTCAGTGTCCTGTGGTGCTCTGGGTCACTGTCCTGTGATGCTCTGGGTCACTGTCCTGTGATGCTCCGGGTCACTGTACTGTGATGCTCTGGGTCAGTGATCTGTGATGCTTCAGGTCACTGTCCTGTGATGCTCTGGGTCACTGTCCTGTGATGCTCCAGGTCACTGTCCTGTGATATTCTGGGTCAGTGTCCTGTGATGCTCTGGGTCACTGTCCTGTGATGCTCCGGGTCACTGTCCTGTGATGCTCTGGGTCACTGTCACTGTGCTCTGGGTCACTGTCACTGTGACTCTTGGTCACTGTCCTGTGATACTCTGGGTTTCTGTCCTGTGATACTCTGGGTCATTGTCCTGGTATGCTCTGGGTCACTGTCCTGTGACGCTCCGGGTCATTGTCCTGTGATGCTCTGGGTCACTGCCCTGTGACGCTCCCGGTCATTGTCCTATGATACTCCGGGTCACTGTCCTGTGATGCTCCTGGTCACTGTCCTGTGATGCTCCGGGTCACTGCCCTGTGATGCTCTGGGTCGCTGTCCTGTGATTCTCTGCGTCACTGTCCTGTGATGCTCCGCGTCTCTGTCCTGTAATGCTGCTGGTCACTGTCTTGTGATGCTCTAGGTCACTGTCCTCTGATGCTTCGGATCACTGTCCTGTGAAGCTCCAGGTCACTGTCCTGTGATGCTCTGGGTCAGTGTCCTGTGATTCTTCGGGTCACTGTCCTGTGAGGCTCTTTGTCACTGTCCTGTGATGCTCTGGGTCACTGTCCTGTGATGCTCCGGGTCACTGTCCTGTGATGCTCAGGGTCACTTTCCTGTGATGCTCTAGGTCACTGTCCTGTGATACTCCGGGTTTCTGTCCTCTGATGCTCTGGGTCACTGTTCTGTGATGCTCCGGGTCACTGTACTGTGATGCTCTGGGTCAGTGATCTGTGATGCTTCAGGTCACTGTCCTGTGATGCTCTGGGTCACTGTCCTGTGATGCTCCAGGTCACTGTCCTGTAATATTCTGGGTCATTGTCCCGGTATGCTCTGGGTCACTGTCCTGTGACGTTCCGGGTCTTTGTCCTGTGATGCTCCGGGTCACTGTCCTGCGATTCTCTGGGTCACTGTCCTGTGATGCTCCGGGTTACTGTCCTGTGATTCTCCTGGTCACTGTCCTGTGATGCTCCGGGTCACTGTCCTGTGATGCTCCAGGTCACTGTCCTGTGATAATCCGGGTCACTGTCCTGTGATACTCCGGGTCTCTGTCCTTTGATTCTCTGGGCCACTGTCCTGTGATGCTCTGGGTCACTGTTCTATGATGCTCTGGCTCACTGTCCTGTGATGCTCTGGATTTCTGTCCTGTGATGTTCTGGATCACTGTCCTATGGCGCTCCTGGTCATTGTCCTGTGATGCTGCAGGTCAAAGACCTGTGATACTCTGGGTCACTGTCCTGTGGTACTCCGGGTCACTGTCCTGTGATGCTCTGTGTTACTGTCCTGTGATGCTCCAGGTCACTGTCCTGTGATATTCTGGGTCAGTGTCCTGTGATGCTCTGGGTCACTGTCCTGTGATGCTCCGGGTCACTGTCCTGTGATGCTCTGGGTCACTGTCCAGTGATGCTCTGGGTCACTGTCCTGTGATACTCCAGGTTTCTGTCCTGTGATGCTCTGGGTCACTGTCCTGTGATGCTCCGGGTCACTGTACTGTGATGCTCTGGGTCAGTGATCTGTGATGCTTCAGGTCACTGTCCTGTGATGCTCTGGGTCACTGTCCTGTGATGCTCCAGGTCACTGTCCTGTGATATTCTGGGTCAGTGTCCTGTGGTGCTCTGGGTCACTGTCCTGTGATGCTCTGGGTCACTGTCCTGTGATGCTCCGGGTCACTGTACTGTGATGCTCTGGGTCAGTGATCTGTGATGCTTCAGGTCACTGTCCTGTGATGCTCTGGGTCACTGTCCTGTGATGCTCCAGGTCACTGTCCTGTGATATTCTGGGTCAGTGTCCTGTGATGCTCTGGGTCACTGTCCTGTGATGCTCCGGGTCACTGTCCTGTGATGCTCTGGGTCACTGTCACTGTGCTCTGGGTCACTGTCACTGTGACTCTTGGTCACTGTCCTGTGATACTCTGGGTTTCTGTCCTGTGATACTCTGGGTCATTGTCCTGGTATGCTCTGGGTCACTGTCCTGTGACGCTCCGGGTCATTGTCCTGTGATGCTCTGGGTCACTGCCCTGTGACGCTCCCGGTCATTGTCCTATGATACTCCGGGTCACTGTCCTGTGATGCTCCTGGTCACTGTCCTGTGATGCTCCGGGTCACTGCCCTGTGATGCTCTGGGTCGCTGTCCTGTGATTCTCTACGTCACTGTCCTGTGATGCTCCGCGTCTCTGTCCTGTAATGCTGCTGGTCACTGTCTTGTGATGCTCTAGGTCACTGTCCTCTGATGCTTCGGATCACTGTCCTGTGAAGCTCCAGGTCACTGTCCTGTGATACTCCGGGTCACTGTCCTGTGATACTCCGGGTCTCTGTCCTGTTATGCTCCGGGTCACTGTCCTGTGTTGCTCTGGGTAACTGTCCTGTGATGCTCTGGGTCACTGTTCTGTGATGCTCTGGGTCACTGTCCTGTGATGCTCCGTGTCACTGTCCAGTGATGCTCTGGGTCACTGTCCAGTGATACTCCGGGTTTCTGTCCTCTGATGCTCTGGGTCACTGTCCTGTGATGCTCCGGGTCACTGTACTGTGATTCTCTGAGTCAGTGATCTGTGATGCTTCAGGTCACTGTCCTGTGATGCTCTGGGTCACTGTCTTGTGATGCTCCAGGTCACTGTCTTTTGATACTCTGGGTCATTGTCCTGGTATGCTCTGGGTCACTGTCCTGTTACGCTCCGGGTCATTGTCCTGTGATGCTCCGGGTCACTGTCCTGCGATGCTCTGGGTCACTGTCCTGTGATGCTCCGGGTCACTGTCCTGTGATTCTCCTGGTCACTGTCCTATGATGTTCCGGGTCACTATCCTGTGATACCCAGGGTCACTGTCATGTGATGCTCCAGGTCACTGTCCTGTGATACTCCGGGTCACTGTCCTGTGTCACTCCGGGTCTCTGTCCTGTGATGCTCTGGGTCACTGTCCTGTGATGCTCCGTGTCACTGTCCTGTGATGCTCTGGGTCACTGTTCTCTGATGCTCTGGGTCACTGTCCTGTGATGCTCTGGATTTCTGTCCTGTGATGTTCTGGATCACTGTCCTGTGACGCTCCTGGTCACTGTCCTGTGATGCTCCAGGTCACTGACCTGTGATGCTCTGGGTCACTGTCCTGTGGTACTCCGGGTCACTGTCCTGTGATGCTCTGTGTTACTGTCCTGTGATGCTCCAGGTCACTGTCCTGTGATATTCTGGGTCAGTGTCCTGTGATGCTCTGGGTCACTGTCCTGTGATGCTCCGGGTCACTGTCCTGTGATGCTCTGGGTCACTTTCCAGTGATGCTCTGGGTCACTGTCCTGTGATACTCCGGGTTTCTGTCCTGTGATGATCTGGGTCACTGTCCTGTGATTCTCCGGGTCACTGTACTGTGATGCTCTGGGTCAGTGGTCTGTGATGCTTCAGGTCACTGTCCTGTGATGATCTGGGTCACTGTCCTGTGATGCTCCAGGTCACTATCCTGTGATACTCTGGGTCACTGTCCAGGTGATGCTCTGGGTCACTGTCCTGTGATACTCCGGGTCTCTGTCCTGTGATGCTCTGGGTCACGTTCCTGTGATGCTCCAGGTCACTGTCCTATGATGCTCCGGGTTACTGTCCTGTGATGCTCCGGGTCACTGTCCTGTGACGCTCCGGGTCATTGTCCTGTGATGCTCCAGGTCACTGTCCTGCGATGCTCTGGGTCACTGTCCTGTGATGCTCCGGGTCACTGTCCTGTGATACTCTGGGTCATTGTCCTGGTATGTTCTGGGTCACTTTCCTGTGATGCTCCAGGTCACTGTCCTGTGAAGCTCCGGGTCCTTGTCCTGTGATGCTCCGGGTCACTGTCCTGTGATGCTCTGGGTTACTGTCCTGTGATGCTCTAGTTCGGTGTCCTGTGATGCTCAGGGTCACTGCCCTGTGACGCTCCCGGTCATTGTCCTATGATACTCCGGGTCACTGTCCTGTGATGCTCCTGGTCACTGTCCTGTGATGCTCCGGGTCACTGTCCTGTGATGCTCTGGGTCGCTGTCCTGTGATTCTCTGCGTCACTGTCCTGTGATGCTCCGGGACACTGACCTGTGATGCTCTGGGTCACAGTCCAGTGATGCTCTGGGTCATTGTCCTGTGATACTCCGGGTTTCTGTCCTGTGATGATCTGGGTCACTGTCCTGTGATTCTCCGGGTCACTGTACTGTGATGCTCTGGGTCAGTGGTCTGTGATGCTTCAGGTCACTGTCCTGTGATGATCTGGGTCACTGTCCTGTGATGCTCCAGGTCACTATCCTGTGATACTCTGGGTCACTGTCCAGGTGATGCTCTGGGTCACTGTCCTGTGATACTCCGGGTCTCTGTCCTGTGATGCTCTGGGTCACTGTCCTGTGATACTCCGGGTCTCTGTCCTATGATGCTCTGGGTCACGTTCCTGTGATGCTCCAGGTCACTGTCTAATGATGCTCCGGGTTACTGTCCTGTGATTCTCCGGGTCACTGTCCTGTGATGCTCTGGGTCACTGTCCTGTGATGCTCTAGTTCGGTGTCCTGTGATGCTCTGGGTCACTGCCCTGTGACGCTCCCGGTCATTGTCCTATGATACTCCGGGTCACTGTCCGGTGATGCTCTGGGTCACTGTCCTGTGATGCTCCGGGTCACTGTCCTGTGATGTTCTGGGTCACTGTCATGTGATGCTCCGCGTCTCTGTCTTGTGATGCGGCTGGTCACTGTCTTGTGATGCTCTAGGTCACTGTCCTGTGTTGCTCTGGGTCACTGTCCTGTGATGCTCTGGGTCACTGTCCTGTGATGCTCTGGGCCACTGTCCTGTGATGCTCCGTGTCACTGTCTTGTGATGCTCCAGGTCACTGTCCTGTGATGCTCTGGGTCGCTGTCCTGTGACGCTCCGGGTCACTGTCCTGTGATGCTCCGGGTCACTGTCCTGTGATGCTCCGGGTCACTGTCCTGTGATGCTCCCGGTCACTGTCTTGTGATGCTCTAGGTCACTGTCCTGTGGTGCTCCAGGTCACTGTCTTGTGATGCTCTGGGTCAGTGTCCTGTGATTCTCCGGGTCTCTGTCCTGTGATGCTCCGGGTCACTGTCCTGTGATGCTCCGGGTCACTGTTCTGTGATGCTCCGGGTCACTGTCCTGTGATGCTCTGGGTCAGTGTCCTGTGATTCTCCGGGTCACTGTCCTGTGAGGCTCTTTGTCACTGTCCTGTGATGCTCTGGGTCACTGTCCTGTGATGCTCCGGGTCACTGTCCTGTGATGCTCCGGGTCACTGTCCTTTGATGCTCTGGGTCACTGTCCTGTGATGCTCTGGGTCACTGTCATGTGATGCTCTTGGTCACTGTCATGTGATGCTCTGGGTCACTGTCCTGTGATGCTCAGGGTCACTTTCCTGTGATGCTCTAGGTCACTGTCCTGTGATACTCCGGTTTCTGTCCTCTGATGCACTGGGTCACTGTTCTGTGATGCTCCGGGTCAGTGTACTGTGATGCTCTGGGTCAGTGATCTGTGATGCTTCAGGTCACTGTCCTGTGATGCTCTGGGTCACTGTCCTGTGATGCTCCAGGTCACTGTCCTGTAATATTCTGGGTCATTGTCCCGGTATGCTCTGGGTCACTGTCCTGTTACGCTCCGGGTCGTTGTCCTGTGATGCTCCGGGTCACTGTCCTGCGATTCTCTGGGTCACTGTCCTGTGATGCTCCGGGTTACTGTCCTGTGATTCTCCTGGTCACTGTCCTGTGATGCTCCGGGTCACTGTCCTGTGATGCTCCAGGTCACTGTCCTGTGATAATCCGGGTCACTGTCCTGTGATACTCCGGGTCTCTGTCCTGTGATTCTCTGGGTCACTGTCCTGTGATGCTCTGGGTCACTGTTCTATGATGCTCTGGCTCACTGTCCTGTGATGCTCTGGGTTTCTGTCCTGTGATGTTCTGGATCACTGTCCTGTGGCGCTCCTGGTCACTGTCCTGTGATGCTGCAGGTCAAAGACCTGTGATACTCTGGGTCACTGTCCTGTGGTACTCCGGGTCACTGTCCTGTGATGCTCTGTGTTACTGTCCTGTGATGCTCCAAGTCACTGTCTTGTGATGCTCTGGGTCAGTGTCCTGTGATTCTCCGGGTCTCTGTCCTGTGATGCTCCGGGTCACTGTCCTGTGATGCTCCGGGTCTCTGTTCTGTGATGCTCCGGGTCACTGTCCTGTGATGCTCTGGGTCAGTGTCCTGTGATTCTCTGGGTCACTGTCCTGTGAGGCTCTTTGTCACTGTCCTGTGATGCTCTGGGTCACTGTCCTGTGATGCTCCGGGTCACTGTCCTGTGATGCTCCGGGTCACTGTCCTGTGATGCTCTGGGTCAGTGTCCTGTGATTCTTCGGGTCACTGTCCTGTGAGGCTCTTTGTCACTGTCCTGTGATGCTCTGGGTCACTGTCCTGTGATGCTCCGGGTCACTGTCCTGTGATGCTCCGGGTCACTGTCCTGTGATGCTCTGGGTCACTGTCCTGTGATGCTCTGGGTCACTGTCATGTGATGCTCTTGGTCACTGTCATGTGATGCTCTGGGTCACTGTCCTGTGATGCTCAGGGTCACTTTCCTGTGATGCTCTAGGTTACTGTCCTGTGATACTCCGGGTTTCTGTCCTCTGATGCTCTGGGTCACTGTTCTGTGATGCTCCGGGTCACTGTACTGTGATGCCCTGGGTCAGTGATCTGTGATGCTTCAGGTCACTGTCCTGTGATGCTCTGGTTCACTGTCCTGTGATGCTCCAGGTCACTGTCCTGTAATATTCTGGGTCATTGTCCCGGTATGCTCCAGGTCACTGTCCTGTGACGCTCCGGGTCGTTGTCCTGTGATGCTCCGGTCACTGTCCTGCGATTCTCTGGGTCACTGTCCTGTGATGCTCCGGGTTACTGTCCTGTGATTCTCCTGGTCACTGTCCTGTGATGCTCTGGGTCACTGTCCTGTGATGCTCTGGGACACTGTCCTGTGATGCTCCTGGCCACTGTCCTGTGAGGCTCTTTGTCACTGTCCTGTGATGCTCTGGGTCACTGTCCTGTGATGCTCCGGGTCACTGTCCTGTGATGCTCCGGGTCACTGTCCTGTGATATTCTGGGTCACTGTCCTGTGATGCTCTGGGTCACTGTCATGTGATGCTCTTGGTCACTGTCATGTGATGCTCTGGGTCACTGTCCTGTGATGCTCCGGGTCACTGTACTGTGATGCTCTGGGTCAGTGATCTGTGATGCTTGAGGTCACTGTCCTGTGATGCTCTGGGTCACTGTCATGTGATGCTCTAGGTCACTGTCCTGTGATGCTCCTGGTCACTGTCCAGTGATGCTCCAATTCACTGTCCTGTGATATTCGGGTCAGCGTCCTGTGATGATCTGGGTCACTGTCCTGGGATGCTCTGGGTCACTGTCCTGTGATGCTCCTAGTCAAAGTCCTGTGATGCTCCAGTTCACTGTCATGTGATACTCCCGGTCACTGTCCTTTGATACTCCTGGTCATTGTCCAGTGATGCTCCGCGTCACTGTCCTGTGATGCTCTGGGTCTCTTTCCTGTGATAATCCTGGTCACTGTCCTGTCCTGGTAACTGTCCTGTGATGCTCCGGATCACTGTCCTGTGATGCTCTGGATCACTGTCCTGTGATGCTCATGGTCACTAATCTATGATGCTCTTGGTCACTGTCCTGTGATGCTCTTGGTCACTGTCCTGTGATGCTCTAGGTCACTGTCCTGTGATACTCTGGGTAAGTGTCCTATGATACTCTGGGTCACTGTCCTGTACTGGTCACTGTCCTGTGATGATCCGGGTCACTGTCCTGTGATGCTTTGAGTCACTGTCCTGTGATACTCCTGGTCACTGTCCTGTCCTGATCACTTTCCTGTGATGCTCTTGGTCACTGTCCTGTCCTGATCACTGTCCAGTGATGCTCTTGGTCACTGTCCTGTCCTGATCACTGTCCTGTGATACTCTGGATCACTCTCCTGTGACGCACCCGGTCATTGTCCTATGGTTCTCCGGGTCACTGTCCAGTGATGGTCCGGGTCACTGTCCTGTGATGCTCCGAGTCACTCTCCTGCGATGCTCTGGGTCACTGTCCTGTGATGCTCTGGGTCACTGTCTTGTGATGCTGCTGGTCACTGTCTTGTGATACTCTGGGTCACTGTCCTGTGACGCACCCGGTCATTGTCCTATGGTACTCCGGGTCACTGTCCAGTGATGGTCCGGGTCACTGTCCTGTGATGCTCCGGGTCTTTGTCCTGTGTTGCTCTGGGTCACTGTCCTGTGATGCTCTGGGTCACTGTCCTGTGATGCTGCTGGTCACTGCCTTGTGATGCTCTGGGTCACTGTCCTATGATGCTTCGGATCACTGTCCTGTGATGCTCCACGTCACTGTCTTGTGAAACTTCGGGTCACTGTCCTGTGATACTCCGGGTCACAGTCCTGTGAATCTCCGGGTCACTGTCCTGTGTTGCTCTGGGTCACTGTCCTGTGATGCTATGGGTCACTGTATTGTGATGCTCTGGGTCACTGTCCTGTGATGTTCCGGGTCACTGTCCTGTGATGCTCTGGGTCACTGTCCTGTGATGCTCTGGGTCACTGTCCTGTGATGCTCTGGGTTTCTGTCCTGTGATGCTCTGGGTCACTGTCCTATGACGCTCCTGGTCACTGTCCTCTGATGCTCCTGGGCACTGTCCTGTGATGCTGTGGGTCACACACCTCTGATGTTTTAGGTCACTGCCCTGTGATGCTCTGGGTCACTGTCCTGTAATGCTCCGGGTCAATTTCCAGTGATGCTCCGGGTCAATGTGCTGTTATGCTCCGGGTCACTGTCCTTTGGTGATCTGGGTCACTGCCCTGTGATGCTCTAGGTCACTGTGCTGTGATGCTCCTTGTCACTTTCCTATGATAATCTGGGTCACTGTCATGTGATGGTCTGGGTCACTGTCCTGTGATGCTCCTGGTCACTGTCCAGTGATGCTCCAGGTCACTGTCGTGTGATACTCCGGGGCACCGTCCTATGATGATCTGGGTCACTGTCCTTTGATGCTCTAGGTCACTGTCCTGTGATGCTCCTGGTCAAAATCCTGTGGTGCTCCTGGTCACTGTCATGTGATACTCCCGGTCACTGTCCTTTGATACTCCGGGTCATTGTCCTGTGATGCTTCGCGTCACTGTCCTTTGATGCTCTGGGTCTCTGTCCTGTGATAATCCTGGTAACTGTCCTGTCCTGGTAACTGTCCTGTCCTGGTCAGTGTCCTGTGATGCTCCGGGTCACTGTCCTTTGATGCTCTGGGTCACTGTCCTTTGATACTTCTGGTCACTGTCCTGTCCTGGTCACTGTCCTGTCCTGGTCACTGTCCTGTGATGCTCTGGATCACTGTCCTGTGATGCTTCTGGTCACTAATCTGTGATGCTCTTGGTCACTGTACTGTGATGCTCTAGGTCACTGTCCTGTGATACTCTGGATCAGTGTACTGTGATACTCTGGGTCATTGTCCAGTCCTGGTCACTGTCCTGTCCTGGTCACTGTCCTGTGATGCTCTGGGTCACTGTCCTGTGATGCTCTTGGTCACTGTCCTGTTATGCTCCAGGTCACTGTCCTGTGATACTCCGGGTCACTGTCCTGTGATGCTCCGGGTCACTGTCCTGTGATACTCCGGTCACTGTCCTGTGATGCTCCGGGTCACTGTACTGTGATGCTCCGGGTCACTGTCCTGTGATGCACTGGGTCACTGTCCTGTGATTCTCTGGGTCACTGTCCTGTGATGCTCCGCGTCTCTGTCGTGTGATGCTGCTGGTCACTGTCTTGTGATGCTCTGGGTCACTGTCCTCTGATGCTTCGGATCACTGTCCTGTGATGCTCCAGGTCACTGTCCTGTGTTACTCCGGGTCACTGTCCTGTGATACTCCGGGTCACTGTCCTGTGATGCTCTGGGTCACTGTCCTGTGTTGCTCTGGGTCAGTGTCCTATGATGCTCCGAGTCACTGTTCTGTGAGGCTCATGTCACTGTCCTGTGATGCTCTGGGTCATGTCCTGTGATGCTCCGGGTCACTGTCCTGTGATGCTCCGGGTCACTGTCCTGTGATGCTCTTGGTCACTATCCTGTGATGCTCTCGGTCACTGTCCTGTGATGCTCCGGGCCACTGTCCTGTGATGCTTCTGGTCACTGTCCTGTGATACTCCGGGTCACTGTTCTGTGATATTCAGGGTCACTGTCCTGTGATGCTCCGCGTCATTGTCATGTGATGCTCCTGGTCAAACTCCTGTGACGCACCTGGTCACTGTCCAGTGATATTCCGGGTCACTGTCTTGTGATACTCAGGGTCACTATCCTGTGATGCTCCGCGTCACTGTCCTCTGAAGCTCCAGGACACTGTCCTGTGATGCTCTGGGCCTCTGTCCTGTGATACTCCTGGTCAATGTCCAGTGATGCTCTGGGTCTCTGTCCTATGATTCTCCTGGTCACTGTCCTGTGATGCTCCAGGACAGTCCTGTGATGCTCTCTGGGTCTCTGTCCTGTGATACTCCGGGTCACTATCCTGTGATGCTCCGCGTCACTGTCCTCTGATGCTCCAGGACACTGTCCTGTGATGCTCTGGGTCTCTGTCCTGTGATACTCCTGCTCACTGTCCTGTGATGCTCTGGGTCTCTGTCCTATGATACTCCTGGTCACTGTCTTGTGATGTTCTGGGTCACTGTCCTGTGGTGCTCCGCGTCACTGTCCTTTGATGCTCCTGGTCACTGCCCTGTGATGCTCCGTGTGTCTGCCTTGTGATACTCCGGGTCACTGTCCTGTGATGCATCGCGTCACTGTCCTGTGATGCTCCTGACCACTGTCCTGTGATGCTCTGGGTCACTGTCTTGTGATGCTCCGGATCACTGTCCTGTGATGCTCCGGG
This sequence comes from Procambarus virginalis, assembly GCA_020271785.1. NCBI lineage: Eukaryota > Metazoa > Arthropoda > Malacostraca > Decapoda > Cambaridae > Procambarus > Procambarus virginalis. Next base: position 68,445 of record WNGS01166952.1, on the reverse strand, counting down.
TCACTGTCCTGTGATGCTCTGCGTCACTGTCCTGTGATGCTCTGCGTCACAGTCCTGTAATGGTCCAGGTCACTGTCCTGTGATGCTCCGGGTCACTGTCCTGTGATGTTCTTGGTCACTGTCCTGTGATACTCCGGGTCTCTGTCCTGTGATGCTCTGGGTCACTGTCCAGTGAAGCTCCAGGTCACTGTCCTGTGATGCTCTGAGTCACTATCGTGTGATACTCCGGGTCACTGTCCTGTGATGCTCTGGGTCAGTGATCTGTGATGCTTCAGGTCACTGTCCTGTGATGATCCGGGTCAATGTCCTGTGATGCTCCAGGTCACTGTCCTGTGATGCTCTGGGTCATTGTCCTATGATACTCTGGGTCATTGTCCTATGATACTCCGGGTCACTGTCCTGTGTTGCTCAGGGTCACTGTCCTGTGATGCTCTGGGTCTCTGTATTGTGATGCTCTGGGTCACTGTCCTGTGATGCTCCGGGTCACTGTCCTGTGATGCTTTGGGTCACTGTCCTGTGATGCTCTGGGTCACTGTCCTGTGATGCTCTGGGTTTCTGTCCTGTGATGCTCTGGATCACTGTCCTGTGATACTCTGGGTCAGTGTCCTGTGATACTCTGGGTCACTGTCCTGTGACGCACCAGGTCATTGTCTTATGATACTCCGGGTCACTGTCCTGTGATGCTCCGGGTCACTGTACTGTGATGCTCCGGGTCACTGTCCTGTGATAATTTGGGCCACTGTCCTGTGATACTCCGGGTCACTGTCCTGTGTTTCTCTGGGTCACTGTCCTGTGATGCTCTGGGTCACTGTATTGTGATGCTCTGGGTCACTGTCCTGTGATGCTCCGGATCACTGTCCTGTGGTGCTCTGGGTCACTATCCTGTGATGCTCTGGGTTTCTGTCCTGTGATGCTCTGGGTCATGTCCTATGACGCTCCTGGTCACTGTCCTGTGATGCTCATGGACACTGTCCTGTGATGCTCTGGATCACACACCTCTGATGTTTAAGGTCACTGCCCTGTTGCCCTGGGTCACTGTCCTGTAATGCTCCGGGTCAATTTCCGTGATGCTCCGGGTCAATGTGCTGTTATGCTCCGGATCACTGTCCTGTGATGCTCTGGGTCACTGTCCTGTGATGCTCTGGGTTTCTGTCCTGTGATGTTCTGGGTCAGTGTCCTGTGATACTCTGGTTCTTTGATGATCTGGTCACTGTGCTGTGATGCTCCGGGTCACTTTTCTATGATGATCTCGGTCACTGTCATGTGATGCTAGGGGTCACTGTCCTGTGATGCTCCTGGTCACTGTCCAGTGATGCTCTAGGTCTCTGTCCTGTGATACTCCGGGTCACCGTCCTATGATGATCTGGGTCACTGTCCTGTGATTGCTCTGGGTCACTGTCCTGTGATGCTCCTGGTCAAAGTCCTGTGGTGCTCCTGGTCACTGTCATGTGATACTCCGGGCAACGGCCTTTGATACTTCGGGTCATTGTCCTGTGATGCTCCGCGTCACTGTCCTGTGATGCTCTGGGTCTCTGTCCTGTGATAATCCTGGTCACTGTCCTGTCCTGGTAACTGTCTTGTGATGCTCCAGGTCACTGTCCTTTGATGCTCTGGGTCACTGTCCTTTGATACTCCTGGTCACTGTCCTGTCCTGGTCACTGTCCTGTGATGCTCTGGATCACTGTCCTGTGATGCTTCTGGTCACTCATCTGTGATGCTCTTGGTCACTGTCCTGTGATGCTCTAGGTCACTGTCCTGTGATGCTCCGAGTCACTGTCCTGTGATGCTCTGGGTCACTGTCCTGTGATTCTCATGGTCTACTGTCCTGTCCTGGTCACTGTCCTGTGATGTCTGGGTCACTGTCCTGTGATGCTCGGGGTCACTGTACTGCGATGCTCCGGGTCACTGTCTGTGATACACTGGGTCACTGTCTGTGATTCTCTGGGACACTGTCCTGTGGTGCTCCGCGTCACTGTCCTGTGATTCTTGTTGGGTATCTGAGGCTTGAACTCAGAAATTAAATTATTTAATTATTGTATTGAAATAAATCGAAGGACCACCCGCTTTTGAGAAAAGGGGGAAAACAAATAAAATGATCATATAATGACACCAGAGAACCAGTGTCTATGGAAACTCATTCAATGAATATTCACTTGAAAATAATGAAAACTGTAATATTAATTAAAGCCAAAGCCTCAAATATCAACATGGGGGGTTATTTCTAGAAGTTCATATATATCTAGGAACCAGTGTGGTTCGTCACTAGTTCATTATTGGGTTAATAATATGGTAAATCTAACTACAATATATTCAAATATATGGTAATCAAATTATATTCATTTAAGATCATTAATCATCATTAATCACTGAGCATAAATATTGAGCACAGTTAAAAATAAACATTAACTACCAAATCTGGCAATAAACATTCTATGATAATTGCTATATTAATTATAGAAGCAATAATCAAATTGAATAAATTTATAGAAAAATGTGTCTTAGCTGTAAGACGATTTCTAACGCCAGTTCATCATTCGTCCTCGTGGTCACGGAATCCCCATAGAGAAATAACTCGAGGTAAATAACACGATTGATGAGAATCTTGCTGGCGTCTCAAATACACGCTGTAATACAAGAAATATAAAGTAACAATTGACTAGGCTACAAATTATGTTCAGATATCATGAAACTGAGCTGGGTGATAAATTACTAACGTTTGATTAGGGATGTTCATTCTTCATGACGACAAAACTCACAAAGGTACTATCTACTTTGATGCATCAAAACAGAAAAGAAAAACCTGTGAGCGTAAAGAGTACTAAGGTCTGCCGAAATGTGCGTCTGCTGGACCCAATGTTCACTGCTGTGCACACTTAATTGTGGGTCTTGGTATTAATTGTAGACGCGTTATTCACTGCTGAGGCACTAGAGAACACATAGGCAAGTAAAGCCACTTATTAACTGAGTTCAACGTAATTCTTGTCGATAAGAATTCTCAGCGAAGCCGTGTGTTTCTCCCACGCTGTCTCGTGCGCGTGCCTTGTTGTTGTAATGGCGTCGCCGCCCTCCCCTCCCGCTCTCGCATTCACCACGGAAATTATTAAACACAAATTATTCTTTTCCGCGCAATTATGGATGAAATGCGATAATATGACTGGGTTTGAATTATAGGGAATTAATAATTATAATATTCTCGATAAATGATCTCTAGCGAGAAATGGAGATGTGATTTATACTTCTCCAGAGCATCGATCGTAACAGAATAAAAAATGTTACTGATAATTTCAATTAATAACTCTTGATTTACATTATCAGGAGTAATATTATCAACAATATGCTCAGATTAATTTATATTAAACTACGGTTAGTGGTGTTAAGAGCTACTGCAATTAGTAAGTAATGGTAATTTATCATAATATAATAAGGATGATAAGTGTTGGAAATTTCAACATAAATCCGGGGGGAGAAAACTCGGGTCGCAGTGCCATGTTGAGTACTGACGTACTATCACGAAGTTAGTATGTTAGTATGTTNGTCACTGTCGCATGACTTCACAGGTCATTGTCCTTGACTATTAGTTACAGTTCCGTTATGCCTCAAGTCACTGTACCGTTATGTCCCGAGTCATTGTTCCGTGACGATTCGGATTACTAAGCCATAGCACCCTAGGACACTGTCCCGTGATGCCCCGGGTCACTGTCCATTCACGCCCTGGGGTCACGGTTCTATAAGGCTCCTAGTATTGTCCCATGAAACCCTGTGTCATTGACCGTGACGCCAATAGTCACTGTCCGTGACGCCCAGGGTCACAGTAGCGTGAACCACCGGGTCACCATCACATAACTCCCCTTGTCACGGTCCGTAACGCCCCTTGTCACGGTCCCATGACGCCCATGCTTACCGTTTCATAACGCCCCGATTAACTAACACGTGACGTTCATGGTCACTGTTTTAAACAACCCGGGTCAAAGTCTCATGACGCTCTGGGTCTACAGTCTACTAACGCCAGTGACAGCGTCCCATGACGCCCCGGATCAATGCCATATGACGTTCCAGGTCACTGTCCTGTGATGCTCCGGGTCACTGTCCTGTGATGTTCCGGGTTACTGTCCTATGATGCTCCGAGTCACTGTTCTGTGATGCTCCGGGTCACTGTCTTGTGATGCTCCGGGTCACTGTCCTGTGATGCTCCGGGTCACTGACCTGTAATGCTCCGGGTCACTGTCTTGTGATGCTCCGAGTCACTGTCCTGTGATGATCCGGGTCACTGTCCTCTTATGCTCCGGGTCATTGTTCTGTGATGCTCCGGGTCACTGTCCTGTGATGTTCTGGGTCATTGTCCTGTGATGCTCCCGGTCACTGTCCTGTGACGCTCTGGGTCACTGTCCTGTGATGCTCCGGGTCACTGTCTTTTGATGCTCTGGGTCACTGTCCTGTGATGCTCCGGGTCACTGTCTTCTGATGCTCCGGGTCACTGTCCTGTGATGCTCTGGGTCACTGTTCTGTAATCTCCAGGTCACTGTCCTGTGATGCTCAGGGTCACTGTCCTGTGATGCTCTGGGTCACTGTCCTGTAATTCTCAGGGTCACTGTCCTGAGATGTTCCAGGTCATTTTCATGTGATGCTCCGGGTCACTGTCCTGTGATGCTCCGTGTCACTGTTCTGTTATGCTCCGGGTCACTGATCTGTGATGCTCCGGGTCATTGTCCTGTGATGCTCTGGGTCACTGTCCTGTGATGCTCCAGGTGACGGTCCTATGATTCTCCGCGTCACGGCCCTGTGATTCTCCTAGTCATTGTCCTGTGATGCTACGGGTCACTGTCCTCTGATGCTCCGGGTCAGTGTCCTGTTCCGCTCCGAGTCACTGTCCTGTGATGCTCTGGGTCACTCTCCTGTGATGGTCAGGGTCACTGTCCTGTGACGCTCCGGGTCACTGTCCTCTGAGCTCCTGGTTACTGTCCAGTGATGCATTGGGTTACAGTGCTGTGAAGCTCCGGGTCACTGTCCTGTGAAGCTCCGGGTCACTGTCCTGTGAAGCTTCAGGTCACATTCCTGTGATGCTCCGGGTCATTGCCCTGTGATGCTCCGGGTCACTGTCCTGTGATGTTCCGGTCACCGTCCTGAGATGCTCCGGGTCACAGGCCTGTGATGCTCCGGCTCATTGTCCTGTGATTCTCTGGGTCACAGTCCTGTGAAACTCCGGGTCACTGTCCTGTGAAGCTCCGGGTCACTGTCCTGTGAAGCTTCAGGTCACTGTCCTGTGAGGCTCCGGGTCACTGTCCTGTGATGCTCCGGGTCACTATCCTGTGATGCTCCTGGTCACTGTCCTGTGATGCTACTGGTCACTGTCCTGTGAGGCTCCGGGCCACTGTCCTGTGATGCTCTGGGTCACTGTCCTGTGTTGCTCCGGGTCACTGTCTTGTGATGCTCCAGGTCACTATCCTGTGATGCTCCAGGTCACTGTCCTTTGACGCTCCAGGTCACTGTCCTGTGACGCATCTGGTCACTGTCCTATCATGCTGCGGATAACTGTCCTGTCATGCTCTGGGTTACAGTCCTGTGATGCTCCGGGTCACTGTCTTGTGATTCTCCGGGTCACTGTCCTGTGATGCTCTGGGTCACAGTCCTTTGATGCTCCGGTTCACTGTCCTGTGATGCTCCGGGTCACTATCCTGTGAAGCTCCGGGTCACTGTCCTGTGAAGCTTCTGGTCACTGTCCTGTGATGCTCCGGGTCATTGCCTTGTGATGCTCCGGTCACTGTCCGCTTAAGCTCAGGGTCACTGTCCTGTGACACTCCGGGTCACTGTCGTGTGATGCTTTGGGTCACTGTCCTGTGAGGCTCTGGGTCACTGTTCTGCGATGCTCCGGGGCCACTGTCTTGAAATTCTCCGGGTCACTGTTCTGTGACACTCCGGGTCACTGTCCTGTGATGCTTCGGGTCACTGTCTTGTGATACTCCGGGTCACTGTTCTGTGATGGTCTGGGTCACTGTCCATTGATGCTCTGGGTCACTGTCCTGTGATGCTCTGGGTCACTGTCCTGTGATGCTCCGGGTCACTGTTCTGTGACGGTCCAGGTCACTGTCCTGTGATGCTCCAAGTCATTGTCCTGGGTTGCTCTGGGTCACTGTCCTGTCATGCTCTGGGTTACAGTGCTGTGAAGCTCCGGGTCACTGTCCTGTGATGCTCCGGGTGACTGTCCTGTAATGCTGCGGGTCACTGTCTTATGACTCCCTGAATCACTGTCCTGTCATTTTCCAGATCACTCTCCTTTGACGCTCCAGGTCACTGTCCTATCATGCTGCGGATAGCTGTCTTGTCATGCTTTGGGTCTAGGTCTTTTGATGCTCCGGGTCACTGTCCTGTTATTCTGCGGGTCACAGTCCTGTGATGCTCCAGATCACTGCCCTCTGAAGCTCCTGGTCACGGTCCAGTGATGCTCTGGGTTACAGTGCTGTGAAGCTCCGGGTCACTGTCCTGTGAAGCATCAGGTCACTGTCCTGAGATCCTCCGGGTCATTTTCCTGCGATGCTCCGGGTCACTGTCCTGTGATGCTCCGGGTCACTGTCCTGAGATGCTCCGGGTCACAGTGCTGTGATGCTCCGGGTCACTGTCCTCTGAAGCTCCGGATCACTGTCCTGTGAATCTCTGGGTCACAGTCCTGTGAATCTCAGTGTCACTGTTCTGTGAAGCTCCGGGTCAATGTCATGTGATGCTCTGGGTCACTGTCCTTTGGGGCTCCGGGTCACTATCATGTGATGCTCTGGGTCACTGTCTTGTGATGTTCTGAGTCACTGTAATGTGTTTCTTTGGGTCACTGTCCTGTGATGCTCTGGGAGATTGTCCTGTGATGCTCCGGGTCACTGTCCTGTGATGTTTCGGGTCACTGTCCTGTGATGCTCCGGGTCTCTGTCCTCTGAGTCACTGTCCAGTGATGCTCCGGGTCACTGTCTTGTGGTGCTCTTGGTCACTGTTCTGTGATGGTCCAGCTAGGTCACTATCCTGTGATGCTCCAGGTCACTCTCCTGTCATGATCCAGGTCACTGTCCTATCATTCTGCGGATAACTGTCCGGTTATGCTCTGGGTCACGGTACTTTGATGCTCCGGGTCGCTGTCCTGTGATGCTTCGGGTCAGTGTCCTATGACGCCCTGGGTCACTGTCCTGAGATGCTCCGGACCTCTGTCCTGTGATGATCCAGGACACTGTCCTGGGATGCTCCGGTCACTGTCCTGTGATGCTCCGGGTTACTGTCCTGTGATGCCCCGGGTCACTCTCCTGTGATGGTCCGGGTCACTATCTTGTGATGCTCCGGGTCACTGTCCTGTGATGCTCCGAGTCACTGTCCTGTGATGCTCTGGGTCACTGTCTTGTGATGCTCCGGGTCACTGTCCTGTGATGCTCCGGGTCACTATCTTGTGATGCTCCGGGTCCCTGTTCTGTGATGCTCCGAGTCACTGTCCTGTGATGCTCTGGGTCACTGTCTTGTGATGCTCCGGGTCACTGTCCTGTGATGCTCCGGGTCACTACCTTGAGATGCTCCGGGTCAGTGTCCTGTGATGCTCCGGGTCACTGTCCTGTGATGCTCCGGGTCACTATCTTGTGATGCTCCGGGTCAGTGTCTTGTGATGCTCCGGGTCACTGTCCTGTGATGCTCTGAGTCACTGTCCTTTTAGGCTCCGGGTCACTATCCTGTGATGTTCTGGGTCACTGTCTTGTGATGTTCCGTGGTCACTGTCCTGTAATTCTCCGGGTCACTGTCCTGTGATGTTCCGTGGTCACTGTCCTGTGAAGTTCCGTGGTCACTGTCCTGTAATTCTCCGGGTCACTGTCATGTGATGTTCGGGGTCACTGTCCTGTGATGCTCCGGGAGATTGTCCTGTGATGCTCCGGGTCACTGTTTTGTGATGCTCCGGGTCTCTGTCCTGTGATGCTCTGGGTCACTGTCCTGTGATGCTCCGGGTAACTGTTCCGAGATTCTCAGGGTCACTGTCCTGTGATGCTCCGGGTCACTGTCCTGTGAAGCTCTTGGTCACTGTTGTGTGATGGTCCAGGTCACTGTCCTGTGATGCTCCAGGTCACTGATGCTCCTGGTCCCTGTCCTGTGATGCTCCTGGTCACTGTCCTGTGATGCTCCGGGTCACTGTCTTGTGATGCTCTGGGTCACTGTCCTGTGATGCATTGCGTCACTGTCGTGTGATGCTCCTGGCCCCTGTCCTGTAATGCTCTAGGTCACTGTCCAGTGATACTCCGCGTCACTGTCCTGTGATGCTCCTGGTCACTGTCCTGTGATGCTCTGGGTCACTGTCCTGTGATGCTCCGGGTAACTGTCCTGTGATGCTCCGGGTCACTGTCCTGTGATACTCTGGGTCATTGTCCTGTGATGCTCCAGGTCACTGTCCTATGATGCTCTGGGTCACTCTCCTGTGATACTCCAGGTCTCTGTCCTGTGATGCTCCGGGTCACTGTCCTGTGATGCTCCGGGTCACTGTCCTGTGATGCTCTTGGTCACTGTCCTGTGATGCTCCGGATCACTGTCCTGTGATGCTCCGGATCACTATCCTGTGATGCTCTGGGTCACTGTCCTGTGATGGTCCACGTCACTGTCCTGTGATGCTCCGGGTCACTGTCCTGTGATGTTCTGGGTCACTGTCCTGTGATACTCCGGGTCTCTGTCCTGTGATGCTCTGGGTCACTGTCCTGTGAAGCTCCAGGTCACTGTCCTGTGATGCTCTGAGTCACTGTCCTATGATACTCCGGTCACTGTCCTGTGATGCTCTGGGTCATTGATCTGTGATGCTTCAGGTCACTGTCCTGTGATGCTCTGGGTCACTGTGCTGTGATGCTCCAGGTCACTGTCCTGTGATACTCTGGGTCATTGTCCTGGTATGCTCTGGGTCACTGTCCTGTGACGCTCCGGGTCATTGTCCTGTGCTGCTCTGGGTCACTGTCCTGCGATGCTCTGGGTCACTGTCCTATGATGCTCTGGGTCACTGTCCTGTGATGCTCTGGGTCACTGTCCTGCGATGCGTTGCTCCAGGTCACTGTCCTATGATGCTCTGGGTCACTGTCCTGTGATACTGCAGGTCTCTGTCCTGTGATGCTCCGGGTCACTGTCCTGTAATGCTCTTGGTAACTGTCCTGTGATGCTCCGGGACACTGTCCTGTGATGCTCCGAGTCACTGTCCTGTGATACTCTGGGTCATTGTCCTGGTATGCTCTGGGTCACTGTCCTGTGACGCTCCGGGTCACTGTCCTGTGATGCTCTGGGTCACTGTCTTGTGATGCTCTGGGTCACTGTCCTGTGATGCTCTGTGTCACTGTCCTGTGATGCTCTGGGTCACTGTCTTGTGATGCTCTGGGTCACTGTCTTGTGATGCTCTGGGTCACTGTTCTGTGATGCTCTGTGTCACTGTCCTGTGATTCTCTGGGTCACTGTCTTGTGATGCTCCGGGTCACTATTCTGTGGTGCTCAGGGTCACTGTCCTGTGATGCTCCGGGTCACTGTCCTGTGACGCTCCAGGTCACTGTCAGTGATACTCCGGGTCACTGTTCTGTGATATTCAGGGTCACTGTCATGTGTTGCTCCTGGTCAAACTCCTGTGATGCTCTGGGTCACTGTACTGTGATGCTCTTGGTCACTGTCATGTGATGCTCTGGGTCACTGTCGTGTGATGCTCAGGGTCACTGTCCTGTGATGCTCTAGGTCACTGCCCTGTGATACTCCGGGTCACTGTTCTGTGATATTCAGGGTCACTGTCTTGTGATGCTCCTGGTCAAACTCCTGTGATGCACCTGGTCACTGTCCTGTGATATTCCGGGTCACTGTCCTGTGATGCTTCTGGTCACTGTCCTGTGACGCTCCAGGTCACTGTCCTGTGATACTCCGGGTCACTGTTCTGTGATATTCAGGGTCACTGTCATGTGATGCTCCTGGTCAAACTCCTGTGATGCATCTGGTCACTGTCCTGTGATATTCCGGGTCACTGTCCTGTGATGCTCTGGGTCACTGTCCTGTGATGCTCCGCGTCACTGTCCTGTGATGCTCTCCGGGACACTGTCCTGTGATGCTCTGCGTCTCTGTCCTGTGATACTCATGGTCACTGTCCTGTGATGCTCCAGGTCACTGTCCTGTGATGCTCTGGGTCTCTGTCCTGTGATACTCATGGTCACTGTCCTGTGACGCTCCAGGTCACTGTCCTGTGATACTCCGGGTCACTGTTTTGTGATATTCAGGGTCACTGTCATGTGTTGCTCCTGGTCAAACTCCTGTGATGCTCTGGGTCACTGTCCTGTGGTGCTCCGGGTCACTGTCCTGTGATGCTCTGGGTCACTGTCATGTGATGCATCGCGTCACTGTCGTGTGATGCTCCTGGCCACTGTCTCGTAATGCTCTGGGTCACTGTCCAGTGATACTCCGCGTCACTGTCCTGTGATGCTCCGGGTCACTGTCCTGTGATGCTCTGGGTCACTGTCCTGTGATGCTCCGGGTCACTGTCCTGTGATGCTCCGGGTCACTGTCCTGTGATATTCTGGTTCACTGTCTTGTGATGCTCCGGATCACTGTCCTGTGATGCTCCGGGGTACTATCCTGTGATGCTCTGCGTCACTGTCCTGTGATGGTCCACCTCACTATCCTGTGTATCTCCGGGTCACTGTCTTGTGATGTTCTGGGTCACTGTCCAGTGATACCCCGGGTCTCTGTCCTGTGATGCTCTGGGTCACTGTCCTGTGAAGCTCCAGGTCACTGTTCTGTGATGCTCTGAGTCACTGTCCTATGACACTCCGGGTCACTGTCCTGTGATGCTCCGGGTCACTGTCCTGTGATGCTCTGGGTCAGTGTCCTGTGATTCTCCGGGTCACTGTCCTGTGAGGCTCTTTGTCACTGTCCTGTGATGCTCTGGGTCACTGTCCTGTGATGCTCCAGGTCACTGTCCTGTGATACTCTGGGTCATTGTCCTGTGATGCTCTTGGTCATTGTACTGTGATACTCCGGGTCATTGTCCTGTGATGCTCTGGGTCACTGTCCTGCGATGCTCCGGGTCATTGTCCTGTGATGCTGCAGGTCACTGTCCTATGATGCTCTGGGTCACTGTCCTGTGATACTCCAGGTCACTGTCCTGTGATGCTCCGGGTCACTGTCCTGTGATGCTCCGGGTCACTGTCCTGTGATGCTCTTGGTCACTGTCCTGTGATGCTCCGGGTCACTGTCCTGTGATGCTCCGAGTCACTGTCCTGTGATTCTCTGGGTCATTGTCCTGGTATGCTCTGTGTCACTGTCCTGTGACGCTCCGGGTCACTGTCCTGTGATGCTCCGGGTCACTGTCCTGTGATGCTCCGGGTCACTGTCCTGTGATGCTCCGGGTCACTGTCCTCTGAAGCTCCGGATCACTGTCCTGTGAATCTCTGGGTCACAGTCCTGTGAATCTCAGTGTCACTGTCCTGTGAAGCTCCGGGTCAATGTCATGTGATGCTCTGGGTCACTGTCCTTTGGGGCTCCGGGTCACTATCATGTGATGCTCTGGGTCACTGTCTTGTGATGTTCTGAGTCACTGTAATGTGTTGCTTTGGGTCACTGTCCTGTGAAGCTCCGGGTCAATGTCATGTGATGCTTTGGGTCACTGTCCTTTGGGGCTCCGGGTCACTATCATGTGATGCTCTGGGTCACTGTCTTGTGATGATGTAACACCGTAGGTGTTTGGTTTAATTTTATTTAATGCATACATGGAGATATATGAGTCACAGACAAGGATTTGACAGACGCCAACTTGTCTGGCCTAGATCTCACACCTCTAAGTGTTAATTGACAACCAAGTGACCTGAGGTCAGCCAGGCGAATCTCACCTGGCTCTCGCTAATCTTATAATTGAGCCGGGTAGCCTTCAAACATGCCGACGTTTAAGGAGTGGCTTGGTAGAGTGCCCCAGGCTATCTACTTGTGGGCGGAGTTAGCTACCAGGTTTCCCAATATATACTCGGAGAGCTATCGATTCAGGACAGAGAGGAGAAGGACAGCAGAAGCCGAGCAAAAGACAGAAAAACAGCCAGGCGGTCCACTGGCGGGGCGGGACAGTCTGTCACCTACAGACCCCCCCCCCCCCTCTCGCTATTCCACGGAGACTCGGACACTTGGTGAGTTGAACATTGAGGGACTTTGTCGTGTTCACTAAACAGGTGTTGTGTGACGATCAGGGGCAGTCGAGTTGTAGGGTTCTCGAATTCTTGTATGATGACTCACTTTGAATATTAACATTTTAGTTGAATTGCTTAAATTGATACTTAGTATGTGAAATATAATTGAAAGTTATTATTTAAAGGGTGTTTAACTTTGTTACCTGGAGTCTTGAGTGAGATGAGAAAATCTCAGCGGTTACTGGTTCATGAAATTAATGAGTACATGTTTAGAGTTGAAACATGGTAATAACATCTTTTGGTACAGACAAGTTCCATTCCTTGTCTTGTATGTAAATGATCTAGAATGGATGGTGGCAGCATTTTCTATCTTCTATTTTCAGCATTTTCTATTTCCTATTTCTCTATTTTCTAATTTCTATTTCTTCTACTATCTACTCTTCTACTTCTACTATCTACTTCCTACTTCTACCTATCTACCCTTCTACTTCTCATACTCACTTCCTACTTACTCCCAATTTCTAATATTTCCCCCCCCCCCCGTTACAATGTTCTGAGTCACTGTAATGTGTTGCTTTGGGTCACTGTCCTGTGATGCTCTGGGAGATTGTCCTGTGATGCTCCGGGTCACTGTCCTGTGATGTTTCCGGTCACTGTCCTGTGATGCTCCGGGTCTCTGTCCTCTGAGTCACTGTCCAGTGATGCTCCGGGTCACTGTCTTGTGGTGCTCTTGGTCACTGTTCTGTGATGGTCCAGCTAGGTCACTATCCTGTGATGCTCCAGGTCACTCTCCTGTCATGATCCAGGTCACTGTCCTATCATTCTGCGGATAACTGTCCGGTTATGCTCTGGGTCACGGTACTTTGATGCTCCGGGTCGCAGTCCTGTGATGCTTCGGGTCAGTGTCCTATGACGCCCTGGGTCACTGTCCTGAGATGCTCCGGACCTCTGTCCTGTGATGATCCAGGACACTGTCCTGGGATGCTCCGGGTCACTGTCCTGTGATGCTCCGGGTTACTGTCCTGTGATGCCCCGGGTCACTCTCCTGTGATGGTCCGGGTCACTATCTTGTGATGCTCCGGGTCACTGTCCTGTGATGCTCCGAGTCACTGTCCTGTGATGCTCTGGGTCACTGTCTTGTGATGCTCCGGGTCACTGTCCTGTGATGCTCCGGGTCACTATCTTGTGATGCTCCGGGTCCCTGTTCTGTGATGCTCCGAGTCACTGTCCTGTGATGCTCTGGGTCACTGTCTTGTGATGCTCCGGGTCACTGTCCTGTGATGCTCCGGGTCACTACCTTGAGATGCTCCGGGTCAGTGTTCTGTGACGCTCCGGGTCACTGTCCTGTGATGCTCCGGGTCACTATCTTGTGATGCTCCGGGTCAGTGTCTTGTGATGCTCCGGGTCACTGTCCTGTGATGCTCTGAGTCACTGTCCTTTTAGGCTCCGGGTCACTATCCTGTGATGTTCTGGGTCACTGTCTTGTGATGTTCCGTGGTCACTGTCCTGTAATTCTCCGGGTCACTGTCCTGTGATGTTCCGTGGTCACTGTCCTGTGAAGTTCCGTGGTCACTGTCCTGTAATTCTCCGGGTCACTGTCATGTGATGTTCGGGGTCACTGTCCTGTGATGCTCCGGGAGATTGTCCTGTGATGCTCCGGGTCACTGTTTTGTGATGCTCCGGGTCTCTGTCCTGTGATGCTCTGGGTCACTGTCCTGTGATGCTCCGGGTAACTGTTCCGAGATTCTCAGGGTCACTGTCCTGTGATGCTCCCGGTCACTGTCCTGTGAAGCTCTTGGTCACTGTTGTGTGATGGTCCAGGTCACTGTCCTGTGATGCTCCAGGTCACTGATGCTCCTGGTCCCTGTCCTGTGATGCTCCTGGTCACTGTCCTGTGATGCTCCGGGTCACTGTCTTGTGATGCTCTGGGTCACTGTCCTGTGATGCATTGCGTCACTGTCGTGTGATGCTCCTGGCCACTGTCCTGTAATGCTCTGGGTCCCTGTCCAGTGATACTCCGCGTCACTGTCCTGTGATGCTCCTGGTCACTGTCCTGTGATGCTCTGGGTCACTGTCCTGTGATGCTCGGGTAACTGTCCTGTGATGCTCCGGGTCACTGTCCTGTGATACTCTGGGTCATTGTCCTGTGATGCTCCAGGTCACTGTCCTATGATGCTCTGGGTCACTCTCCTGTGATACTCCAGGTCTCTGTCCTGTGATGCTCCGGGTCACTGTCCTGTGATGCTCCGGGTCACTGTCCTGTGATGCTCTTGGTCACTGTCCTGTGATGCTCCGGATCACTGTCCTGTGATGCTCCGGATCACTATCCTGTGATGCTCTGGGTCACTGTCCTGTGATGGTCCACGTCACTGTCCTGTGATGCTCCGGGTCACTGTCCTGTGATGTTCTGGGTCACTGTCCTGTGATACTCCGGGTCTCTGTCCTGTGATGCTCTGGGTCACTGTCCTGTGAAGCTCCAGGTCACTGTCCTGTGATGCTCTGAGTCACTGTCCTATGATACTCCGGGTCACTGTCCTGTGATGCTCTGGGTCATTGATCTGTGATGCTTCAGGTCACTGTCCTGTGATGCTCTGGGTCACTGTGCTGTGATGCTCCAGGTCACTGTCCTGTGATACTCTGGGTCATTGTCCTGGTATGCTCTGGGTCACTGTCCTGTGACGCTCCGGGTCATTGTCCTGTGCTGCTCTGGGTCACTGTCCTGCGATGCTCTGGGTCACTGTCCTATGATGCTCTGGGTCACTGTCCTGTGATGCTCTGGGTCACTGTCCTGCGATGCGTTGCTCTGGGTCACTGTCCTATGATACTCTGGGTCATTGTCCTGTGATGCTCCAGGTCACTGTCCTATGATGCTCTGGGTCACTGTCCTGTGATACTGCAGGTCTCTGTCCTGTGATGCTCCGGGTCACTGTCATGTAATGCTCTTGGTAACTGTCCTGTGATGCTCCGGGACACTGTCCTGTGATGCTCCGAGTCACTGTCCTGTGATACTCTGGGTCATTGTCCTGGTATGCTCTGGGTCACTGTCCTGTGACGCTCCGGGTCACTGTCCTGTGATGCTCTGGGTCACTGTCTTGTGATGCTCTGGGTCACTGTCCTGTGATGCTCTGTGTCACTGTCCTGTGATGCTCTGGGTCACTGTCTTGTGATGCTCTGGGTCACTGTCTTGTGATGCTCTGGGTCACTGTTCTGTGATGCTCTGTGTCACTGTCCTGTGATTCTCTGGGTCACTGTCTTGTGATGCTCGGGTCACTATTCTGTGATGCTCAGGGTCACTGTCCTGTGATGCTCCGGGTCACTGTCCTGTGACGCTCCAGGTCACTGTCAGTGATACTCCGGGTCACTGTTCTGTGATATTCAGGGTCACTGTCATGTGTTGCTCCTGGTCAAACTCCTGTGATGCTCTGGGTCACTGTACTGTGATGCTCTTGGTCACTGTCATGTGATGCTCTGGGTCACTGTCGTGTGATGCTCAGGGTCACTGTCCTGTGATGCTCTAGGTCACTGTCCTGTGATACTCCGGGTCACTGTTCTGTGATATTCAGGTCACTGTCTTGTGATGCTCCTGGTCAAACTGCTGTGATGCACCTGGTCACTGTCCTGTGATATTCCGGGTCACTGTCCTGTGATGCTTCTGGTCACTGTCCTGTGACGCTCCAGGTCACTGTCCTGTGATTCTCTGGGTCATTGTCCTGGTATGCTCTGTGTCACTGTCCTGTGACGCTCCGGGTCA
>WNGS01166952.1:22670-50042 GCA_020271785.1 Procambarus virginalis | reverse complement strand
AAGTAGAAGTGTAGATAGGTAGAAGTAGGAAGTAGATAGTAGAAGTAGAAGAGTAGATAGTAGACAGAAATTAGAATAGACTAGAGAAATAGGAAATAGAACATGCTGAAAATAGAAGATAGAAAATGCTGCCACCATCATTCTAGCATTTACATACAAGACAAGGAAATGGAACTTGTCTGTACCAAAAGATGTTATTACCATGTTTCAACTCTAAACCATGTACTCATTAATTTCATGAACCAGTAACGCTGAGATTTTTCTCACTCACTCAAGACTCCAGGTAACAAGGTTAAACACCTTTAAATATAACTTTCAATATATTTCACATACTAAGTAACAATTTAAGCAATTCAACTAAATTGTTAATATTCAAAGTGAGTACATCATACAAGAATTCGAGAACCCTACAACTCGACTGCCCCTGATCTCACACAACACCTGTTTAGTGAAACCGACAAAGTCCCTCAATGTTCAAACATCACCAAGTGTCCCCGAGTCTCCGTGGAATAGCGAGAGGGGGGGGGGGGTCGTAGGTACAGATCAGTCCCGCCCCACCAGTGGATCCGCCTGCTGTTTTATTTAACTGTCTTTGCCTCGGATTCTCTGTCCTCCTTCTCGATGTCTCGTACATTGAACCTGTAGCTAACTCACGCCCACAAGTAGATAGCCTGGGGCACTCTACCCGAAGCCACTCTTAAACGTCGGCATGTTTGAAGGCTACCCGGCTCAATTATAAGATTAGCTGAGAGCAGGTGAGATTCGCCTGTTCTTAACTCAAGTCACTCTGGTTGTCAATTAACACTTAGAGGTTTGAGATCTAGGCAGACAAGTTGGCTCTGTCAAATCCTTGTCTGGATCATATTATCTCCATGTATGCATTAAATAATAACTTAAAACCAAACACCTACGGTTGTATACATCATCACAAGACAGTGACCCAGAGCATCATGAATGATAGTAGACCCGGTAGCCCCACAAAGGACAGTGTACCCAAGCATCACAGTGACATTGACCCGGAGCTTCACAGGACAGTGACGCATCTAAAAACACATTACAGTGACTCAGAACATCACAAGACTGTGACCAGAGCATCACATGATAGTGACCCGGACCCCAAAGGACAGTAACCAGAGGCATACACATGACATTGACCGGAAGCTTCACAGGACAGTGACACGTGAGATTCACAGGGCTGTGACCCAGAGATTCACAGGACAGTGATCCGGAGCTTCAGAGGACAGTGACGCCGGAGCATCACAGGACAGTGACACCGCCTCAAGGACAGTAGACACAGGACAGTGACCCGGAGCATCACAGGACAAATATACTATATATATATGCGAACAAGCCTGAATGGTCCCCAGGACTATATGCGAATGATGGTTTAGTGGTTTTTAGGCGTCTTGTATATACCAGTTGCGTTGCTCCTGGGAGTATGGTTCGAGTCACTTCTGGGGTTTGATTTTTCACTATATATATATATATATATATATATATATATAATATATATATATATATAATATAATATATATATATATACTATATTATAATATATATAGATATATAATATATATATATATATATATCTATATATATAATCTATATATATAATATATATCTATATTATATACAAGTTTCATCTTCCATAAGATGGAAGGTCAAACGCCCTGCAACCTCTGAAGAGACAACTAACACAACACCTGTACCCCCTATTAGACTATTTTACAGGAACTCTTTTCCCAGCTCATAAAACTTAGGAAAGGGTCTTGAAAGATATTGTTAAATAGGAATGTTATTCCTACAGACGAAGAGCAGAAAATACAATTGACGATTTACTATAACCCAAAAAAACGGCCAAACTACTCATGAGAAACTCTCCAGACACAAACCAGAACGCTTTAAAAAGAGACCAACGTCGTCTATGACATCAAATGCCCACTTGGACTGTAAGCCTCAAAGAACTCAGTATATAGGCAAGACAACAACATCTCTTTCCAAGCGATTAACAATGCATAAGCAACAGGGCTCCATTAAGGAACATATAATCTCTTCCCACAACTAGACCATCACCAGAAAAGTCTTAACAAACAACACAGAAATCATTGATAGATACAGTGATAGCAGGCGGCTTGACATCTGTGAGGCACTACAGCTCAGAAAGTCAACACTAGCAATCAACAGCCAATTAATGCACAACTATATTCTACTACCCACTTCAAGACTCCGCGCCAATATAGAAGCATCAAGAAATGTGGGCCAATAGGCCCTTTGCAGTTACTTCCATTCTATACCCATTGCACAGTGTTCGTCTTGTGTTGAAAGTTTGCTCTGTCTTGTGCTGAAAGTTTTGTTCACCTCATCCAAAACTGTTGTAACATATCACCTCACCCAAATCGAGTATATAAGACGAAAGCTGTTTAAATGATAGCATAGTAACTCTGTTTAGTGTTTGCAGTTAGTTGTGTGTGTGTAAACTAAAGTCTTTGAAAATGTAATAAGTTATGACGAAACGTGTTCAAGTGTCACGTCAGACTTGAAATAAAAAATGAATTTTGGAGATGGATTTTTCAATTACCATCGACAGTAAAAGAACATAAAAAATATTGAGAAAATTCGTGTTAGAATTATAATCTTACTTTTTCGGTCATATTAATAGCATATGTTTACAAGAAAGACTGCTACCAAAATATACTAATATATATATAAAATATATATATATATATATATATAATATATATATATAGATATATATATAATATATATATATATATATATATATATATATATATATATCTATATATATATATATATATATATATATATATATATATATGTGTGGGAAAAACCTGCTGTGATTGATATAAGAGGAGACTACCAGGGACTTGTACTGAACTAAATTAAAATTACTGTGTGCAAATTAATTCAACTAAAATCTCTAGCTAGGGTCGTAAATCCTAGCTCCTCTTTTCCTAATGACAGATAATGGGCTGTAAGGGCAGGTGGGGTGAGTGAATTAGTTGATAGGTTGATTGCAGTTCCACGTCCACCTGCCAACAGGTATCTCACATCAGCTTGTATTTTATACAAGGATAAGATTTTATAAATTCAGTTATTTGACTGAACACTGGCTCTGTTTAAATCAGAGATTTAAACATACACAGTCTAGCCTAGCACCTTAGCAATTAACAGCCAATACATTTTACTATAAACAGTACAACACTTTAAATTGTAAATTGTAAAGTATGATAAATGACCTAAATATGGTCTAAGTACTGTTACTGAGTACTAAAATTATATTCAATTAAATGAACTTATATGATTACTTAAAAAATAACTAAGCAAGCAATTGTTAACTTAATTTATATATATTCAAGTATATGCAATGTATATGATCAATGTATATGATTAAATACAGTCAGCTTGTTGAATCTCTTCCTACACTCTGGACACTCATGAGTATTTGTTTACTTATTGTGACAACTTTTCTGACACTGGACATTCATGAGGTTCAGAGCTTGGATAAGATTCTGCTGTACCACAATATTAATAATAAACTCACAGAAATATGAGGCGTTGCCTCGCCTTTTTACCGACTATCAGTCTTATAGAATATTAATGTTATACTAGCTTTAATTGGCCAACTAATACGCTACAGTAATAACATTCAATAAACTTAGCTGAAGCCGGGTGCCTGTCTGACAAAGTGTGCCAGAATGAAGAACTCTCTTGGCGAGTTTAGGCACGATATTTTAGATTACAGCGTTGCTGTTTTGATGTACGAGTAGCGTTGCTACGGATATTGGACTGCGTTGCAGAAGATAACAATGAAGATTAGGGATGAGATTAGGGATGAAGGTGGAGACCGCGTCACTAAATGCTCCACTTCACTCTTATTTTACATAAATGTTCTAGGATTTTCCTTGTTGATATATTGTCCAGGTACTCTCCCCAGTTCTAGAGAGTGTTCACTGGTGATAATGATATGAGATAAGGTGTCCTAAGCAAATAATGTTCGCTAAGGGACCGTCACGTGTACACTCAGTTGAGTCAACAAACGCGTTCTGCCGCCGGGCTGTGGTGGAGTCCTGGGCACTTCTTGCTCCCAAGATGCTCCTCCCTGTCCCTTGAAAGGGGTTACTTACAATGAATATTGATTGATTATTTTTACAGTCTAGACTTATGATTGAGATAAGATGTGATTATAATAAAATATGATATAGGATTTAAAGATTATAAGTAGTACTTGATAATACCACTGACTCTTAATAAGGATTCGATTTTATCTCTACCGGATACTACATCATGTTCCAATAAATTTTAATTAACAAATCCTTCTAGAAGCTTCTGGATCCTTGAGAGATCATGCACAAAGTCACGTAGGCATCTATAGGGCCCTATGGCGTACGTGATCATAGTGGCATTGTCATCTAGGATCAAGCTATATATAATGAATCTATTGTGATTCTGATATGATTCTGATATGATATAGATTTGATATAGATATGATATATTTCTTAGATGATTATTAGATATGGTGGGTAAAAATTTCCCACAATATATATATATATATATATATATATATATATATTATATATATATATATATATATATATATATTATATATATTATATATATATATATATATATATATTTCCGAGACCCATATTATATATATATATATATATATAATATATATAATATATATATATATATATATATATATATATTATATATATATATATATGAATGAAAACTCACACCCAGAAGTGACTCGAACCCATACTCCCAGGAGCAACGCAACTGGTATGTACAAGACGCCTTAAACCACTTGACCATCACGACCGGACAAAATGAGGTGATAGCCGAAGCTATTTGAACCACCTCACCGCCGGCACTCGGATGGTTATCTTGGGCATAGCATTTTACCAAATCACCTCATTCTTTGGGGCACACGTGAGGAACACAAATGCGAACAAGCCTGAATGGTCCCCAGGACTATATGCGAATGAGGTGATTTGGTAAAATGCTATGCCCAAGATAACCATCCGAGTGCCGGCGGTGAGGTGGTTCAAATAGCTTCGGCTATCACCTCATTTTGTCCGGTCGTGATGGTCAAGTGGTTTAAGGCGTCTTGTACATACCAGTTGCGTTGCTCCTGGGAGTATGGGTTCGAGTCACTTCTGGGGTGTGAGTTTTCATTCGCATATAGTCCTGGGGACCATTCAGGCTTGTTCGCATTTGTGTTCCTCACGTGTGCCCCAAAGAATGAGGTGATTTGGTAAAATGCTATGCCCAAGATAACCATCCGAGTGCCGGCGGTGAGGTGGTTCAAATAGCTTCGGCTATCACCTCATTTTGTCCGGTCGTGATGGTCAAGTGGTTTAAGGCGTCTTGTACATACCAGTTGCGTTGCTCCTGGGAGTATGGGTTCGAGTCACTTCTGGGGTGTGAGTTTTCATTCGCATATAGTCCTGGGGACCATTCAGGCTTGTTCGCATTTGTGTTCCTCACGTGTGCCCCAAAGAATGAGGTGATTTGGTAAAATGCTATGCCCAAGATAACCATCCGAGTGCCGGCGGTGAGGTGGTTCAAATAGCTTCGGCTATCACCTCATTTTGTCCGGTCGTGATGGTCAAGTGGTTTAAGGCGTCTTGTACATACCAGTTGCGTTGCTCCTGGGAGTATGGGTTCGAGTCACTTCTGGGGTGTGAGTTTTCATTCGCATATAGTCCTGGGGACCATTCAGGCTTGTTCGCATTTGTGTTCCTCACGTGTGCCCCAAAGAATGAGGTGATTTGGTAAAATGCTATGCCCAAGATAACCATCCGAGTGCCGGCGGTGAGGTGGTTCAAATAGCTTCGGCTATCACCTCATTTTGTCCGGTCGTGATGGTCAAGTGGTTTAAGGCGTCTTGTACATACCAGTTGCGTTGCTCCTGGGAGTATGGGTTCGAGTCACTTCTGGGGTGTGAGTTTTCATTCGCATATAGTCCTGGGGACCATTCAGGCTTGTTCGCATTTGTGTTCCTCACGTGTGCCCCAAAGAATGAGGTGATTTGGTAAAATGCTATGCCCAAGATAACCATCCGAGTGCCGGCGGTGAGGTGGTTCAAATAGCTTCGGCTATCACCTCATTTTGTCCGGTCGTGATGGTCAAGTGGTTTAAGGCGTCTTGTACATACCAGTTGCGTTGCTCCTGGGAGTATGGGTTCGAGTCACTTCTGGGGTGTGAGTTTCATTCGCATATAGTCCTGGGGACCATTCAGGCTTGTTCGCATTTGTGTTCCTCACGTGTGCCCCAAAGAATGAGGTGATTTGGTAAAATGCTATGCCCAAGATAACCATCCGAGTGCCGGCGGTGAGGTGGTTCAAATAGCTTCAGCTATCACCTCATTTTGTCCGGTCGTGATGGTCAAGTGGTTTAAGGCGTCTTGTACATACCAGTTGCGTTGCTCCTGGGAGTATGGGTTCGAGTCACTTCTGGGGTGTGAGTTTTCATTCGCATATAGTCCTGGGGACCATTCAGGCTTGTTCGCATATATATATATATATATATATATATAATATATATATATAATATATATATATATATATATATATTTATATATATATATATATATATATATATATATATATATATATATATATATATATATATATATATATATATATATATATATATATCACTAAGAACTCTTTGACCCGGCCAGGGTTCGAATCCATGCTGTCCAGGATCACCCCTAAACGTACACAGTACCGTGACCACCGCACCAATGATCGTCTATAAGGATTGGTCAGTCTTTTCGCTTAATAACTAAGCTCCCTGACTGACCAACCCCCGACGACACTCATGGACCCATTTGGGTACAGTTTTTCATCAAATTCTGGCACATGCACGGGCCACACTGAGTCTAACATGTGTCGGCAGCATCCGCACACTCATTTAAAGACACACCAACATGGCTGGGAACCCAACAAAACTCAACCGACTTAAACTTACTGTGAACAAGAAACAGCCAATACTGGATCTCGACAGCTATTGGATGAACCGGATTAAAGGACCCGAGAGCCATGAGGGCACTACGAGAGTCAACAACAACCACAAAGAAAGATTGACAACGAGAAAGCAGGAGACGAAGAGCATAGAGAATAGCATAAAGCTCCGCTGTAAAGATGCTAGTCTCCGGAGGTAAGCGACACATATAAGTGCGATCAGGAAAAACAACAGACTAGCCAACACCGTCCGCAGAATTAGACCCATCGGTGAAGACAGAAACGGAGCAGGAGTGAGAAGAAAAGTGCTCAAGGAAAAGGCGTTTTAGAACCGTGGGAGGGGTAAAAGCTTTAGTGATGCGGGTCAAGGATGTACAAAACTGCGGAAGGGGAACTCTCCACGGGGGCAAAGAAGGAACAGCACGAGGAGAAACATTAGAAACACGAACGGAAAGAGAATCCTGTAAGCGAGATAACCGGACAGAAAGAGGGAGGTGCTGAAGAGGAACAGGAACCGCAGGAGGGGTAAAAGTTAAAGCACGACAGAGGCGAGAGGAAGGATGTTGTAAGGACCGCGCAAGATAGCGAAGACAGTAGCGATCACGGCGGTCCTGGAGAGACAGGAAGCCATTGTCAACATACAAGGTAAGGACGGGAGTCGAACGAAAGGCACCAGAACTGAGGCGTAGCCCAGTATGGTGCAAAGCATCAAGACGGGGAAGAGCAGAAGGAGAAGCAGACGAGTAAGCAGGGCAACCATAATCGAGCTTAGACAGGACGAGAGAGGAATGCAAAACAAGGAGAGTGCGCCTATCCACTCCCCAAGAAGTATGGGACAACACTCGAAGGAGGGTAAGGGCCTTAGAGCACTCAACATGGAGGTAAGAGATATGGGGAGACCAAGACAAACGAGTGTCAAGGAATAACCCCAAAAGCTTCGCGGAATCTTTGTACTCAAGGGGATGACCATAAAGTGACAAAGAGGGACGAAGAACGACCCGTTTCCGAGTAAAAGACATGGCACAAGTCTTAGAAGTAGAGAACTTGAAGCCATTATCGGTGGCCCAAGACGACACGGCATCAATTGGAAGTTGAAGCCGGCGCTAAAGGAGAGGCGAATCATCACCCTGACAGCAAAGGGTAAAATCATCGACATAGAGAGCGGAGAAGACACCTGAAGGAAGAGAGGAAAGAAGACCATTGAGGGCAACCAGAAAAAGAGTAGAGCTCAGAACACTACCCTGGGGCACACCTTCGTATTGCTGAAAAGAGGCAGAGAGAGCGGTATCAAGGCGCACCCGAAAGGAACGACGAGAGAGGAAGCTGCAGAGAAAGAGAGGGAGATGACCATGAAGACCAAAAGAATGAAGCTGGGATAGAATATGATATCGCCAAGTGGTGTTGTAAGCCTTTTCCAGGTAAAAAAGGACGGCAACAACGGAGGTCCTCGCAGCAAAAGCAGTACGAATATAGACCTCCAAGTTCACCAGGACATCTGTCGTGCTGCGGCACTTGCGGAAACCAAATTGAGAAGGGGAGAGGTGATGGTGTTCCAGGAACCACATCAGACGAACGTTAACCATACGTTCAAAGAGTTTGCAGACACAACTTGTGACGGCAATAGGGCGAAAGTCCTTAGGAGAAGTTCCCAGAGACCCTGGTCTGCGAACAGGGAGGACAACGGCATCGAGCCAGTCCTCAGGGACTGACGACGACTCCCAGATCCAATTATACAGACTCAGTAAATACTGAGACGTGCACGGAGGGAGATGGCGAAACATCTCATAATGAATACCATCGGAGCCCGCCGCTGTAGAACCGCAGAGGGCCAGCGCAGAACAAAGTTCAGAGAGAGAGAAGGGATCATTATAGGAAAGTCAAAGACGAGTGCAGAAATCTAAAGGACGAGACTCAAGGACAGGTTTACGAAGAAGGAAAAATTGGGGAAGATGAAGACCAGAGCTAACAGAAGAAAAGTGGGAACCCAGTTCGGTAGGGACCTGCAACGGGTCCGCCACAAGAGTACCATGGAGGTGAAGGACCGGGAAAACATCGGGAACGAACTTACCCGCTATCTTGTGGATACGCTTCCAGATCTGTGGCAGGGAAGTTTCGGACGTATTGTGGAGACATAAGAAGCCCAACAGTCACGTTTCTTTTCTTTCGGAAAGTGAGTGTGGTGGCCCTACGGGCCACCGCACTCGCTTTCCGAAAGAAAAGAAAAGAATCGGTCGTCTGCCGACGGCGGTGCCTCTTCCAGGCTGCAAGCTTACAGTGGACAGTCCGAGCACAATCCGCATTCCACCAGGGAACGCACTTCCGTGGACCCCGAGAGGAAAAGCGAGGAATAGAGTGGAGGGCAGCGTCGAAGACAGTGTCATGAAAAAGGAGGAGAGCGCGAGGTAGAGGCAGAAGGGAGAGGTCAGAGAGAGCAGCACTGAGGGTAAATAGGTTCCAGTCCGCCTTAGCAAACTGCCACCTAGGGAAAGAGAGGAAGGGCGAAAAGAGAAAAAGGAAACAAAGATGGGGAAATGATCACTGCCATGGAGGTTATCAAGAACCTGCCACGTGAAATCTAAGTAAAGAGAAGAAGAGCAGAGAGAAAGATCAAGACTGGAAAGGTGCGAGTCCGAGAGTCCAAATGAGTGGGCTCACCAGAATTCAGAAGAGACAGGGAAGAAGAGAGAGAAAACGGCTCAAGAAGGCGACCTCGGGTATTCGTCAGAACATCACCCCAAAGAGAATGACGACAATTGAAATCACCCAGCAGGAGCACAGGCTCCGGCAAGGAATCTAGGAGGTGTTTCAAATCAGGAAGAGAAAGCGGGACACTCGGGGGGAGATAAATGGAACAAACTGTGTACCATTTCCCCACAAAGATACGAGCAGCAGAACAATGGAGAGGCAAAGGAAAAAGTAAAGGAACAAAGGGAACATCAGCGCGAATCAAGAGAGCAGAAGAATTAGGAGCCCCAGCAACGGCTGGTGGGGGGGGAGAGAAAGGAATAGCCACGAAAACGACCAGGACGAGCACCAAGCATCGGCTCCTGGAGACAGTTACAAAGGGGCGAAAACCGCGAAATCAGAAGTTGGAGTTCGAGGAAATTTGCGTAATAACCTCGAACGTTCCATTGAAGAATAGACACTGACGAGAAGAGAAAGCACAACAACAGAGAACAAGGAAGAAACAAAGGCGAAAGAGCAACATAGCACGTTAAAGAATATCAGGGTCGGGATCAGGGTCAACAAAGTCAGGGTTAGGGGGCATGGGTAAACTGAGCGAAGACAGAGGGAAGGAAGCGGGAGAACAGACCAGAGGTGGGTGGGCGAGGTCCGGAGGAGGAGGAGGAGGAGGAAGAGGAGGAGACAACGGAGGGGGAGCAGTCAAGGACAGCAGCAGGAAGAGGGGGAGTAGAAAGAGGGGAGCGCACCTCAGCAAGGGCAGCAATCGAGAGGGAAGCGGGGGCAAAAGAAACCTCCATAGCAGGAACAGGGGGCGCAACCACCGAAATGGGAGGGGAAGGAGCGAGAGAGGCAGAAGTAGGGGCCAAGGAAGAAAGCGAAACCTTCTTACCCGCCAGGGAGGAGGAAGGAGAGGAGCCAGGCTTACGCTTCTAACTTAAAGAGACAAGTGTCCCAGCAACTACGTACTGGGCAACGGATTCTAGTGTCTCAGCAGGAGAAGCTGAACGAGGGCACACATGACGGTCATTTGGAGAGCGATGGACATCAGCTCGCGCCGACAGGCGGCGGGGAGAGTCAAGAGACGTAGGGGAAGGAGGAACGGAGGGAGACGAGGAAGAAGATACAGGAGACAAGACAGACCGGGTAGAAAGAAGGGGAACCCCAGACAGAGGACCAGGAGGTGGATCCTTCGGGAGAGAACCCAAAGGAACAGAGGAGGGGGCAGTGGGCGTATCAGGGTCCACGGCCCGGAAATGGTTGTGAGTCTGAGGAAGGTGGGAAGGACGAGGAGAAGAAGAGCACAACTCGCGAGCATAAGAGATATTAGCATAAGGCGGGAGCCGGCGAACCTGGCGCCTCGCCTCAGGAAAAGATAAACGCTCCCGGTGCTTCAAGTTGAGGACGGTTGCCTCAAGCTTGTAATGGACACATGCACGAGAGAAGGTAGGATGGGCCTCACCGTAGTTGAGGCAACGAGCCTGGGGAGAAGTGCACTCCGACTTAGAGTGACCTTCGCCGCCACACAAAGGACAGAGAGAGACAGACCCAGAGCAGTGGAGAGCACCATGCCCAAACCTCTAGCACTTGTTACAGAGCCGAGGAGAAGGAATGTACTCCTGGACAGAGCACCTGGCATCAGCAAGAATAACAGAGGCTGGAAGGGTCCTACCATCAAAGATAATCTTCACAACCCGAAGGGGTTGACGGCGACTACCACGAGGGGGACGAGTAAACGTGTCCACCTGGAGAAGAGAATGGCCCTGGGCAGCAAGGATATGTCGAATATCGTCGTGGCAGTCTCGCAGATCCCGAACACCAGTCGCAACATGGGGCGGGAGGAAAATAGTGCCAACACTAGCATTCAACTGAGCGTTCTTTGAGACCCGAACAGGGGTCTCGGCAAGGCAGGATAAGGCAGCCAAGCAGGAAGCAGCATCCTGAGAAGGAGCAGCAATGTCACGTGTACCGAGACGAGTGGGGTTGAAAGTAACAGAGGCATCCACGGAATCAACGAGATGTTGATGGAGGGAGAAATCGTCAGGAGGTGCAGAATCAAGAGGGATGAGAACAAAATATTTGGCCCATGAAGCGGGACCAAACAAGGCTTGATAGGTTTCAGAACGGGAAGGAATTGAGCGAGGGCGGCCATGACGAGGACGGCGTTGAGAACCCCCAGAGAGAGAGGGGTTAAAAGGCGCAGTAGTTACAACTAGAGATGGAGCCGCGCCAGAGGACGAGGTAGTCAACACTGGGGGCTTGGGGCTCGACCCAACCACAGAGGAGCGAGGGGAGCTGAGGGGAGGAGTCAGAGAGGCCAAAGGAGGAGCAAGGTCGGGGCCCAATGCAGCGGAGGCTACAGAGCCCAGTCTTCCAACACGAACCGACTCGGGGGCTTGGTCGCCCACCCCACGAGCCTGAGAAGGTAAAGGAGAAACAGTAGAACCAGTAAACATCATCGCTACGAGAAAAAATATTCATTCACGAATGTACCCCCACACCCACCACGGAGCTACAATTAGAGGCAGGATACCCAACAAGAAGCTATCGCCGATCATGCCGGGGCCTCCTAGGGGTGCGTCGTGAGTATACGCCCGACAAACGCCACCTTAAGAACCGACAGTCCGCGAGATCGGGTTCAGTGACGAAAGGGGGATTGACAATAAAAGGTTCCCCTCGCTCTCGACGATGGGTACTACAGTTCTACGGGTGCAAGAGTATGCCTCCTCAAGTACCCGGGCGTGAAAATAGAAGAAATCCAAAGGAATAACCAAAACAAGCAAAAGGTCAGCAGGAAATGGCAAGCAGATAGGAGAAGAGGGGGGAGAAAAACGAAACAGAAGGAAAAGGAAAAGGCGCTCAGCACAATTGGAGAGGACAGCAGCAGGAGCACAAGGCTACAAAAGGGAACAGAGGACTGTCCCAAGGAGCATCACACTCCGGCAGCCGCCCACTAAGCCCCCCTCACGGCATCAACGAGCTGAGCGGGGAGGGGGGAGTTAATAAAAGACTACCTTCAAGAACGGACTCTAAAAGTAGTCCTCAATGGAGTAGAATCCGAAAGTTACTCAATACGTGGAAGCATTCCACTGGGTAGTGTGCTTGGCTCTCTGCTGTGGAATGTCTATTGCCGCAATCTATTTCATTTCATTCCTGAAACTCAAGCCTATGCTGATGACTGCACTCTTTTTTTTTTAGGCAAAACCCTAGAGTTCACAGATGAAATTGACATTTGGGAATGAAGTTCGAATTTTCAATGACAATGAAGAGTCACGTGTTTAACCTAACTCAAAAGAGAGCCAGGAAACCTTCAACCCTATGGTGCATCTCACACCTTCTTGACAGCAGGGACTGCAAATCCTTATATGAAGCACAAGTTCACTCTCATCTAGAGAATACACCACTTTCCTGGATCGCCTGCCCCCTATCATTCATGAGAAGTTTGGACAAAGTGGAGAGCAGTGCATGAAGACTCAAGTCTAGTCTTGACCATGGCTGGTGGAAATGGTCCGAACACTAAAGTCTACAACATCCTTGTTATGTTGATGGTCTTGCTGTTATATACAAGGCCAACATTCTCAAAGTTCCGCACCTGGCCCAACTCTGTGGCCAACCAGTAGTTAACACCTGTTGGACTAGGCTCTCAACCTTCTATAGTCTCATGCTGGAAGTGCATTTCTCAAGAACATCACTCCATCAGCGATCATTCATTCCAAGACTGATTCGCATCTGGAACTTGTTCTCTCACCAGGTTGATACACACGAAAGAGAAAGAGAGAGAGAGAGAGAGAGAGAGAGAGAGAGAGATTGCTCAATGTAATATAGAGAAAGAGCTAGGATACAGGGGAGATACCAGCAGCACTTAAATCAGCAGATATAGTTCCTCTGCACAAGTGAGGTAGTAAAGCTTTAACAACAAATTATAGACCAGTTACATAAACATCACACATAATAAAAGTTTTTGAAAGAGTGATTAGGAATCAAATCTACTGATTAATGGAAAATAATAAACTTCACAACCCAGGACATCATGGATTTAGAGCGGGAAGATTCTGTCTGTCACAGTTACTCAACCAGTATGACAATCACAGAAGCCTTAGAGGAAAAGCAAAATGCTGATGTTGTATACACAGATTTTGCAAAGGCATTCAACAAATGTGACCATTGAGTGATAGCCCATAAAATGAAATCAATAGGAATAACGGGTAAAATGGGGACTTGGATTTTCAACTTTCTGACAACCAGAATGCAGAGTGACAATCAATCAAGTAAGATCAAGCCCAAGTACAGTGAAAAGCTCTGTACTCAAGGACACAGTCCTTGCACCACTGCTTTTTCTCATTCTTATCTCTGATAGACAAAAATACTAGTCACAGCTTCGTGTCATCCTTTGCAGATGATACAAAAATCAGCATGAAAATTGCCACTGTTAGAAGACATTGAAAAACTACAGGCAGATATAAATGAAGTATTCGATTGGGCAACTGAAAATAACATGATGTTTAACGGTGACAAGTTCCAGTACTTAGGTATGGTGGAAACGAGCAACTTGAAAGAAACTCAGGCTACAGGACACAATCAGACCTACTCACAGAAGGAAAGCAACATGTAAAGGTCCTGAGAATTATGATGTGTGATGTGACGGACCTCGGCGCCATCTATGATCCAGGTGCCGAGTCAAACAGTTGACCTTTCCATTAATATCAGTTTCCCATCTTCTAGTCTGCTGTGCTAGGGAGGTGACGAGCTACCAGTGACTGGCAACGTGAGTCAGTGAAACAGAGAGAGTAAAGTACGTTGGTCGACCTTGAGATGTGCTAGCCAGAAGGCTAGAGGACTGCTGTGGACTTCGCTGTTGTAAGGTGCTAATCAGAGGGCTAGTTGAGCACTGAGGACTTCACTGTTGGAAGGTGCTAGGCGGAGGGCTAGTTGAGGGCTGAAGACTTCACTGGTTGAGCTTACTAGCGAGTGCGGTAGGAGGGGAATGGGCGCTTGAAGACATCACCATAATTGCAGCTAACGTAAGGGCTAGTGATGCTCTGGAGGACCTCTAGTAGTGTATTGTATATAATAGTGATTATAGATAATAAGAACTGTTATTTTTAAGTTCTACTTAATTTCATATCCTTAATCATTATACTATATTTCCACCAAGGTTAGGAACCTCTGATCTTAAGTAGATCATAGCTGATCTTAAGTAGATCATAGATTAAGTAGGATCATAGCGTTTTAAAAGAACCCAGTTACAGAAGGGCTAGTAACATGGCGTCCCCAGCGGGATTCGAACCCGCGGCCTCTGGCTTAGAATTAGACACCTTCCAACAGTAAAGTCCACAGCATTCAGTGAATGGTGTGAACATTCAGTGAACATCAACGAGATTCAGTGAACATAACAGAGCAAATGTAGCGCCAGCCAGGTTAATAACAGGATGGATTATGAGAACGTTCAAATCCAGGGATCCCACAACAATGCTAACACTATTTAAACCACTGGTGCTCTCCCGTCTTGAGTATTGCTCTCTACTCACTTCCCTTTTCAGAGCACGAGAGATCTCTGAATTAGAGGGAATACAGAGACATGTACGGCACGCATAGAATCGATAAAACATCTATAGTATTAGGACCGTCCCGAAGCTCTCAAAATGTACTCTCTGGAAAGGAGACGAGAAAGGTATTAAGTAATATATACATGAAAGATACTGGACGGCCAGGTCCCAAATTTGCACAGTAGAATAACATACTGGAGCGAAAGATACGGAAGGAAACGCAAAATAGAAACAGGGAGGAGTAGAGGTGCCATAGGCACAACTAGAGAACACTGACTGAACATCAGAGGTCCACAGCTGTTCAACAGCAACCTCCGAGCAACCATTAGAAATATTGCCAGAACGAAGGCGGATGTATTCAAGAGGCATTTGGACAGGTTCTTGCAAGAAGAGCCGGGCCAACCAGGCTGTAGTCGTTATGTGGGCCTGTGAGCTGCTCCAGGGACGAAGTCCTGTTGGACCAAGTTAAAACAAGTCGAGCCTTGCCCCAGGCCGGGCTCGGGAAGTAGAAGAACTCCCGAAACTCTCTCCAAGTATGTTCCAGGGCCTGCCCTGGGTCACTGTCGCATGACTTCACAGGTCAATGTCCCATGACTTCACAGGTCATTGTCCTTGACTATTAGTTACAGTTCCGTTATGCCTCAAGTCACTGTACCGTTATGTCCCGAGTCATTGTTCCGTGACGATTCGGATTACTAAGCCATAGCACCCTAGGACACTGTCCCGTGATGCCCCGGGTCACTGTCCATTCACGCCCTGGGGTCACGGTTCTATAAGGCTCCTAGTTATTGTCCCATGAAACCCTGTGTCATTGACCGTGACGCCAATAGTCACTGTCCCGTGACGCCCAGGGTCACAGTAGCGTGAACCACCGGGTCACCATCACATAACTCCCCTTGTCACGGTCCCGTAACGCCCCTTGTCACGGTCCCATGACGCCCATGCTTACCGTTTCATAACGCCCCGATTAACTAACACGTGACGTTCATGGTCACTGTTTTAAACAACCCGGGTCAAAGTCTCATGACGCTCTGGGTCTACAGTCTACTAACGCCAGTGACAGTGTCCCATGACGCCCCGGATCAATGCCATATGACGTTCCAGGTCACTGTCCTGTGATGCTCCGGGTCACTGTCCTGTGATGTTCCGGGTTACTGTCCTATGATGCTCCGAGTCACTGTTCTGTGATGCTCCGGGTCACTGTCTTGTGATGCTCCGGGTCACTGTCCTGTGATGCTCCGGGTCACTGACCTGTAATGCTCCGGGTCACTGTCTTGTGATGCTCCGAGTCACTGTCCTGTGATGATCCGGGTCACTGTCCTCTTATGCTCCGGGTCATTGTTCTGTGATGCTCCGGGTCACTGTCCTGTGATGTTCTGGGTCATTGTCCTGTGATGCTCCCGGTCACTGTCCTGTGACGCTCTGGGTCACTGTCCTGTGATGCTCCGGGTCACTGTCTTTTGATGCTCTGGGTCACTGTCCTGTGATGCTCCGGGTCACTGTCTTCTGATGCTCCGGGTCACTGTCCTGTGATGCTCTGGGTCACTGTTCTGTAATTCTCCAGGTCACTGTCCTGTGATGCTCAGGGTCACTGTCCTGTGATGCTCTGGGTCACTGTCCTGTAATTCTCAGGGTCACTGTCCTGAGATGTTCCAGGTCATTTTCATGTGATGCTCCGGGTCACTGTCCTGTGATGCTCCGTGTCACTGTTCTGTTATGCTCTGGGTCACTGACCTGTGATGCTCCAAGTCATTGTCCTGTGATTCTCTGGTCTCTATCTTGTGATGCTCCGGGTCACTGATCTGTGATGCTCCGGGTCATTGTCCTGTGATGCTCTGGGTCACTGTCCTGTGATGCTCCAGGTGACGGTCCTATGATTCTCCGCGTCACGGCCCTGTGATTCTCCTAGTCATTGTCCTGTGATGCTACGGGTCACTGTCCTCTGATGCTCCGGGTCAGTGTCCTGTTCCGCTCCGAGTCACTGTCCTGTGATGCTCTGGGTCACTCTCCTGTGATGGTCAGGGTCACTGTCCTGTGACGCTCCGGGTCACTGTCCTCTGAAGCTCCTGGTTACTGTCCAGTGATGCATTGGGTTACAGTGCTGTGAAGCTCCGGGTCACTGTCCTGTGAAGCTCCGGGTCACTGTCCTGTGAAGCTTCAGGTCACATTCCTGTGATGCTCCGGGTCATTGCCCTGTGATGCTCCGGGTCACTGTCCTGTGATGTTCCGGGTCACCGTCCTGAGATGCTCCGGGTCACAGGCCTGTGATGCTCCGGCTCATTGTCCTGTGATTCTCTGGGTCACAGTCCTGTGAAACTCCGGGTCACTGTCCTGTGAAGCTCCGGGTCACTGTCCTGTGATGCTACTGGTCACTGTCCTGTGAGGCTCCGGGTCACTGTCCTGTGATGCTCTGGGTCACTGTCCTGTGTTGCTCCGGGTCACTGTCTTGTGATGCTCCAGGTCACTATCCTGTGATGCTCCAGGTCACTGTCCTTTGACGCTCCAGGTCACTGTCCTGTGACGCATCTGGTCACTGTCCTATCATGCTGCGGATAACTGTCCTGTCATGCTCTGGGTTACAGTCCTGTGATGCTCCGGGTCACTGTCTTGTGATTCTCCGGGTCACTGTCCTGTGATGCTCTGGGTCACAGTCCTTTGATGCTCCGGTTCACTGTCCTGTGATGCTCCGGGTCACTATCCTGTGAAGCTCCGGGTCACTGTCCTGTGAAGCTTCTGGTCACTGTCCTGTGATGCTCCGGGTCATTGCCTTGTGATGCTCCGGTCACTGTCCGCTTAAGCTCAGGGTCACTGTCCTGTGACACTCCGGGTCACTGTCGTGTGATGCTTTGGGTCACTGTCCTGTGAGGCTCTGGGTCACTGTTCTGCGATGCTCCGGGGCCACTGTCTTGAAATTCTCCGGGTCACTGTTCTGTGACACTCCGGGTCACTGTCCTGTGATGCTTCGGGTCACTGTCTTGTGATACTCCGGGTCACTGTTCTGTGATGGTCTGGGTCACTGTCCATTGATGCTCTGGGTCACTGTCCTGTGATGCTCTGGGTCACTGTCCTGTGATGCTCCGGGTCACTGTTCTGTGACGGTCCAGGTCACTGTCCTGTGATGCTTCAAGTCATTGTCCTGGGTTGCTCTGGGTCACTGTCCTGTGATGCTCTGGGTTACAGTGCTGTGAAGCTCCGGGTCACTGTCCTGTGAAGCTCCGGGTGACTGTCCTGTAATGCTGCGGGTCACTGTCTTATGACTCCCTGAATCACTGTCCTGTCATTTTCCAGATCACTCTCCTTTGACGCTCCAGGTCACTGTCCAATCATGCTGCGGATAGCTGTCTTGTCATGCTCTGGGTCTAGGTCTTTTGATGCTCCGGGTCACTGTCCTGTTATTCTGCGGGTCACAGTCCTGTGATGCTCCGCGTCACTGCCCTCTGAAGCTCCTGGTCACTGTCCAGTGATGCTCTGGGTTACAGTGCTGTGAAGCCCCGGGTCACTGTCCTGTGAAGCTTCAGGTCACTGTCCTGTGTTGCTCCGGGTCATTTCCCTGCGATGCTCCGGGTCACTGTCCTGTGATGCTCCGGGTCACTGTCATGAGATGCTCGGGGTCACAGTCCTGTGATGCTCCGGGTCACTGTCCTCTGAAGCTCCGGATTACTGTCCTGTGAATCTCTGGGTCACAGTCCTGTGAATCTCCGTGTCACTGTCCTGTGAAGCTCCGGGTCACTGTCCTTTGGGGCTCCGGGTCACTGTCATGTGATGCTTTGGGTCACTGTCTTGTGATGCTCTGGGTCACTGTAATGTGATGCTTTGGGTCACTGTAATGTGTTGCTTTGGGTCACTGTCTTGTGATGCTCTGGGAGATTGTCCTGTGATGCTCCGGGTCACTGTCCTGTGATGCTTCGGGTCACTGTCCTGTGATGCTCCGGGTCTCTGTCCTCTGAGTCACTGTCCAGTGATGCTCCGGGTCACTGTCTTGTGGTGCTCTTGGTCACTGTTCTGTGATGGTCCAGCTAGGTCACTATCCTGTGATGCTCCAGGTCACTCTCCTGTCATGATCCAGGTCACTGTCCTATCATTCTGCGGATAACTGTCCGGTCATGCTCTGGGTCGCTGTCCTTTGATGCTTCGGGTCAGTGTCTTATGACGCCCGGGTCACTGTCCTGCGATGCTCCGGGTTACTGTCCTGTGATGCCCCGGGTCACTCTCCTGTGATGGTCCGGGTCAGTGTCCTGTGATGCTCCGGGTCACTGTCCTGTGATGCTCCGAGTCACTATCTTGTGATGCTCCGGGTCACTGTCCTGTGATGCTCTGGGTCACTGTCTTGTGATGCTCCGGGTCACTGTCCTGTGATGCTCCGGGTCACTATCTTGTGATGCTCCGGGTCAGTGTCCTGTGATGCTCCGGGTCACTGTCCTGTGATGCTCCGGGTCACTATCTTGTGATGCTCCGGGTCAGTGTCCTGTGATGCTCCGGGTCACTGTCCTGTGATGCTCCGGGTCACTATCTTGTGATGCTCCGGGTCACTGTCCTGTAATGCTCCGGGTCACTATCCTGGGATGTTCTGGGTCACTGTCTTGTGATGCTCTGGGTCACTGTAATGTGTTGCTTTGGGTCACTGCCCTGTGATGTTCCGTGGTCACTGTCTTGTAATTCTCCGGGTCACTGTCCTGTGATGTTCCGGGGTCACTGTCCTGTTATTCTCCTGGTCACTGTCCTGTGATGCTCCGGGAGATTGTCCTGTGATGCTCCGGGTAACTGTCCCGAAATTCTCTGGGTCACTGTCCTGTGATGCTCCAGGTCACTGTCCTGTGATGCTCCAGGTCACTGTCCTGTGATGCTTAAAGTCATTGTCCTGGGTTGCTCTGGGTCACTGTCCTGTGATGCTCTGGGTTACAGTGCTGTGAAGCTCCGGGTCACTGCCCTGTGAAGCTCCGGGTGACTGTCCTGTAATGCTGCGGGTCACTGTCTTATGACTCCCTGAATCACTGTCCTGTCATATTCCAGATCACTCTCCTTTGACGCTCCAGGTCACTGTCCAATCATGCTGCGGATAGCTGTCTTGTCATGCTCTGGGTCTAGGTCTTTTGATGCTCCGGGTCACTGTCCTGTTATTCTGCGGGTCACAGTCCTGTGATGCTCCGGGTCACTGCCCTCTGAAGCTCCTGGTCACTGTCCAGTGATGCTCTGGGTTACAGTGCTGTGAAGCCCCGGGTCACTGTCCTGTGAAGCTTCAGGTCACTGTCCTGTGATGCTCCGGGTCATTTCCCTGCGATGCTCCGGGTCACTGTCCTGTGATGCTCCGGGTCACTGTCATGAGATGCTCCGGGTCACAGTCCTGTGATGCTCCGGGTCACTGTCCTCTGAAGCTCCGGATTACTGTCCTGTGAATCTCTGGGTCACAGTCCTGTGAATCTCCGTGTCACTGTCCTGTGAAGCTCCGGGTCACTGTCATGTGATGCTCTGGGTCACTGTCCTTTGGGGCTCCGGGTCACTATCATGTGATGCTCTGGGTCACTGTCTTGTGATGCTCTGGGTCACTGTAATGTGTTGCTTTGGGTCACTGTCTTGTGATGCTCTGGGAGATTGTCCTGTGATGCTCCGGGTCACTGTCCTGTGATGCTTCGGGTCACTGTCCTGTGATGCTCCGGGTCTCTGTCCTCTGAGTCACTGTCCAGTGATGCTCCGGGTCACTGTCTTGTGGTGCTCTTGGTCACTGTTCTGTGATGGTCCAGCTAGGTCACTATCCTGTGATGCTCCAGGTCACTCTCCTGTCATGATCCAGGTCACTGTCCTATCATTCTGCGGATAACTGTCCGGTCATGCTTGGGTCGCTGTCCTTTGATGCTTCGGGTCATGTCTTATGACGCCCCGGGTCCACTGTCCTGCGATGCTCCGGGTTACTGTCCTGTGATGCCCCGGGTCACTCTCCTGTGATGGTCCGGGTCAGTGTCCTGTGATGCTCCGGGTCACTGTCCTGTGATGCTCCGAGTCACTATCTTGTGATGCTCCGGGTCACTGTCCTGTGATGCTCTGGGTCACTGTCTTGTGATGCTCGGGTCACTGTCCTGTGATGCTCCGGGTCACTATCTGGTGATGCTCGGGTCAGTGTCCTGTGANACTTTCCACTAACACCACTGTAGGCAGCTCGAGAGCCTCCCCCCTCACGCCCCCTCCCCCCGCTGGGGGGGCTGGAGAGTGGCGGCGACCCTCCCCTCACCCTCACCCATACACTGTACCTGCCTCGCCATACACAAAGCTCAGACAACGCACCTTTCTACGTTCATTGTAGTCACTTAGTTGTATTCACTTAGTTGTATTTTACGGGGGTTGAGCTTTGCTCTTTCGGCCCGCCTCTCAACTGTCAATCAACTGTTTACTAACTACACTAACTACTTTTTTTTTTTTTTCACACCACCACACACACACACACACCCCAGGAAGCAACCCGTGACAGCGGACTAATCCCAGGTACCTATTTACTGCTAGGTAACAGGGGCATTCAGGGTGAAAGAAACTTTGCCCATTTGTTTCTGCCGGGTGCGGGAATCGAACCCGCGCCACAGAATTACAAGTCCTGCGCGATATCCACCAGGCTACCTGCCCCCTAATTGTGTGGGAATGAAGGAGATACGGTTCTTCTTGTCACCCCCGGGGCCTCAGCAGGTATTCATACCTACATAGATCAAGTCTTGGCTGGCTCAGGCATCGTGATCCACGTTATATATATATATATATATATATATATATATATATATATATATATATATATATATATATATATATATATAGATAGATAATATATATATATTATATATATATATATATATATATATATATATATAATATATATATATATATATATATATTATATAAATATATATGTCGTACCTAGTAGCCAGAACGCACTTCTCAGCCTACTATGCAAGGCCCGATTTGCCTAATACGCCAAGTTTTCTTGAATTAATTGTTTTTCGACTACCTAACCTACCTAACCTAACCTAACCTAACTTTTTCGGCTACCTAACCAAACCTAACCTATAAAGATAGGTTAGGTTAGGTTAGGTAGGGTTGGTTAGGTTCGGTCATATATCTACGTTAATTTTACTCCAATAAAAAAAATTGACCTCATACATAATGAAATGGGTAGCTTTATCATTTCATAAGAAAAAAATTAGAGAAAATATATTAATTCAGGAAAACTTGGTTTATTAGGCAAATCTGGCCTTGCATAGTAGGCCAAAAAGTGAGTTCTGGCTACTAGGTACGACATATATATATATAAATATATAAATGTCGTACCTAGTAGCCAGAACGCACTTCTCAGCCTACTATGCAAGGCCCGATTTGCCTAATAAGCCAAGTTTTCCTGAATTCATATATTTCCTCTAATTTTTTTCTTATGAAATGATAAATCTACCCATTTCATTATGTATGAGGTCAATTTTTTTTATTGGAGTTAAAATTAACGTAGATATATGACCGAACCTAACCAACCCTACCTAACCTAACCTAACCTATCTTTATAGGTTAGGTTTGGTTAGGTAGCCGAAAAAGTTAGGTTAGGTTAGGTTAGGTAGGTTAGGTAGTCGAAAAACAATTAATCAAGAAAACTTGGCGTATTAGGCAAATCGGGCCTTGCATAGTAGGCTGAGAAGTGCGTTCTGGCTACTAGGTACGACATATATATTTATATATATATATATATATATATATATATATATAATATATATATATATATATATATAAACAGTTTCATCTTCCATAAGATGGAAGGTCAAACGCCATGCAACCTCTGAAGATACAACTAACACAACACCTATACCCCCTATTAGACTATTTTACAGGAACTGCTTTTCCACAGCACATAAAACTTAGGAAAGGGTCTTGAAAGATATTGTTAATAGGACTGTTATTCCTACAGACGAAGATCAGAAAATACAATTGACGATTTACTATAAACCCCAAAAAAACGGCCAACCTACTCATGAGAAACTCTCCAGACACAAACCAGAACGCTTTAAAAGAGACCAACGTCGTCTATGCCTTCAAATGCCCACTTGGACTGTAAGCCTCAAAGAACTCAGTATATAGGCAAGATAACAACATCTCTTTCCAAGCGATTAACAATGCATAAGCAACAGGGCTCCATTAAGGAACATATAATCTCTTCCCACAACTAGACCATCACCAGAAAAGTCTTAACAAACAACACAGAAATCATCGATAGATACAGTGATAGCAGGCGGCTTGACATCTGTGAGGCACTACACATCAGAAAGTCAACACTAGCAATCAACAGCCAATTAATGCACAACTATATTCTACCCACTTCAAGACTCCGCGCCAATATAGAAGCATCAAGAAATGTGGGCCAATAGGCCCTTTGCAGTTACTTCCATTCTATACCCATTGCACAGTGTTCTGTCTTGTGTTGAAAGTTTGTTCTGTCTTTTGCTGAAAGTTTTGTTCACCTCATCCAAAACTGTTGTAACATATCACCTCACCCAAATGCGAATATATAAGACGAAAGCTGTTTAAATGATAGCATAGTAAAACTCTGTTTAGTGTTTGCAGGTTATAGTTGTGTGTGTGTAAACTAAAGTCTTTGAAAATGTAATAAGTTATTACGAAACGTGTTCAAGTGTCACGTCAGACTTGAAATAAAAATGAATTTTGGAGAAAGGATTTTTCAATTACCATCGACAGTAAAAAGAAACATAAAAAATATTGAGAAAATTCGTGTTAGAATTATTAATCTTACTTTTTCGGTCATATTTAATAACATATGTTTACAAGAAAGACTGCTACCAAAATATAATATATATATATAATATAAATATATATATATATATATATATATATATATATATATATATTATATATATATATATATATATATATATATATATATATATATATATCACTAAGAACTCTTTGACCCGGCCAGGGTTCGAACCCATGCCGTCCAGGATCACCCCTAAACGTACACAGTACCGTGACCACCGCACCAATGATTGTCTATAAGGATTGGTCAGTCTTTTCGCTTAATAACTAAGCTCCCTGACTGACCAACCCCCGACGACACTCATGGACCCATTTGGGTACAGTTTTTCATCAAATTCTGGCGCATGCACGGGCCGCACTGAGTCTAACATGTGTCGGCAGCATCCGCACGCTCATTTAAAGACACACCAACATGGCTGGGAACCCAACAAAACTCAACCGACTTAAACTTACTGTGAACAAGAAACAGCCAATACTGGATCTCGACAGCTATTGGATGAACCGGATTAAAGGACCCGAGAACCATGAGGGCACTACGAGAGTCAACAACAACCACAAAGAAAGATTGACAACGAGAAAGCAGGAGACGAAGAGCATAGAGAATACCATAAAGCTCTGCTGTAAAGATGCTAGTCTCCGGAGGTAAGCGACACATATAAGTGCGATCAGGAAAAACAACAGACTAGCCAACACTGTCCGCAGAATTAGACCCATCGGTGAAGACAGAAACGGAGCAGGAGTGAGAAGAAAAGTGCTCAAGGAAAAGGCGTTTTAGAACCGTGGGAGGGGTAAAAGCTTTAGTGATGCGGGTCAAGGATGTACAAAACTGTGGAAGGGGAACTCTCCACGGGGGCAAAGAAGGAACAGCACGAGGAGAAACATTAGAAACACGAACGGAAAGAGAATCCTGTAAGCGAGATAACCGGACAGAAAGAGGGAGGTGCTGAAGAGGAACAGGAACCGCAGGAGGGGTAAAAGTTAAAGCACGACAGAGGCGAGAGGAAGGATGTTGTAAGGACCGCGCAAGATAGCGAAGACAGTAGCGATCACGGCGGTCCTGGAGAGACAGGAAGCCATTGTCAACATACAAGGTAAGGACGGGAGTCGAACGAAAGGCACCAGAACTGAGGCGTAGCCCAGTATGGTGCAAAGCATCAAGACGGCGAAGAGCAGAAGGAGAAGCAGACGAGTAAGCAGGGCAACCATAATCGAGCTTAGACAGGACGAGAGAGGAATGCAAAACAAGGAGAGTGCGCCTATCCACTCCCCAAGAATTATGGGACAACACTCGAAGGAGGGTAAGGGCCTTAGAGCACTCAACATGGAGGTAAGAGATATGGGGAGACCAAGACAAACGAGTGTCAAGGAATAACCCCAAAAGCTTCGCGGAATCTTTGTACTCAAGGGGATGACCATAAAGTGACAAAGAGGGACGAAGAACGACCCGTTTCCGAGTAAAAGACATGGCACAAGTCTTAGAAGTAGAGAACTTGAAGCCATGATCGGTGGCCCAAGACGACACGGCATCAATCGCAAGTTGAAGCCGGCGCTGAAGGAGAGGCGAATCATCACCCTGACAGCAAAGGGTAAAATCATCGACATAGAGAGCGGAGAAGACACCTGAAGGAAGAGAGGAAAGAAGACCATTGAGGGCAACCAGAAAAAGAGTAGTGCTCAGAACACTACCCTGGGGCACACCTTCGTATTGCTGAAAAGAGGCAGAGAGAGCGGTACCAAGGCGCACCCGAAAGGAACGACGAGAGAGGAAGCTGCAGAGAAAGAGAGGGAGATGACCATGAAGACCAAAAGAATGAAGCTGGGATAGAATATGATATCGCCAAGTGGTGTAAGCCTTTTCCAGGTAAAAAAGGACGGCAACAACGGAGGTCCTCGCAGCAAAAGCAGTACGAATATAGACCTCCAAGTTCACCAGGACATCTGTCGTGCTGCGGCACTTGCGGAAACCAAATTGAGAAGGGGAGAGGTGATGGTGTTCCAGGAACCACATCAGACGAACGTTAACCATACGTTCAAAGAGTTTGCAGACACAACTTGTGAGGGCAATAGGGCGAAAGTCCTTAGGAGAAGTTCCCAGAGACCCTGGTTTGCGAACAGGGAGGACAACGGCATCGAGCCAGTCCTCAGGGACTGACGACGACTCCCAGATCCGATTATACAGACTCAGTAAATACTGAGACGTGCACGGAGGGAGATGGCGAAGCATCTCATAATGAATACCATCGGAGCCCGCCGCCGTAGAACCGCAGAGGGCCAGGGCAGAACGAAGTTCAGAGAGAGAGAAGGGATCGTTATAGGAAAGTCGAAGACGAGTGCAGAAATCTAAAGGACGAGACTCAAGGACAGGTTTACGAAGAAGGAAAGATTGGGGAAGATGAAGACCAGAGCTAACAGAAGAAAAGTGGGAACCCAGTTCGGTAGCGACCTGCAACGGGTCCGCCACAAGAGTACCATGGAGGTGAAGGACCGGGAAAACATCGGGAACGAACTTACCCGCTATCTTGCGGATACGCTTCCAGATCTGTGGCAGGGAGTTTCGGACGTAATGTGGAGACATAAGAAGCCCAACATTCACGTTTTTTTCCGAAAGCGAGTGTGCCCTACGGGCCACCGCACTCGCTTTCCGAAAGAAAAGAAAAGAATCGGTCGTCTGCCGACGGCGGTGCCTCTTCCAGGCTGCACGCTTACAGCGGACAGCCCGAGCACAGTCCGCATTCCACCAGGGAACGCACTTCCGTGGACCCCGAGAGGAAGAGCGAGGAATAGAGCGGAGGGCAGCGTCGAAGACAGTGTCATGAAAAAGGAGGAGAGCGCGAGGGAGAGGCAGAAGGGAGAGGTCAGAGAGAGCAGCACTGAGGGTAAATAGGTTCCAGTCCGCCTTAGCAAACTGCCACCTAGGGAAAGAGAGGAAGGGCGAAAAGAGAAAAAGGAAACAAGGATGGGGAAATGATCACTGCCATGGAGGTCATCAAGAACCTGCCACGTGAAATCTAAGTAAAGAGAAGAAGAGCAGAGAGAAAGATCAAGACAGGAAAGGGTGCGAGTCCGAGAGTCCAAATGAGTGGGCTCACCAGAATTCAGAAGAGACAGGGAAGAAGAGAGGAGAAACGGCTCAAGAAGGCGACCTCGGGTATTCGTCAGAACATCACCCCAAAGAGAATGACGACAATTGAAATCACCCAGCAGGAGCACAGGCTCCGGCAAGGAGTCTAGGAGGTGTTTCAAATCAGGAAGAGAAAGCGGGACACTCGGGGGGAGATAAATGGAACAAACTGTGTACCATTTCCCCACAAAAATACGAGCAGCAGAACAATGGAGAGGCAAAGGAAAAAGTAAAGGAA
>WNGS01166950.1:30805-43381 GCA_020271785.1 Procambarus virginalis | reverse complement strand
TGACAAATGGAATGCATTAGGAAGCGATGTGGTGGAGGCTGACTCCATACACAGTTTCAAGTGTAGATATGATAGAGCCCAATAGGCTCAGGAAACTGTACACCTGTTGATTGACGGTTGAGAGGCGGGACCAAAGAGCCAGAGCTCAAACCCCCGCAAGCACAACTAGGTGAGTACAACTAGGTGAGTACCTGATTAATTGACCAGAGAGGGGGGGGGGGTACATACCAGTCTCCTCCCGCTCACACAACCAGATGAGTATGATGATGTATGATGATGATGGTGAGCCGTCGTCGCGTCTCCCTCTAGGTGATTCACTAAGCGCTAGTAGATTGACGATGTCGGTTCTTCTCTGTCTGCACAAAGCTCTGGAGCCAGTCACTGTATCGTGTGTGACAGTTCACTAATTTACTGAACCACTGATACCGTCACCACTCAACAAACACAATCACAGTTCCACGGCGGGTCGTCCCACGCTGGCCGTCAGGTCAGGTCACTCCACGCGGTCCTCCACACAGTATATGCACCGTGATGCCACTAGCTCCAGTTTGTTTTCTTCGCACTATCGCTAGCGATATGCCTATGATGTGTTGCACCCTGCTATCACACACACGCGAGAGGCCAAATACTATGATCTAGCCTCTATTCTCCTTCAATGTCCCGAGAAATTGACGAATTTCCGCGGACCTCGCTAATCGCTTGTTCCCCTACCGGCTACCTGGCTACTACTACTACTGTGTGTGTGGGGGGGAGTGTGTGGGTGGGGGGGAGCGGGCTAGGTGGATCTGGGACGGGGAGGGTGGGTAGGGCTTGGTGGATCTGGTACTGGGAGGGAGGATGGTTAGGGCTTGGTGGGGTGGGAGAGAAGAGGGGCTTGTGTGTGTGTACTCACCTATTTGTACTCAACTAGTTGTGCTTGCGGGGGTTGAGCTTGGATCTTTGGTCCCGCCTCTCAACTGTCAAT
Organism: Procambarus virginalis; assembly: GCA_020271785.1. Lineage (NCBI taxonomy): Eukaryota > Metazoa > Arthropoda > Malacostraca > Decapoda > Cambaridae > Procambarus > Procambarus virginalis. The sequence continues at coordinate 42,417 of WNGS01166950.1, read as the reverse complement.
CAACTGTGTTGTACAGGTTCCGGAGCCTATTGGGCTCTATCATATCTACATTTAAAAACTGTGTATGGAGTCAGCCTCCACCACATCACTGCCTAATGCATTCCATCTGTTAACTACTCTGGCACTGAAAAAGTTCCTTCTTACGCCCTGTGGCTCATGTGGGTACTCACTTTCCACCTGTGTCCCCTTGTTCGCGTCACGCCAGTGTTGATAGTTTATCCTTGTTTACCTGGTCGATTCCCCTGAGGATTTTGTAGGTTGTGATCATGTCTCCCCTTACTCTTCTGTCTTCCAGGGTGTAAGGTGCATTTCCTGCAGCCTTTCCTCGTAACTCGTGCCTTTAGTTCTGGGACTAGTCAAGTGGCATACCTTGGACTTTTCCAGCTTCGTCTTGTGCTTGACAATTGGGAGTGTGTGTGTGTGTGTGGGTGTGTAGAGGTGTGTGTAGTCAACTAGTTGTATTCACCTAGTTGTGCTGGTAGGGGTTGAGCTCTGCTCTTTCGGCCGCCTCTCAACCATCAATCAACAGGTTTACAGTTCCTGAGCCTATTGGGCTCTATCATATCTACACTTGAAATTGTGTATGGAGTCAGCCTCCACCACATCACTTCCTAATGCATTCCATTTGTTAACCACTCTGACACTAAAAAGTTCTTTTAATATCTCTGTGGCTCATTTGGGCACTGTTTCCACCTGTGTCTCCTAGTGTGTGTGCCCCTTGTATAAATATCCTGTCTTTATCTACCTATCAATTCCCTTGAGAATCTTGAATGTCGTGATCATGTCCCCCCTAATCTTCTGTCTTCCAGCAAAGTGAGGTTTAATTCCCGTAGTCTCTCCTAGTAGCTCATACCTCTCAGCTCGGGTACTAGTCTGGTGGCAAACCTTTGAACCTTTCCTAGTTTAGTCTTATCCTTGACTAGATATGGACTCCATGCTTAGGCTGCATGATCAGGATTGGCCTGATATATGTGGTATACAAAGTTCTGAATGATTCCTTACAAAAGTTTCTGAATGCCGTTCGTATGTTGGCCAGCCTGGCATATGCCGCTGATGTTATCCTCTTGATATGGGCTGCAGGGGACAGGTCTGGCGGGATGTCAACCCCCAGGTCTTCTCTCTCTGACTCGAAGAATTTTATCTCCCAGATGATACCTAGTATCTGGCCTCCTGCTCCCTACACCTATCTTCATTACATTACATTTGCTTGGATTAAACTCTAACAACCATTTGTTCGACCATTCCTTCAGCTGTCTAGGTCTTTTTGAAGCCACAAGCAGTCCTCCTCTGTCTAATCCTTCTCATAATTTTGGCATCAGCAGCATACATTGAGAGAAATGAATCTATACCCTCCGGGAGATCATTTACATATATCAGAAACAAGACAGGACCGAGTACAGAGTCCTATGGGACTCCATGGTGACTTCACGCCATCTGAGGTCTCACCCCTCACCGTAATCTCTGCTTCCTATTGCTTAGGTACTCCCTTATCCACTGGAGCACCTTACCAGCTACACCTGCCTGTCTCTCCAGCTTATGTACCAGCGTCTTATACGGTACTGTGTCAAAGGCTTTTCGACAATCCAACAAATTGCAGTCCGCCCAGCCCTCTCTTTCTTGCTTAAACTTGTCACCTGGTCATAGAAATTTATTAAGCAGTCAGGTAAGATTTACCCTCCCTGAACCCATGTTGGCGATTTGTCACGAAGTCCCTTCTCACCAGATGTGTTACCAGGTTTTTTCTCACGATCTTCTCCATCACCTTGCATGGTATACAAGTCAAGGACACTGGCCTGTAGTTCAGTGCCTCTTGCCTGTTGCCCTTTTTGTATATTGGCACACATTGCCGTCTTCCATATTTCTGGTAGGTCTCCTGTCTCCAGTGACCTACTATGCACTATAGAGATTGGCAAGCAAAGTGCCTCTGCACACACTTTCAGTACCCATGGTGAGATCCCGTCTGGACCAAAAGCCTTTCTAACATACAGATCCAGTAGGTGTCTCTTGACCTCCTCTCTCGTAATTTCGAACCCTTTGAAGGGCGCCTGGTTTACTTCCTTTCTCCTAGCACAGTGACCTTACCTTGTTCTATCTTCACACACCTCTTTGTCATTCTCTGTATACCTGTCCTCGCCTGTTCTAAGTTTCATTACCTGTTCTTTCACTGTTGTTTCCTCCTGATGTGACTATTGAGAAGCTTTGCTCGATCTTGACTTTGTTTGCTATATCTTTTTCATAATTTTTCTCTTCTCACCCCTAACATACTCATTCCTGGTTCTCTGGTATCTCTCTCTGCTTTCTGGAGTTCTGTTATTCCGGAAGTTCCTCCACGCCCTTTTGTTCAGTCGCTTTGCTTCCATACATGCCCTATTATACCATGGATTCTTCTGTTGCTTCTCGGCTTTTTCCCTTTGGGACGGGATGAACTGTTTACTGCCTCCTGACACTTTTGGGTGACATAGCCCATCATATCTTGTACAGACTTAGCTCTGAGGTCTGTGCCCCAAGGTATTTCCCTTAGGAATCTTCTCATCTCCTCATTGTTCCCCTTTCGGTATGCCAGTCTTTTTTTTCCTAGTTCTTTATTGGGGGGAGATAATTCCTAGCTCTACCAGGTACTCAGTTAAATACACTGTGGTTTCTCATTCCCAAGGGTGCTTCCATCTTAATCAACTTCCCTTATATCCCACTCATTTAGGGTAAATATCAGATCGATCATGGCAGGTTCATCTTCTCCTCTCATTCTTGTTGGTTTCTTGATGTGCTTGCTTAGAAAGTTTCTTGTTGCCACGTCCAGCAGCTTAGCTCTCCATGTTTCTCTCCATGCGGGTCTCTGTTCTCCCAATCTATCTTCCTGTGGTTGAAGTCTCGCATGATTAGTAGTCCAGATTGTGTGTGTGTAGTATGATTAGTAGATTATGATTAGTAGTCCAGTAGTGTGTGTGTGTGTGTGTGTGTGTGTGTGTGTGTGTGTGTGTGTGTGTGTGTGTGTGTGTGTGTGTGTGTGCGCGCGCGTGCGCAGGGGGGGGAGAGTCTGTGTGCATGTGGGTGTGTGTGCATTTGGGTGTGGGTGTGGTGTGTGTGTGAGTGAGTGGGAGTGTGTGGGAGAGTGTGTGTGTGTGGGGGGGGGGGTTTGTGTGTGTACTCACCTATTTGTATTAATCTATTTGTGTCTGCAGGATCGAGCATTGACTCTTGGATTCCGCCTTTCGAGCATCGGTTGTTTACAGAAATGACTACGGTCCTATTTCCCTATCATACCTAGTTTTAAAATAATGAATAGTATTTGCTTCCACAACCTGTTCCTTGAGTGCATTCCATTTTTCCACTACTCTCATGCTAAAAGAATACTTCCTAACATCTGTGACTCATCTGAGTTTCCACCTTCCACCCATGTCCCCTCGTTCTGTTACTATTCCGTGTGAACATTTCGTCGATGACCACTCTGTCAATCCCCTGATTGTTTTATACGTTCCTATCATACCTCCCCTTTCCTTTCTTCTTTCTAGTGTCGTAAGGCACAGTTCCTTCAGGCGCTCCTCATACCTCTTGGACGAGTCTCATTGCAAACCTCTGAACCTTTTCCAGTTTCCTTATATGCTTTCTCAGATGGGGACTCCATGATGAGGCAGCATACTCTAAGACTGTCGTCACGTAGGCAGTGTAAAGCGCCCTAAATGCCTCCTTACTTAGGTTTCTGAATGATGTTTTAACTTTTGCCAGTGTAGAGTACGCTGCTGTCGTTATCCTATTTATATGTGCCTCAGGAGATAGATTCGGTGATACATCTATGCCAGGTCTCTTTCTAGCGTCGTCACATGTAGGCTGTTCCCCTTCATTGTGTACTGTCCCTTTCGTCTCCTATCACCCAGTCCCATTTCCATAACTTTACATTTGCTCCTGTTGAACTCCAGTAGCCATTTCTCTGACCATCTCTGCAACCTGTTCAGGTCTCCTTGGAGGATCCTGCAATACTCATCTGTCACAACTTCTCCTCAACTTTGTGTCATCCGCAAACGTCGACATGTAGGACTCTACTCCTATAAATATGTCGTTAACATATATTAGAAATAGAATTGATCCCAGCACCGATCGTTGTGATACTCCACTCGTTACTGTTCGCCAGTCCGACTTCTCGCCCCTTACCGTAACTCTTTGGCTCTTTCCTGTTAGGTAGTTCCTTATCCATGCTAGGACCTTTCCTCCCACCCCCGCCTGCCACACGAGTTTGAACAGCAATCTCATGTGTGGTACTGTATCAAAGGCTTTTTGGCAGTCCAGAAATATCCAGTCTGCCCAACCATCTCTGTCCTGTCTTATCCACGTTAATTTATCATAGAATTCCAAAAGGTTTGTTAAGCACGATTTCCCTTTTCAGAACCCGTGTTGATGTTTGTTCACAAACCTAACGTTCTCCAGGTGTGCAACCAGTTGTAGCCTAATTATTCTTTCAAGTATTTTACAGGGGGATGCTTCTCAGTGATACAGGTCTATAGTTAAGTGCCTCCTCCCTATCGCCTTTCTTGAAAATCGGTACGACATTTGCCTTCTTCCCAGCAACTGGGCAATTCTCCCGACATAAGTGATTCATTAAAAATCATTGCCAGAGGCACGCTGAGGGCCTGCGCTGCCTCTTTTAGTATCCACGGTGATACTTTGTCTGGTCCAACCGCTTTATTTGCATCCAGTGTTGTCAACTGTTTCATTACCTCCCCTGCTGTCACCTCTATATCTGATAGTCTTTCATCTAGGGTAATCTCTTCTAACAATGGGAGCCACTCAGGCTCGGTAGTGAACACTCCATGGAACTGGCATTCAGTGCCTCATAGATTTCCTTATCACTTTCAGTATATGCCCCTCTGTTCTCCTTATTCTTGTGACTTGGTCGTTCACCGACATTTTTCTTCTTATTTGTCTGTGTAGTAATTTCGGTGGCTTTTTCGCTTTGATCGCAATATCGCGTTCTCAGTTCCTTTCCGATATTCGTCTTATGTTGTTAATGTAATCGTTCCTAGCTCTGTTGCATCTGATCCTGTTGTCCTCCGTCTTCTGTACTTCCTCCACTCCCGCCTGCTGGCCATTTTTGCTTCCTGACACTGTCTATTAAACCATGAGTTATTATATTCCCTCTTATTTTTATCCCTTTACTGTTGGTATAAATCTCTCTTCGGCCTCCTGGCATTTCCGTATGACTAGGTATATCATGTCTCGGACTGTTTTTCCTCTAATTTCTTCCTCCCACTGCACTTCTCCCAGATAGTCCCTTATCCTCCTGTAGTCCCCTTTCCTGTAGTCAACTTTCCTTTCCCAGACCTCTTGTCCCTTGGTCACAAGTTTGAATTCCATCATGTAGTCAGACTAGGACACAATGGTCGCTGGCCCCAAGAGGTATTTCATGCTCCAAATTCTCGATGTCTTCTACGTTCTGGGTGAAAATCAGGTCTAATAGGCTCGGTGCATCTCCTTCTCTTTCCCTTGTGTCTTTCTTCACATGTTGTGTTAGGAAATTCCTGTCTATAACATCAACTAACTTTGCTCTCCACGTTACGTCCCCTCCATGGGGATTCCTTGATTCCCAATTTCTCTCTCCATGATTTAGGTCCCCCATGACCAGCAGCTTCGCTCTCATTCTGTGGGCTAGTGTTGCTGCCTTCTGCAGTTCATCTATGCATGCCTTGTTGTTTTCATCATACTCCTGCCTGGGTCTTCTACTGTTTGGTGGGGGATTGTAGATTACCAAGATCACAATCTTCCTCCCATCTACTGTCAGAGTTCCATGTATGAAGCTTGTGCACTCATTGGTAACCCGATTTCCCAGGTCTTCAAACCTCCATTTCCGTTTTATTAGGAGTGCCACTCCCCCTTCCTGTCTCTGTGTCCTCTCTTTTCTTATCACCTGGTAGCCCTCTGGAAAGATTGCATCTGAGATCATGTCATTTATTTTAGGTTTCCACTATTGCCACTATGTGAGGATCTGCCTCACTCACTTTCTTTTATCTCTTCTGCTTTATTAGATACCCCATCAGTATTGGTGTACCAAACCTTGAGATTCTTCATGGAAACTTTGGTACCAGAGTTCGCCCTTTCTCTGAGGGTCTGGGGGGATCCGGGGGGGGGGGTGTCCAGGGGGGGGGCCGGGGGAGGGTGTCTGGGGGATGAATGGGGTCCGGGGGGGTGCTGGGGGGTAGGAAATGGTCTAGATAGGTCTGGAGCAGGAAGGGCATACTGGGTCTGAAGATTAGGGAGGTCTGAGAGGCCTTGAGGGGTTGAGTATGTGGGAGTGTGTGTACTCGCCTATTTGTACTCTCCTATTTGTGCTTACGGGGGTGAGCTTTGGCTCTATTTGTCCCGCCTCTCAACTGTCAATCAACTGGTGTACAGGTTCCTGAGCCTACTAGGCTCTATCATATCTACATTTGAAATTGTGTATGGAGTCAGCCTCCACCACATCACTGCCTAATGCATTCCATCCGTTAACTACTCTGACACTGAAAAAGTTCCTTCTAATGTCCCTGTGGCTCATGTGGGAACTCAGTTTCCATCTGTGTCCCCTTGTTCGTGCACCACTAGTGTTGAATAGTTTATCCTTGTTTACCCGGTTGATTCCCCTGAGGATTTTGTAGGTTGTGATCATGTCTCCCCTTACTCTTCTGCCTTCCAGTGTCGTAAGGTGCATTTCCCGCAGGCTTTCCTCGTAACTCATGCCTCTTGGTTCTGGAACTAGTCTAGTGGCATTCCTTTGGACTTTTTCCAGCTTCGTCTTGTGCTTGACAAGGTACGGGCTCCATGCTGGGGCTGCATACTTCAGGATTGGAATTACATATGTGGTATACAAGATTCTAAATGATTCCTTACACAGGTTCCTGAAGGCTGTTCTGATGTTAGCCAGCCTCGCATATGCCGCAGACGTTATTCTTTTTATGTGGGCTTCAGGAGACAGGTTTGGTGTGATATCAACTCCTAGATCTATTTCTCTATCCGTTTCATTAAGTACTTCATCTCCGATTCTGTATCATGTGTCTGGCCTCCTGTTTCCACTGCCTAGTTTCATTACTTTGCATTTACTCGGGTTGAACTTTAACAGCCATTTGTTGAACCCTTCACTCAGTCTGTCTAGGTCATCTTGTAGCCTCCTACTATCGTCCTCTGTTTCAATCCTCCTCATAATTTTTGCATCATCAGCAAACATTGAGAGAAACGAGTCTATACCCTCTGGTGTGTACTCACCTATTTGTACTCACCTATTTGTGCTTGCGAGGGTTGAGCCTTGTCTCTTTGGTCCCGCCTCTCAATCGTCAATCAACAGGTGTACAGATTCCCGAGCCTACTGGGCTCTATCACATCTTCATATGAAACTGTGTATGGAGTCAGCCTCCACCACATCACTGCCTAGTGCATTCCATTTACTAACTACTCTGGCACTGAAAAAATTCTTTCTAATGTGTCTGTGTTTCATTTGGGTACTAAGTTGCTACCTGTGTCCCCTTGTTTGTGTCCCACCCATGCTGAAGAATTTGTCTTTGTCCGCCCTGTCAATTCCCCTGAGAATTTTGTGGGTGGTTATCATGTCTTCCCTTACTCTTCTGTTTTCCCAGAGACATGAGGTGCAGGTCCTTCAGCCTTTCCTCATAGCTCATTCCTCTCAGTTCCAGGACAAGTTTGGTGGCATACCGCTGAATCTTCTCTAACTTTGTCTTGTGTTTAACTCCTTATGGACTCCAGGCAGGAGCTGCATATTCCAGGATTGGTCTGACATAAGTGGTATGTGTGTGTGTGTGGGGGGGGGATTGAGTATGTGTGAGTGTGGCGGGGGAGTGTGTGAGTGTGTGCGTGCACATGCGTGAGTTTGCGAGTACTCGCCTATTTCTGCTTGTGGGGGTTGGGCTCTGGCTCTTTGGTCCCGCCTCTCAAATGTCAATCAACTGGTGTACAGGTTCCTGAGCCTACTGGGCTCTATCATATCTACACTTGAAGCTGTGTATGGAGTCAGCCTCCACCACATCACTTCCTAATGCATTCCATTTGTCAACCACTCTGACACTAAAAAAGTTCTTTCTAATATCTCTGTGGCTCATTTGGGCACTCAGTTTCCACCTGTGTCCCCTAGTGCGTGTGCCCCTTGTGTTAAATAGCCTGTCTTTATCTACCCTATCAATTCCTTTGAGAATTTTGAATGTGGTGACCATGTTCCCCCCTAACTCTTCTGTCTTCCAGCGACGTGAGGTTTACTTCCTGTAGTCTCTCCTTGTAGCTCATAACTCTCAGCTCGGGTACTAGTCTGGTGGCAAACCTTTGAACCTTCTCCAATTTAGTCTTATGCTTGACTAGATATAGACTCCACGCTGGAGCTGCATACTCCAGGATTGGTCTGACATATGTGGTATACAAAGTTCTGAAAGATTCCTTACACAAGTTTCTAAATGCCGTTTTTATGTTGGCCAACCTGGCGTATGCCGCTGATGTTATCCTCTTGATATGGGCTTCGAGGGACAGGTCTGGCATGATATCAACCCCCAAGTCTCTTTCTCTGACTCTTGAAGAATTTCTACTCCCAAATGATGCCTTGTATCTGCATGGTCTTCTGCTCCCTACACGTATCTTCATTACCTTACAATTGCTTTGGTTAAACTCTAGCAACCACTTGTTCGACCATTCCTTCAGTTTGTCTAGGTCTTCTTGATGCCTCAAGCTGTCCTCTTCTGTCTTAATCCTTCTCATAATTTTGGCATGGTCAGCAAACATTGAGAGGAATGAGTCTATACCCTCTGGGAGATCATTTACGTATATCAGAAACAGGATAGGTCCAAGTACAGAGTCCTGTGGGACTCCACTGGTGACTTCACGCCAGTCTGAGGTCTCACCCCTCACTGTAACTCTCTGCTTCCTATTGCTTAGGTACTCCCTTATCCAATGGAGCACCTTACCAGTCACTCCTGTCTGTCTCTTCAGCTTATGTACCAGCCTCTTATGGGGCAACCCATTCTTGAACTTGCTTACAGTCAATATTGGCTTATTTAATAAGTGCATATGTGACATACTAATTGATTGTGAATATTTTAGTTTACCTTGAACAGCTTCATAGAAAACACGGACTTCACCTAACCTTCTTATTATGTTAAGATAAGCATCTTATTGCTTCATATGTACAATTATTACTTAACTTATCAACGGTATAGGTTAAATAATAATTGTAATTAAGAAGCAATAAGATGCTTATCTTAACATACTAAGAAGGTTAGGTGAGGTCGGTGTTTTTTATGAAGCTTTTCAAGGTGAACTAAAATATTTACAATCAATTAGTATGTCACATATGCACTTATTAAATAAGGCAATATTGACTGCAAGCAAGTGCGAGAACGGGTTGTTTGGGGTACTGTGTCAAAAGCTTTCTGACAGTCCAAGAAAATGCAGTCCACCCAGCCTTCTCTTTCTTGCCTCATCTTTGTCACCTGGTCGTAGAATTCTATTAAGTCCGTAAGGCAAGATTTACCCTCCCTGAACCCATGTTGGCAATTTGTCACGAAGTCCTTTCTCTCTCCAGATGTGTTACTAGGTTTTTTCTCACAATCTTCTCCATCACCTTGCATGGTATACAAGTCAAGGACACTGGCCTGTAGTTCAGTGCCTCTTGCCTGTCGCCCTTTTTGAATATTTTGTATATGTGACTGGGCTATAGGCCCAGATGGAATCTCCAAGGGGAGAGTCCATCTGGGCCTATAGCCTTTGTCACATCCAATTCTAGTAAAAGCTTCCTTACTTTCCCACTGGTAATCTCAAATTCTTCTAGTGGTTTCTGATTAACTATTCCCTCTCTTATCTCTGGAATTTCTCCTTGCTCTAAGGTGAAGACCTCCTTGGAATTTCTTACCGAGTTCTGTGCACACTTCCTTGTCGTTTGTAGTGAATCCTTCTGCCCCCTATCCCTAATTTCATTACCTATTCCTTTACTGTTGTTTTGCTCCTTATGTGGCTGTGCAGCAATTTAGTTTGAATCTTTGCGTTGCTTGCGATGTCATTTTCGTATTGTCTTTCTGCCTCTCTTCTCATCCTGATATATTCATTCCTGGCACTCTGGTATCTTTCTCTTCTATTAAGTGTCCTGTTATTCCTATAGTTTCTCCATGCCCTTTTACTTTGCTGCTTATCTAGCCTACATCTCTGATTAAACCATGGGTTTCTCATCTTCATTTCACTGTTTTCCTTTTGGACCGGGACAAACTTGTTTGCTGCTTCCTTGCACTTCTGTGTGATGTAGTCCATTATGTTATGAGCATTCTTTCCCCTGAGCTCTGTTTCCCATGTTATATCTGTTAGGAACTTTCTTATCTGCTCATAGTTTCCCTTTCGGAATGCCAGCCTTTTGTTTTCAGTATCCCTCCTCGAGTTCAATAAACCTTCTTCAACCAGATACTCAAATACCAGTGCACTGTATCAGTGCACAGATACTCAAATACCAGTGCACAGTGCAAATATATCAGAAACAGTATAGGTCCATGAACTGTACCCTGTGGGACTCCACTGGTGACGCCTCGCCAATCTGAGGCCTCACCTTTCACAGTGACTCGTTGTCTTCTGAAGGGATAGGAAGGGGAGAGAGAGAGGGAGGGAGAGAGAGAGAGAGAGAGAGAGAGAGGGAGAGAGAGGGAGAGAGAGAGGGAGAGAAAGAGAGAGAGGAGAGAGAGAGAGAGAGAGGGAGAGAGAGAGAGGGAGAGAGAGAAAGGGAGAGAGAGGAGAGAGAGAGAGGGAAGAGAGAGAGAGGGGAGGAGAGAGAGAGGGAAGGAGAGAGACTTCGTCAGACTGTTGGACAAAGTAGAGAGGGCTAGAAGGCTTATCTCTAGTCTTGACCAAGTCTGGTGGGAACGGTCTGAACATCAGAGCCTGCAACACCGTCGGGACGTTGTTGGTCTTACTGTTATGTACAAGGCCAACATCCTCAAAGTTCCGCACTTGGCCCAACTCCGTGGAGTACCAGTAGTTCCCACTCGTAACACTAGGCTTTCAACCTTCAACAGTCTCATGCTTGAAGTGCCATTCTCAAGAACATCACTCCATCAGCGTTCATTCATTCCGAGGCTTACTCGTATCTGGAACTTGTTTGCTCAACAGATTGATACACGAGAGATCAGGTCAACTGTTCACATGAAGACTCTGGCACACAGCTGGCTACTAGCTCATCCTGTTCCTTATATGATTGTTACTTAATGTTTTTTTTTAATGAATAAAGGCTATTCCTTCAAAAGCAAAAAATAACATGCTCATGAAATAAATGGGCATCTAGGAGTAGGTTTCAACTTAGCATACATAAGTTCAATATATGATAGTTCCCAATTTGTTAGTTTCAAAGTATACTCTTATGAAATAAATGAGTTTCTAGGTGTAGGCTTCAGATGAGCTGAGGTAGGATAACAGCTCTTGCTTGCAACTTCACTAGGTATGTCATTAGGCATCCCTTATGAATCCTAGTCTTAGTTTAAAAAAAAAAAAAAAAAAAAAGAGAGGGAAGAGAGAGAGAGGGAAGAGAGAGAGAGAGGGGGGAAGGAGAGGAGAGAGGGGGGAAGGAGAGAGAGAGGGGGGAAGGAGAGAGAGAGAGGGGAAAGGAGAGAGAGAGGAGA
>WNGS01166950.1:0-13225 GCA_020271785.1 Procambarus virginalis | reverse complement strand
CTCTCTCTCTTTCCTTCTCTCTTCTCCTTTCCCCCCCTCTCTCTCCTCTCTCTCTCTCTCCTCTCCTCTTCCCCCCCTCTCTCTCTCTCCTTTCCCCCCCCCCTCTCTCTCTTTTTCTCCCTCTCTCTCTCTCTCCTTTCTCTCTCTCTCTGTCTTGTGGTCTCCTCTCTCTCTCCCAGTCTCCCTCTATCGATATAGCTCCTTTCCACCCCCCCTCTCTCTCTCTCTCTCTCTCCCCTTCCTATCCCTTCAGAAGACAACGAGTCACTGTGAAAGGTGAGGCCTCAGATTGGCGAGGCGTCACCAGTGGAGTCCCACAGGGTACAGTTCATGGACCTATACTGTTTCTGATATATTTAAATGATCTCCCAGAGGGTATAGAATCGTTCCTCTCATTGCTTGCTGATGATGCAAAAATTATGTTTAGGATTAAAAAATGGTCCAACAAATGGCTACTAAAGTTCAAACCGAGCAAATGTAAGGTAATGACACTAGTCGGCGGAAAAAGGTTAGACACAGGCTACAGAATGGGAGTTGAAGTCCTTCATGAAACGGACAGAGGGAAAGACCTAGGAGTTGATTTTACACCAAACCTGTTTCTTGAAGCACACATAAAAATAATTACATTGGCGGAGTATGCGAGGCTGGCGAACATCAGTACAGCTTTCAAGAACCTGTATAACACATATACATTCAGAACCTTGTATACCACATATGTAAGACCAGTGTTGGAGTAAGTGTCCCCCAGCACGGAGCCCGTACCTTGTCAAGCACAAGACAAAGCTGGAAAAAGGTCAGAGGTATGCCACTAGGTTAGTCCTGGAAACAAGAGTCACAAGTTATGAGGATAGGCTGCGTGAAATGCACCTCACGACTCTGGAAGACAAGAGTAAGGGGAGACATAATCACTATCCACAACATTCTCAGAGGAATTGACGGGGTAGATAAGGATAAAATGTTTAATACAAGTGGTATGCGGTCAGGGGGACACAGGTGGAAATTGAGTACCCAAATGAGCCATACGGACGTTAGAAAGAACTTTTTCAGTGTCAGTAGTTAACAGGGGTAACACTTCCTAATGCATTAGGAAATAATGTGGTGGAGACTGACTCCATACACAGTTTTAAATGTAGATATGATAGAGCCCAGGAGGCTCAGCAATCTGTACACTAGTTGATTGATGGTTGAGAGGCAGGATCAAAGAGCCAAAGCTCAACCCCCGCATGCACAAATAGGTGAGTACATACACACAAGCCCTCTCTTCTCTGCCACCCCACCAAGCCCTAACCATCCTCCCAGTACCAGATCCACCCAGCCCACGCACACCACAGATCCCACAGGTACCCCTTCCTAGGCCCTCCCATCCCGGACCCTCCCTGTTTCCCTGCTTCAGAGGAATCAACAGACACTGAGGAAGGACAGAAGAGAGTCAGTTTCAGGGTGATGTACTCGAACATAGATGGGATCACAAGCAAGGCAAGTGAACGAAGGGAAAGAGCACAAGAAGTGAACCCAGATATAATCGGACACACAAACAAAACTCTCAAGAATCATAACGAATGCTGTGTTTGCCCAGGACTACACAGTAATAAGAAAAGAGAGAGAGGGTAGGGGAGGAGGTGGAGTGGCCCTAGTAATGAGAAAGGAATAGAGTTTCAAGGAGACAGTCAACCCAGGCTGCGAGGGATTCAGAGGACTACATAACAGGCACCATGACAATGCAATTTTTGTAATTGCAAAAGTAATAGTAGCAGTGATATATAACACTCCACCAAATGACAGAAGACCAAGGCAAGAGTATGACTACATGGCAGTTAACATTATAATTGAGAGGGCAGCCTCTGCTGCCTGTAGAAATTGATTCCATCTGCTCATTATGGGGGACTTCAATCACGGAAAGATAGACTGGGAGAACAAGGAACCGCATGGAGTAGAGGATACATGGAGAGCCAAAGTAATGGAGGTGGCGACAAGAAACATTCTAAGCCAGCATGTCACGGAACCCACTAGAATGAGAGGAAACGATGAACTAGCAAGACTTCACCTAGTCTTCACTCTGAACGACTCCGACATAAGGGAAATCAGTTTCGAGGCCCCAGTAGGAATGAGCGACCACAGTGCACTGGTATTTGAGTATCTGGTTGAAGAAGGTTTATTGAACTCGAGGAGGGGTACTGAAAACAAAAGGCTGGCATTCCGAAAGGGAAACTATGAGCAGATAAGAAAGTTCCTAACAGATATAACATGGGAAACAGAGCTCAGGGGAAAGAATGCTCATAACATAATGGACTACATCACACAGAAGTGCAAGGAAGCAGCAAACAAGTTTGTCCCGGTCCAAAAGGAAAACAGTGAAATGAAGATGAGAAACCCATGGTTTAATCAGAGATGTAGGCTAGATAAGCAGCAAAGTAAAAGGGCATGGAGAAACTATAGGAATAACAGGACACTTAATAGAAGAGAAAGATACCAGAGTGCCAGGAATGAATATGTCAGGATGAGAAGAGAGGCAGAAAGACAATACGAAAATGACATCGCAAGCAACGCAAAGATTCAAACTAAATTGCTGCACAGCCACATAAGGAGCAAAACAACAGTAAAGGAATAGGTAATGAAATTAGGGATAGGGGGCAGAAGGATTCACTACAAACGACAAGGAAGTGTGCACAGAACTCGGTAAGAAATTCCAGGAGGTCTTCACCTTAGAGCAAGGAGAAATTCCAGAGATAAGAGAGGGAATAGTTAATCAGAAACCACTAGAAGAATTTGAGATTACCAGTGGGAAAGTAAGGAAGCTTTTACTAGAATTGGATGTGACAAAGGCTATAGGCCCAGATGGACTCTCCCCTTGGAGATTCCATCTGGGCCTATAGCCCAGTCACATATACAAAATATTCAAAAAGGGCGACAGGCAAGAGGCACTGAACTACAGGCCAGTGTCCTTGACTTGTATACCATGCAAGGTGATGGAAAAGATCGTGAGAAAAAACCTAGTAACACATCTGGAGAGAGAAGGGACTTCGTGACAAATTGCCAACATGGGTTCAGGGAGGGTAAATCTTGCCTTACGGACTTAATAGAATTCTACGACCAGGTGACAAAGATGAGGCAAGAAAGAGAAGGCTGGGTGGACTGCATTTTCTTGGACTGTCAGAAAGCTTTTGACACAGTACCCCATACAACCCGTTCTCGCACTTGCTTGCAGTCAATATTGCCTTATTTAATAAGTGCATATGTGACATACTAATTGATTGTAAATATTTTAGTTCACCTTGAAAAGCTTCATAAAAAACACCGACCTCACCTAACCTTCTTAGTATGTTAAGATAAGCATCTTATTGCTTCTTAATTACAATTATTATTTAACCTATACCGTTGATAAGTTAAGTAATAATTGTACATATGAAGCAATAAGATGCTTATCTTAACATACTAAGAAGGTTAGGTGAAGTCGGTGTTTTCTATGAAGCTGTTCAAGGTAAACTAAAATATTCACAATCAATTAGTATGTCACATATGCACTTATTAAATAAGCCAATATTGACTGTAAGCAAGTGCAAGAATGGGTTGCCCCATAAGAGGCTGGTACATAAGCTGAAGAGACAGACAAGAGTGACTGGTAAGGTGCTCCAGTGGATAAGGGAGTACCTAAGCAATAGGAAGCAGAGAGTTACAGTGAGGGGTGAGACCTCAGACTGGCGTGAAGTCACCAGTGGAGTCCCACAGGACTCTGTACTTGGACCTATCCTGTTTCTGATATACGTAAATGATCTCCCAGAGGGTATAGACTCATTCCTCTCAATGTTTGCTGACGATGCCAAAATTATGAGAAGGATTAAGACAGAAGAGGACTGCTTGAGGCATCAAGAAGACCTAGACAAACTGAAGGAATGGTCGAACAAGTGGTTGCTAGAGTTTAACCAAAGCAATTGTAAGGTAATGAAGATACATGTAGGGAGCAGAAGACTATGCAGATACAAGGCATCATTTGGGAGTAGAAATTCTTCAAGAGTCAGAGAAAAAGACTTGGGGGTTGATATCACGCCAGACCTGTCCCTCGAAGCCCATATCAAGAGGATAACATCCGCGGCATACGCCAGGTTGGCCAACATAAAAACGGCATTTAGAAACTTGTGTAAGGAATCTTTCAGAACTTTGTATACCACATATGTCAGACCAATCCTGGAGTATGCAGCTCCAGCGTGGAGTCTATATCTAGTCAAGCATAAGACTAAATTGGAGAAGGTTCAAAGGTTTGCCACCAGACTAGTACCCGAGCTGAGAGTTATGAGCTACAAGGAGAGACTACAGGAAGTAAACCTCACGTCGCTGGAAGACAGAAGAGTTAGGGGGGGAACATGGTCACCACATTCAAAATTCTCAAAGGAATTGATAGGGAAGATAAAGACAGGCTATTTAACACAAGGGGCACACGCACTAGGGGACACAGGTGGAAACTGAGTGCCCAAATGAGCCACAGAGATATTAGAAAGAACTTTTTTAGTGTCAGAGTGGTTGACAAATGGAATGCATTAGGAAGTGATGTGGTGGAGGCTGACTCCATACACAGCTTCAAGTGTAGATATGATAGAGCCCAGTAGGCTCAGGAACCTGTACACCAGTTGATTGACATTTGAGAGGCGGGACCAAAGAGCCAGAGCCCAACCCCCATAAGCAGAAATAGGCGAGTACAAATAGGCGAGTACTCGCAAACTCACGCATGTGCACGCACACACTCACACACTCCCCCGCCAAACTCACACATACTCAATCCCCCCCCCCACACACACACACATACCACTTATGTCAGACCAATCCTGGAATATGCAGCTCCTGCCTGGAGTCCATAAGGAGTTAAACACAAGACAAAGAGAAGATTCAGCGGTATGCCACCAAACTTGTCCCGGAACTGAGAGGAATGAGCTATGAGGAAAGGCTGAAGGACCTGCACCTCATGTCTCTGGGAAAACAGAAGAGTAAGGGAAGACATGATAACCACCCACAAAATTCTCAGGGGAATTGACAGGGCGGACAAAGACAAATTCTTCAGCACGGGTGGGACACAAACAAGGGGACACAGGTAGCAACTTAGTACCCAAATGAAACACAGACACATTAGAAAGAATTTTTTCAGTGCCAGAGTAGTTAGTAAATGGAATGCACTAGGCAGTGATGTGGTGGAGGCTGACTCCATACACAGTTTCATATGAAGATATGATAGAGCCCGGTAGGCTCGGGAATCTGTACACCTGTTGATTGACGATTGAGAGGCGGGACCAAAGAGACAAGGCTCAACCCTCGCAAGCACAAATAGGTGAGTACAAATAGGTGAGTACACACCAGAGGGTATAGACTCGTTTCTCTCAATGTTTGCTGATGATGCAAAAATTATGAGGAGGATTGAAACAGAGGACGATAGTAGGAGGCTACAAGATGACCTAGACAGACTGAGTGAAGGGTCCAACAAATGGCTGTTAAAGTTCAACCCAAGTAAATGCAAAGTAATGAAACTAGGCGGTGGAAACAGGAGGCCAGACACATGATACAGAATCGGAGATGAAGTACTTAATGAAATGGATAGAGAAATAGATCTTGGAGTTGATATCACACCAAACCTGTCTCCTGAAGCCCACATAAAAAGAATAACGTCTGCGGCATATGCGAGGCTGGCTAACATCAGAACAGCCTTCAGGAACCTGCGTAAGGAATCATTTAGAATCTTGTATACCACATATGTAAGACCAATCCTGAAGTATGCAGCCCCAGCATAGAGCCCGTACCTTGTCAAGCACAAGACGAAGCTGGAAAAAGTCCAAAGGAATGCCACTAGACTAGTTCCAGAACCAAGAGGCATGAGTTACGAGGAAAGCCTGCGGGAAATGCACCTTACGACACTGGAAGGCAGAAGAGTAAGGGGAGACATGATCACAACCTACAAAATCCTCAGGGGAATCAACCGGGTAAACAAGGATAAACTATTCAACACTAGTGATGCGCGAACAAGGGGACACAGATGGAAACTGAGTTCCCACATGAGCCACAGGGACGTTAGAAGGAACTTTTTCAGTGTCAGAGTAGTTAACGGATGGAATGCATTAGGCAGTGATGTGGTGGAGGCTGACTCCATACACAATTTCAAATGTAGATATGATAGAGCCCAGTAGGCTCAGGAACCTGTACACCAGTTGATTGACATCTGTATACAACAATCAACAATCTGACAATCAACTGACATATGTCAGTTGATTGACATCACGTATATTTGTTACAAATATACGGTATACATATTATATTATAAATATATAGATATATTCAACAAAACAAGGCAAAATGGGAGTAAATAAACAAATTTGTGGCCAATGTAACAACTCCTTAAAGTCGAAGGTAACGGGAATTGAATGTTATATCTGTAAGACTAGATTCCATTCGGCTTGTGCAGGAGTGAGTAACACTGCGGCACTGAGAGCTGGCCACTTGCTCTGGGTGTGTAAAACCAGCCAGCTTGTGACCAGCCAGCTTGTGCAGGAGTGAGTAACACTGCGGCACTGAGAGCTGGCCACTTGCTCTGGCTGTGTAAACATGACCAGCCAGCTTGGAATATCCTAAAAAACCTTCTAGATAACATGACGCATGATCGGAAAACATCATTCATTGGAAGCCTACCAGCCATCCAGAAGGAGTGGGAAAGGAACAACAACAATTCTACTATACCAGGGGCGGAGGCTATAGTCAGGGATGAAACCGAGGCAGAAACTCAGGAAGTTGTAAACTCTGACTCAGTAGGCCTAGATGTAGATGACAGTAAACTAGAAAGTGTACCAGACAGCACTGACAGCTCGATAGGTACAGACACTACAACGGTTCCAGATAGAGCAATTCAGAACAGAAGGACAGACTTATGCAAATTTTATGCAAAGGGCATATGCAGACATAGATATGCTGGTAATAAGAAAGGATTAGAATGCAGTTACCAACATCCCAAAAAATGTTTAAATATGCTTAGGAAAGGTGAGTGTGATTTGGATCAATATGTAGGTTTTTCCATCCTGACATGTGTCAAACCTCACTGGAAGACAGAAAATGCTATGACCTCAGCTGCCCACACTTTCACGTGAAAGGCACGGAACGCTACATAAATAGTGGCAAGCAGGATAATGAATTGGGAGGAAACTCTATAAATTTTTTATACCAGACCGACAGAGAATTCAAAAGGAGGAGCATGGAGAGTGTATGGAACTGGATGCCAGATCCACTTGCATTCCAGAATTACAGGTACAATTACACACCGAAAGGGAACTACAACTACGACAGGCAACTGCCCTACAACAATCAGTACTGGTCAGAACAAACTTATTATGTCCACGCATAATGGGCTTGCCGAAAAAGTCTCCCAGTCAAACTATCACTAATAGAGTAACCTCATTCATCTTTGCCAACATACAAGGACTGAAAACAAGAACAAACAACAAAGTACAGTTCATAAATGGCCTCCTCACGGAGTCAAATGCAGTATTTGGAGCTTTCACAGAAACCCATGCAGGGGAATTGTTGGACAGTGAGATCTGGATTCCAGGATATAATCTATACAGGTGTGATAGGAAATTAGGTCACATGGAGGAGTGGGTCTGTATATTAGGGAAGACCTTGTATGCTCGGAGCTCCTAAACGTTACAAATGAGGTGGTAGAGGTACTGGGATTAAAAATAGAGAAAATAAATTTAGTGATTATTCTAATATACAAACCGCCAGATGCAACGGCTGAGGAGTTCACAGAACAGATAAACAAAATAGAGAATAGCCTTGATAATTTGGAGAACCCGATACCTGATATTATCTTCCTAGGTGACTTCAACTTGCCTAGTCTCAGGTGGAAAATAGCAAACAATAATATTATACCAGGAAATTTATCGGGACCTAACCAACCACAGATTAGAGAACTACTTAGATTCTGTGACAAATTTTCACTCAGTCAGCAGATATCGGAGCCAACGAGAAATGAAAATATTTTAGATTTGGTCTTTACGAACAATGAAGACATTATCAGAGACATTACGATATCAGATACCACATATTCAGATCACAAGCTCATTGAAGTGCAAACGACCATCAATACTCAGAATAGACCTAAAACGTTGATAAAGCGAGAGGGGCTATTCAGTAAATTCAATTTTAATAATAAAAGGATAGACTGGGAGATAATAAACAGGGAACTTACAAACATTCCATGGGAAACTGTTTTAAGTAATACAAATCCTACAGAGTAGGAATAGAAAAACTGACTGCGGAAGCGTATCAAGTCTGTCTGAAACATGTTCCCTTGAGGAAAGCCAGAAAGAGATCTAACGTAGAAAGAGAACGCAGACGACAGTATAAACGCAGGAAAAAAATAACAGAACTGCTTATGCAGACACGAATTTCCCGTCAAAGAAGGAATAATTTAAATAGGGAGATTGAAGAAATCGAGCGGAAATTGAAACACTCATATGAAACTGAAGAAAGGCAGTTAGAACAGAAAGCAATTCAGGAAATAAAGAAAAATCCAAAATATTTCTTCTCATATGCGAAATCAAAAGCAAAAACCACTGCCAGTATTGGACCTATTCGTACAAGTGAAGGTTCATACACGGAGGATGACAAAGAAATTAGTGAAATCCTAAAAAAGCAGTATGAGGACATGTTTAGCACTCCAATAAACAACATGAAAGTGGAAGATCCAGATAATTTCTTTATGCGGGATATTCAAACCCCTGTAATAAACTGATATCAACACGAGCGCACTAAATTTTGAAAGAGAAATTGAAAACATGCCCATGCACTCGGCCCCAGGTCCAGACTCATGGAATTCAATATTTATAAAGAAGAGGTGCCATAGGCACAATCAGAGAACACTGTATAAACANCCCCACTCCAGCACCTGGTCGACGCGCCGAACCCTTCAACTGCCTAACTAGCGACTTGCGGCCATCCGCTTTCTCATTGGCCGCCAACCAACACGCCACTCCGGTTTCCTCGCCAATCACAAGTCATCGCCAGTTATTGTTGGAGTCCCTTGCGTTTCTGCCAGCCAGAATATCTTGTGCTCTCATCCTATGAACACCTAAGTGACTCACCTTGTGTGGTCAAATAGAGTTTATAGATAGTGCTATATTTCCAGCATTCATATTTATTTACCTTTGTATGTCAATTCTCCTCCCCCATTAACGTAATCTATTTTATGTTTATTTATTTTTCCACTTGACATTTTTTACCATTAAGCCAAGATTGCATTTATTTCAATTTGTTTTTTATATTGTTATTAAACTACATTGTTTATTATTGGTTTTTATGTTTCTTACCTTACCACAGATTACCAACCCCGCAGTCATTCTTTTTTTTCTCTCTTTTTTTTTTTTCTTTTCTTTTTTTTTAATATTTAATATGTGGCCCAGCACTGCTGACACCTGCTAGTTGGAAGACTGCCGAACCATTTCCAACTCGTTACCGTCACACTAGTTGTAAAATAAACCGTTTTAAGCATCTGGTGCATTATTATCAGCATTATTATCACTATTATCAGTCAGGCGCAGACAGTCGCAGTGAGAGGTGTGTTAGCCGGAGCTCCTGAGTGTAGTTATATTATCATAGCAATATGGAAGCTGTGGTGAAGGACCTAATGACTCTAGTTGGAGCCCTGAGGACAGAGCTGGACTCTCTGCTGGAGGAGGTACGACAGCTGAAACAACATCGAGAAGAAACGAAGGAGGAGACCAGTAGTAAAAAGACCTCGTCTTGGAAAGTTGTAAAGGACAGGGGCCTTTAGAAGACTTTGATAAAGCCGCCTACAGACGCCCTAAGAACTTCTAATTCATTTGCCATATTAGAGGATGAGTGCTGTGGTGAGACTGCGGATCACGCGAAAGGGAAAGCAACGAAGCACAGGCCCCTCAGAGAGTAAAGGAAGTACCTAAGCAAACTTTAGTTGTGGGAGATTCCCAGATAAGATATTTGGATAGAATGCTTTGTGCTAGAGATAGGGGGAACAGGTTAAGGGTTTCCTGTCCCGGAGCTGGTATTGGTGATATTATAAACAACATGAATGATATTATGGCTGGAAATGGGAACAATCTCGTTATTTGCATTAGTGCGGGAGGAATGATGTTGGTCGAGTTAGGAGTGAGGAACTGATTCAGAGGTATAACACAGTCATAGAATTAGTTAGAAGCAAGGGAGGAATCCCGATCATATGTGGCATTCTTCCAAGAAAGGGATTGGGAAATGAATGGATGTCGAGGGCACTTGGTGTCAATTGTCGGCTGGAAAGATATGCAAATCAAATGCAATATCTTTCATAGACAACTGGGAACACTTCTATGAAGAAATGAAATGTATACTCGTGATGGGGTGCATCTATCGAGGGCTGGGGTGGTTGTTGTTGCGAACTCGTTGGAACCAGTGGTTAGAGGCGTTTGTTTGAGTTTAAACTGTTAGTAGATAGTGGTATGGAAATGATTTGGAGGAAGGAAGTAATAAAGGTGTGTTTGTGGGAGAAAAGAATTGACAAAATGATCAGGGAAAGAGAAGGGCCTCAAAATAACAATTCACTTAGGGTATATTACACTAACTCTAGAAGTCTAAGAAATAACATAAACGATTTAAATGATCTTGTCTGCACAGAAAAATAGATATTATTGCACTTACTGAAACGTGGATGAATGCAGATATAGAGAACTATTAGCTGAATATGAAATAAATGGATTTAAACTATTTCACACAGATAGATATAGTAGACAAGGAGGGGGAGTAGCCATATATGTTAGGGACAATTTGAAATGTAGTCTCAAAGAGGGAATCAAAACTGAGCCACATACAGAAACTATTTGGATAGAATTAAACGAAAAAGCAAATAATATTATAATAGGAGTTATATATAGGCCACCAAATTTAGACAGAATGGAAGCAAAGCATCTATGGGATGAAATATCTAGAGCATCTAGATCTAACAGTATTTATGTCATGGGTGACTTCAATTTTAGTGGAATAAACTGGTTGAACAAACAGGGAATAATGAAGCAGAAGATTTTCTAGAATTAATTGACGATTGCTTTCTTACGCAACACATTAAGGAACCAACGCGGGGAATAATATTTTAGATTTAGTGTTAACTAACAGGGAAACACAAATTAAGGACATCGAAATAGGGAGTGAGCTAGGGAACAGTGATCATTAAAAATCAGATTTAGCATTGAATGGAATAGATCTGTAGGAGAAAATTCTGTTTAAGTGCCTGATTTTCGAAAAGCTGATTTCAATAGCCTAAGAATTTTTTTGGGTCAAATAGATTGGAAAGTCTTGGGTATGGGGTGTGGGCCGGCACTGGAGCTAGACGTGAACCCAGCGATAGGTGACGTAAAGGGGTTTTCAATGTAGATTCAAAATATACCTATTTAAAAAATTCTAAGCAAAGCCCAGGAATGTAGTATACCATATAAATTGAATAGATCGAATACTAATGATCCAAAGTGGATAACAAAGGATCTGAAGAACCTTATAGGTAAAAAGAGAGCGTGGTACAAAAGGATTAAGAACGGGGAAATCAGTTTAGAACAGGAATTCGTACAACTGGTTAGAAATACTAGAAAAGAGATAAGGAAAGCAAAAAGAAACTATGAAGTTCGCATAGCAGAGCAAGCAAAGACAAATCCTAAAGGGTTTTTCCAGTTATACCGGACAAAGATTAGGGAAAGGATAGGTCCATTAAAAACTGAGACAGGTCAAATAACAGACAATGATGAAGAGATGAGTAGTATTTTTAATAAATATTTTATATCTGTATTTACTAAGGAGGAACTTAACAATATGCCTTCAGCCGAACAAGTCTATGTGGGTGGGGACGAGGACAGGTTGACGAGTTTAGCAGTTACCAGGGAGGATGTTCTTAAACAAATAGTAAAACTCAAACCAAACAAATCCCCAGGGGATTCCTCCCCCTTGTGATCCCAGCCACATTCCTCCCCCTTGTGATCCCAGGCCACATTCCTCCCCCTTGTGATCCCCGGCCACATTCCTCCCCCCTTGTGATCCCAGCCACATTCCTCCCCCCTTGTGATCCCAGGCCACATTCCTCCCCCTTGTGATCCCAGGCCACATTCCTCCCCCTTGTGATCCCAGGCCACATTCCTCCCCCTTGTGATCCCAGGCCACATTCCTCCCCCCTTGTGATCCCAGGCCACATTCCTCCCCCTTGTGATCCCAGGCCACATTCCTCCCCTTGTGATCCCAGGCCACATTCCTCCCCCTTGTGATCCCAGGCACATTCCTCCCCCTTGTGATCCCAGGCCACATTCCTCCCCTTGTGATCCCAGGCCACATTCCTCCCCTTGTGATCCCAGGCCACATTCCTCCCCTTGTGATCCCAGCCACATTCTTCCCCCCTTGTGATCCCAGGCCACATTCCTCCCCCTTGTGATCCCAGGCACATTCCTCCCCCTTGTGATCCCAGGCCACATTCCCCCCCTTGTGATCCCAGGCCACATTCCTCCCCCTGTGATCCCAGGCCACATTCCTCCCCCTTGTGATCCCAGGCCACTTCTCCCCCTTGTGATCCCGGCCACATTCCTCCCCCTTGTGATCCCAGGCCACATTCCTCCCCCTGTGATCCCAGGCCACATTCCTCCCCCTTGTGATCCCAGGCCACATTCCTCCCCCTTGTGATCCCAGGCCACATTCCTCCCCCTTGTGATCCCAGGCCACATTCCTCCCCCAAGCATCACAAGGGGGAGGAATGTGGCCTGGGTCTGAGAACCACTGAACTAGAAGTTAATTTCACAATTTAATTTACTTAACTTGTTCTGCAGTGAATAAAGACAATTGAATATACAGAAACAATGTTACCGTTATTCAAGTCCTTCACAATAACCTGCACCACATAATGTTCACATGAGCAAGACAGTCCACTGGGACTAAGGTCCACGTAGGAATATGTCTGAAACAATAAGCTGCAGCAACACTCACCTCTGTCTTACGTACACCGTCCTCCCTGAAAATATAAAATGATCATAACATATATATTATAGTTCGATTATATTTGAATAGTAATTACTAAGGCGGGTTTTGCTGGCTTCCAGTCCCGCAGAGAACCGCACATCGTGACAATGTGTTTCATTATGTACATTATCATTACCACAGTTACCACTGTAAGGGTGAAGCTATCTCAACCCTGAGAAAAGTTAAGTGAGTAAATGATGGT
>WNGS01166949.1:55366-65467 GCA_020271785.1 Procambarus virginalis | reverse complement strand
TAAAACACCAGTATAAAAAGCTATGATTTATTCAGATCTGAAACCTACATCTATGGGCAGCACAAAACGTCCACCAGACTGTGCGACACAGTGGTTGCAAGGATCGGGTTGGGTTACCGTTACCTTTGACAGGTGGCTACAGGTGACGGATCTCCCAATCCTGAGCACTCCAGGTGCAAACTCTGTGAGCAGGAACAGCGCCATGATCTCCCACACTACATCACCGAATGCCCAGTTATTAGCCCTTTCAGACCCGTTGGCATGAGATACCTAGAGCTTTGCAATTACTTTATTCAATCTCGTGTTCATGACGTTAACCTCATATTGCTTTTGCAGGCTCCTAAACATATAGCCCTGTATGACTAACCATCCAGCGAGATGTGGACTTACAGCATCCCTGTACCGTATTCACTCTTGTGTTGATGATATCCTTATAATGCACCCAGAGTCTGCCAGTGCAGACTACTTATTATATGTCTCTTTATGACTAACCATCCTGTGTGAAGGGTATTTTTTAGCATCACGTAACTGGCTTTTTGACACACTGTACTCCCCTTCATATAGTCTAGGGTAGCTGCACAAATGCAGATGTGTCTAATATATTAATAAAAAAATGTCATTAATTGTTAATGCCATCTTAGGTACTGTGTGTTTATATAGTGCTAACAAAACCAGCATAGGGGTTCTCTGATTCATTCTAAACTGCTTGTGGAGGCTTTTTCAACACTTCACGATTGAGGTAAGTGTTGTTGCTTGTGCAGGGGCCAAGCAACCTTCAGTGTCATTTTTTATTTTAATTATTATAGTATTCAAAAGAGTGTATGGAGGAACAAGTTGCTTTGTTGGTGGAACAGGCAAATTTTTGGTGAAATTAAAGACTTGAAGAAGTCTGGGTTGTTGTACGTGGCTGATAAATTAGACCTGCCGGTTTCCCAGAGAAAGTTAAAAGCTCAGTTAGTAAGAGTCATTGTGACCCATTTGGTGGAGAAGGAGAAATAAGATGAGGAGGTGTTAGAGGAATTATAAGAAGTCAAGTGACCAGGGGGGCAATTTCGAAGTTAGAGAGGGAATCTAGGCAAGAGATGTCTAGATTAGAAGCGGAGAAGTTGAGGTTGGAGATGCAGAATCGCCAAAAATAGTTAGAGTTGGAGACTCAGAAGCAGATGCTTGAGGCTCGGAACCAACAAGAACAGTTGGAGCTTGAAGCTCATAGTAAACAGCAACAAGTGGACCTAGAGGCACAGAGCAGAAGGACTGAGACTCAGCTACAACTAGAGGAAGTTAGGAGGCAACAGTTGGAAATTCAACAGAGTATAGCAAGAAATAATAACAGATTTGAGGAACAGAGAATTGCAGCAGGGCAAGGTGACACTAGTAATCATACAGGTAGTATTGATAACCATTCAAAGTTTAACAAATAGGTGGACTTCCTAACTTTAATTATTAAGATACTGAGATCTTCTCGAATTTTAAGAAAATATCCATTGGAATGAATTGGCCTGTAGATCAGTGGGTTGCAATAATGCAAAGTCAGTTATAAGGCAAGGCTCAAGAGGTTTTTGCATCACTTCCTGATGGTAACAGTTTTCATTTCAACTTTGTGAAACAGAGCATCTTAAATGCTTATCAATTAAACCCAGAGGCACATAGACAAAAATTTTGTGATTAAAATGGGCATATGATCAGACTGTTTCAGACTCTAGTAGATTAAAAGAAAATTACTGTGAGAAATGGCTTAAATCAGTTTCAATTACAGAGTTTGGGACTCTAAAAAACTCCTAATTATTGAAGAGGTATTATCTTGTCTTCCAGATAGATTGTCAACTTATATGGCTGAACAAAATAATATTGCGGACATAAATGAGCTCACAAAGCTTGCAGATGAACATGAGTTACTCACAAGGGTACATTTTAGAGCTCAGTTCAATAATTTTAATTGTAAAATACTCATAAAACTGTTCACCAGTTTTGGTGAACTTATAACAATAACCAAACCCAGTTATAATCCACTTGCTACTCACATGAACTCTTCTCGTACTAAAATTAAGTTAGAGAACACACTGTCGGGGATGCAACACCCCAGTGATATAATTAATAAGTCTTCAGTGGGTGTGACAGGGTCCACCCCTGACCCTAGATTTTGTACGCATTGCAGGAGAAAATGTCATGTCATAACTTCTTGTTTTCAGAAACACCGTGAGTTAAGACCTACTGGTCTCATATTTAGTAGAGGTGTGCAGAGTAGATATAATAAGCATATTACTGTAGATCCTAAGTGAATAACCAATTATACCCCCACACATGCATGTAGGAGAATTATTGTGTAATAATGGTAAATGGAAGTCAGTTGTTCTCTTACGAGATACTTGTGCTTCCCAAACTTTGATTTCAGATTGTATACTCTCTAATGTTGCACAAAGCTATTGGGAAGTCTGTAGTTCTTCAGAGCAAGGCAAGATCTCAAACTGTAACTTTGATAGATGTTACTATGAGGTCCACCATTACCCACAGGCTTTTGCACTTTTTGTTGTTAGTAAACAATTACCCCATTTCCGGAGTGGATGTTATCTTGAGTAATGATGAAGTCATAAATAACATTGTTGGGAAGGTTGATCCCATTTTGTTACCTAAACCAGTCTATGAGAGTGGCCAGCCAGCTGTAGTGGATGGTGTTATCTATCCTGTCTGTGCTGAGTTCAGTTCAGTGAGTGAACAACCTGTTGTAGAGGATGGTGTTATCTACCCTACCTGTACTGATCTGATTCCAAGTCTAGTAATGTTCCAGTTGTCAGTTCTGTCACGACCAAAGTAATTGTTACAGAGACCCGTTCCCCTTCAGAGGTTAAGTGGGTGGTGGATGTTCGGATTCATGTGTGGCCAACCTAGTTGTTGAGAGTAAGTCAGGTACTATGACCCCGCTATATTCTAACTTAGTGGACGGTTTGAAATAGGAAGTCCATGTATCAGTGTCTTGCCCGCTGACTACAAACGTTGAGTCAGAAGTCAAGAGTAAGTCTTTTGTTGCCACGTCTCCGCTTTATCCTAACCAAGTGAATGCTTTAGGAAAGGATGTCGGGTTGACAGAGGCAAGCCCGCTCTCTCCCGAATTTGAGTCAGATGTCGAAAGTAAGTCAGTTGTAGAGGCCCGGCCTAGCCCTAGCCTGGAGGATGACGATGGGCAGGAGGCCAAAATACCTGTTACTTGCCCGCTTTCTTCAGAGTTTGAGTCCTTGGATTTGTATAAGTAGAACTGACCCAGAGATTTCAGAGAGTATCAAGGAGACAGTCTGTATTGTTGATCCATTGTTGGAGAGTGTAGGAGATCAGCCAAGGAATCAGCTTCTGTTGAGCAGATGGAGACCCATTGCACTTCCCTCTTCAGTTGACTGTGAGGGTGTAACTCAGCTTCGTAGAATTATTGATTGTAAACAGACAGTACTCCAAACATCTCCAAATTATGTCATGGGAGGAAAATTCGGTGAGTCTTGTGTGGCTATTAATAGTGGTAACATTTCTTATAGGCCTAAGTTGCAGAGTGTTGAGGCCAGTTATTCTTCTTCCAAGTGGACTAGGTGTTTATCCTTGGGTAAATTGAGAGTGTTCTTAGGACTTTATTGCAATCCATTGCTGTTCCACAGGAGCCATTCTCCCTTGTAGTAATGGACTGTGGGACATCTTTGTCCAGCACTGTTGTTGTGCAGAGAGAGTTTACTCCAATAAGCTGTATGCACAGACGTCCTGACGCAGTTGTGTGGAACTCTAGAGTAATTCTAGAGCACCTTTATATCTAGTACGTTATCTTACTGCACGTGTAGTTAACAAAACTTGTGTTAAGTTCAAGTGCTGTGCTGACTTTCAGAGTCAAAATGGTGTTGGAGAATTTTGTCCGACTTTGAAGGTGATATTAAAAGTCACCAGTGCAAGTTCCAAGTTGAAGTGGGACGTGGATATCTCACATGTTTGGGTTGATGAGTGAGTAGGGTTACAGATGTCCTTGGGTGGTTCCCAGGTTTTTCATCTTCAAGGTGATAAGACCCCTAACACTGTTGTTCAATTGTTTGATGTCACCAAGAGGAAGTCACTTACTGAGTGAAGTTCATATTAAATGTTGTCAAAGCTTCAGAGTTGTTCTGTTACTTTCTTGGAAGGTTTTAAAAAGTGTGTTTTGTCCTAAAGTTCACAGACAGAGGGTTGTGAGCTTGTTCTTGGAGTTGTGATTTGGATATTGGGCTTAGAAATAATCAGGTTTACTCTCGCTGATCGTTCTGACAGAGTTATGAAGCGACTGACTATTTTGTTCTCTCCTGATGGCCATCTGAGTCAGTTCAGACAGGTATTCCTTGAACTGGTCCTTGGGGGTTCGTGGCTGTTGTGACAGATGTAAAAGGTCTCCAGAGGAGTTTTGTTGTGTTGTTAGCGATTCTATGAATGAAGAGGTTTCAGATGTGTTGGGGTGGTTAACCCTGTTTCTTCTACTTTTAGTTATTTTTGGACGAGGCTGTATGTTCTACAGAAGATCATCTTCTGATCCAGAAGATCAGAAGAACATCTGATGGGAACCAGATGTTCGTGCCGGGGTATGCCCTGATCAACCTCATTACCCCAGATAAAGTCCCTAAACCAATTCACAGAGAAGTGGAATATGTCTCTGCTAGATTTTGTTCCCCATACTGAACCGAGTATTTAGGTGAACCTTAAGCATGTCAACGAACAAAATGAGATAGTGCCCTGGAGAGATAAATTTGCTTACTCCAGAGGAACAGGTTTGAAACTGTTGATGTATACAGACAATAGTGTAGGCAGTGATCACAGGACTGATTTTGTCTATTTTCGTGTGAGACACAGTTTGGTAAATTTTGATTGTTGGAGAAATAAAGTACACCTGTGTTTTCATTTTTGCTGGAAGATATGCATTGTTTTATATTATATTCATGGGATGTTCAGTTTGTTTGTTTCCTTACATTTCAGTAATCATATGTTTTCTTCATATTGTTATAAATGTGATGTTGTTAGCAGGAAGTTCTTTGCCAGGTTTCCTATTTTAAAATCTTTGACGATGAACGTACTCAGTTTTGAAGTTAGCTTAGAAAAATGCAATAACTCTTCAATTAATTTAATTTTTTCCTATGAGGTGGGGGTATGTTACGATCCAGAGGATCTCACAGACAAAATGAGTAACGTACTTTATTCACCCATCTCAGACTGTAGGATTGTAATTACATATATTGTGGATGACAAAATGTATGACAGTATTGTGTCTTATATAGCATTGTATAGTGTATTCATTATGTGTACATGGCCAAGTACTTGTCTGTGGAATGAACGTGTCTTAGACGTGTAAGAGTGAGGAGGAAGACCGTGTCGAGCTGTGTGTGTATGTGTGTGTGTGCTCACCTAATTGTGTTTGCGGGGGTTGAGCTTTGGCTCTTTGGTCCCGCCTCTCAACTGTCAATCAACTGGTGTACAGATTCCTGAGCCTACTGGGCTCTATCATATCTACACTTGAAACTGTGTATGGAGTCAGCCTCCACCACATCACTTCCTAGTGCATTCCATTTACTAACTACTCTGACACTGAAAAAGTTCTTTCTAATGTCTCTGTGGCTCATTTGGGTACTCAGCTTCCACCTGTGTCCCCTTGTTCGCGTCCCTCCAGTGTTAAATAGTTCATCCTTGTTTACCCGGTCGATTCCCCTGAGGATTTTGTAAGTTGTGATCACGTTCCCCCTTACTCTTCTGTCTTCCAGTGTCGTAAGGTGCATTTCCCGCAGCCTTTCCTCATAACTCATGCCTCTTAGTTCTGGGACTAGTCTAGTGGCATACCTTCGGACTTTTTCCAGCTTCGTCTTGTGCTTGACAAGGTACGGGCTCCATGCTGGGCCCCATACTCCAGGATTGGTCACACATATGTGGTGTACAAGATTCTGAATGATTCCTTACACAGGTTCCTGAACACTGTTCTGATGTTAGCCAGCCTCGCATATGCCGCAGACGTTATTCTCTTTATGTGGGCTTCAGGAGACAGGTTTGGTGTGATATCAACTCCTAGATCTTTCTCTCTTTCCGTTTCATTAAGTACTTCATCCCCTATTCTGTATCCTGTGTCTGGCCTCCTGTTTCCACTGCCTAGTTTCATTACTTTACATTTACTCGGGTTGAAATTCAACAGCCATTTGTTGGACCATTCAATCAGTCTATCTAGGTCATCTTGTAGCCTCCTACTATCATCCTCTGTTTCAATCCTCCTCATAATTTTTGCATCGTCGGCAAACATTGAGAGGAACGAATCTATACCCTCTGGGAGATCATTTATATGTACCAGAAACAGTATAGGTCCAAGGACTGACCCCTGCAGGACTCCACTTGTAACGTCTCGCCAATCTGAGACTTCACCCCTCACACTGACTCGTTGTCTCCTGTTGCTTAGGTACTCCTCTATCCACCGGAGTACCTTCCCTCTCACTCCAGCCTGCATCTCCAACTTTCGCACTAGCCTCTTGTGTGGCGCTGTATCAAAGGCTTTTTGACAATCCAAAAATATGTGTACTCACCTAATCCCTAATCCTAATGTGTGTACTCACCTAGTTGTGCTTGTGGGGGTTGAGCTCTGGCTCTTTGGTCCCGCCTCTCAAGCGTCAATCCACAGGTGTGCAGGTTCCTGAGCCTATTGGGCTCTATCATATCTACACTTGAAACTGTGTATGGAGTCAGCCTCCACCACATCGCTTCCTAATGCATTCCATTTGTCAACCACTCTGACACTAAAAAAGTTCTTTCTAATATCTCTGTGGCTCATTTGGGCACTCAGTTTCCACCTGTGTCCCCTAGTGCGTGTGCCCCTTGTGTTAAACAGCCTGTCTTTATCAACCCTGTCGATTCCCCTGAGAATCTTGAATGTGGTGATCATGTCCCCCCTAACTCTTCTGTCTTCCAACGAAGTGAGGTTAATTCCCGTAGTCTCTCCTCGTAGCTCATACCTCTCAGCTCGGGTACTAGTCTGGTGGCAAACCTTTGAACCTTTTCCAGTTTAGTCTTATGCTTGACTAGATATGGACTCCATGCTGGAGCCGCATACTCCAGGATTGGTCTGACATATGTGGTATATAATGTTCTGAAAGATTCCTTACACAAGTTTCTAAAGGCCGTTCTTATGTTAGCCAACCTGGCATATGCTGCTGATGTTATCCTCTTGATATGAGCTTCAGGGGACAGGTCTGGCGTGATATCAACCCCCAGGTCTTTCTCTCTCTCTGACTCTTGAAGTATTTCATCTCCCAAATGATACCTTGTATCTGGTCTCCTGCTTCCTACCCCTATCTTCATTACATTACATTTGCTTGGGTTAAACTCTAACAGCCATTTGTTCGACCATTCCTGCAGCTTGTCCAGGTCTTCTTGAAGCCTCAAGCTGTCCTCCTCTGTCTTAATCTTTCTCATAATTTTGGCGTCGTCAGCAAACATGAGAGGAATGAGTTTATACCCTCTGGGAGATCATTTACGTATATCAGAAACAGGATAGGTCCAAGTACAGAGCCCTGTGGAACTTCACAGGTGACTTCACGCCATCATGTCTTGTACGGACTTGGTCCATCATGTCTTGTACGGACTTGGTTCCGAGTTCTGTGTCCCAATGTATATCCCATAGGAATTTATTCATCTCCCTCATAGTTTCCCTTTCGGTATGCCAGCACTTTGTTTCATAGTTCATTTTTGGGGGTGATAATTCCTAGCTCAACCAGGTACTCAAAGCTCAATACACTATGATCACTCATTCCTAAGCGGGCTTCCAACTTAACTTCCCTTATATCCGACTCATTTAGGGTAAATATCAGATCAAGCAAGGCTGGTTCATCCCCTCCTCTCATTCTTGTTGGTCCCTTGACGTGTTGACATAGAAAGTTTCTTGTTGCCACATCCAGCAGCTGAGCTCTCCATGTGTCTGGGCCTCCATGTGGGTCTCTGTTCCCCCAATCTATCTTCCCATGGTTGAAGTCTCCCATGATTAGTAGTCTGGATCCGTTCCTGCTAGCCCAGAAGCTCTCTCTCTATTATATTGATGGTGCCCAAGTTGTTCTGTCATATTCCTGTCTGAGTCTTCTGTCATTCGTGAAGGGGTTATATAAGACAACTACTATAATTTTCTGTCCTCCAGGTGCTATGGTGCCTGATATGTAGTCACTGAAACCTTCACAGTTCTGAATTACCATCTCTTCGAAACTCCAGCCTTCTCTTAGTAGCAAAGGTACACCACCTCCTCCTCTCCCTTCTCTCTCTTTCTTCACTACATAGTAGCCCTGTGGAAACACTGCGTTTGTTATGATTTTCGTTAGCTTTGTTTCTGTGAGTGCTATTATGTCTGGGATTTCTTCTAGTGCCCATTCTCCGAGTCCACTTGTTTTATTTGTAATCCCATCTATGTTAGTGTACATCGCCTTGAAGCTCCACTTCTTCTGTTTTATTTTCTTGTCTTCAGGAATGTTTCTACGAGCTTTGAGGGTGTGCAGCCCTGAGGTTTTTTGATGAAGAGATTGCTTATAATATATTGAAATCGGGAATGAGGTTTACAATATCTATAGAGGTTTTTGGTATTTCGTCGTTTGAACAAGCCAAGCGTATCGTTTTATAATCACATCTCCTACCAGACACAGAAATTATTAATCTCATTGGTGTACCTTATGCGAGTCGTGACTTGATAAATTTCTTTGATTTTTAAGAAACTTAATATAAATTTGGTGTTCATCTAATAGTACGATCAAATCCAAATTTAATAAAAAACTCCCCTGATACAGCAGGGTTGCGTGTATTCGAATTCCACTGCCATGACTTGTGATTCTGTGTACCTTGGACAAACAGGAAAGTCCTTACAATTGCGGTTCACAACATGCTTATAGTATTAAACTGCCCAAACGTCTAGTGCATTGTATCTACTACGTAATTTTATGCAGATCTACAATACTTAACTGGAATGGTGCAAACAAGCACTACCAATTGTGGGGAGTTTCGTGGACGGAATTTGATTTGAGTCTGCTCTTAATCAGTCAGTGTCCAAATCTTCTTTTAAGTTGTACTGGAACTGTACAAACTTGATCCATTTTTAAGTTATAATATTGCACAACAGTTTAAGAAAAAACTGTAATTGTTAGAGAGGCTACAATCCTTTCTATTATAATTTTATAATTTATACTATTCCTTTATTGTCATGTTCATGTAGGCTATTTTTCTTTAATCCTTTCATACCTTGTTTCTCTGACTCGCTCCCCTAATCCTCTTTGACCCAGTTCTACTAGCTATGCTTTACCTGTCTCTGGTTAATTCCTTTCCCTAGGGTTGGGTTGCTCAGGTGTCGGCCTATATATACCTCCCAATTCGTACACTTCTCCTCTATGTCATGTCTGGTTTGACAAAGGCTTTAACAAAGTCGAACGTTACCTCCTTTCATTTTTCTCTGTGGTATTTTCCGCATATATATTATATATATAGTATATATATACATATTATATATATATATATATATATATATATATATATATATATATATATATATATATATATATATACAGCTTGAAGAGTATGACCTCTTACTGAAGACCATACTAGAAAAAGTTGTTAATCTATCCCTCAACGAGTGCCAGAGGAACAAGCGACTCTTCCTGTTAGGCTCGGTGGCTTGGGTGTCCGAACAGCCACCCAAATTGCTGTCCCAGACTTCCTGTCTTCCTCCTCAGCATCAGATGACCTGGTTAAGGAAATTCTACCTGACACCCTCAGTGATGTAGCGGGGATACAGGACCCCCATTACACGGAACGCGACACGAAATGGGGTGCCATGGCAGACCCAGCACTCAGAACAGCCATGCCGAAAGCCAAGAAAAAATCCAGCTGGGATAACCCCATTGCAGACAAAGAAGCCACAGCTTTGCTGGAGGCAGCAACAGCCACCAGTGATCGTGCACGCCTCACAGCTGTACAAGCTCCCCATGCAGGGGACTTCCTTTTGGCAGTCCCTATGTCTGCGACAGATACACGTCTTGATCCGCTAGGAGCTCCGTATTGCAGTCGCTCTACGTCTTGCTGCCCCTATCCACACTGTCCATAGGTATC
>WNGS01166949.1:0-37201 GCA_020271785.1 Procambarus virginalis | reverse complement strand
AGTAGTAGAGCAACTGCCCCTCAGCAGGCAGCAGCAGCAGTAGTAGTAGAGCAACTGCCCTCAGCAGGCAGCAGTAGTAGTAGAGCAACTGCCCCTCAGCAGGCAGCAGTAGTAGTAGTAGAGCAACTGCCCCTCAGCAGGCAGCAGTAGTAGTAGAGCAACTGCCCCTCAGCAGGCAGCAGTAGTAGTAGAGCAACTGCCCCTCAGCAGGCAGCAGTAGTAGTAGTAGAGCAACTGCCCTCAGCAGGCAGCAGCAGTAGTAGTAGAGCAACTGCCCCTCAGCAGGCAGCAGTAGTAGTAGAGCAACTGCCCCTCAGCAGGCAGCAGTAGTAGTAGAGCAACTGCCCCTCAGCAGGCAGCAGTAGTAGTAGTAGAGCAACTGCCCCTCAGCAGGCAGCAGTAGTAGTAGTAGAGCAACTGCCCCTCAGCAGGCAGCAGCAGTAGTAGTAGAGCAACTGCCCCTCAGCAGGCAGCAGTTAGTAGTAGAGCAACTGCCCCTCAGCAGGCAGCAGCAGTAGTAGTAGAGCAACTGCCCCTCAGCAGGCAGCAGCGTAGTAGTAGAGCAACTGCCCCTCAGCAGGCAGCAGCAGCAGTAGTAGTAGAGCAACTGCCCTCAGCAGGCAGCAGTAGTAGTAGAGCAACTGCCCCTCAGCAGGCAGCAGTAGTAGTAGTAGAGCAACTGCCCCTCAGCAGGCAGCAGTAGTAGTAGAGCAACTGCCCCTCAGCAGGCAGCAGTAGTAGTAGAGCAACTGCCCCTCAGCAGCAGCAGAGTAGTAGAGCAACTGCCCCTCAGCAGCAGCAGCAGTAGTAGTAGAGCAACTGCCCTCAGCAGGCAGCAGTAGTAGTAGAGCAACTGCCCTCAGCAGGCAGCAGCAGTAGTAGTAGTAGAGCAACTGCCCCTCAGCAGGCAGCAGTAGTAGTAGAGCAACTGCCCTCAGCAGGCAGCAGTAGTAGAGTAGAGCAACTGCCCCTCAGCAGGCAGCAGCAGTAGTAGTAGAGCAACTGCCCCTCAGCAGGCAGCAGTAGTAGTAGAGCAACTGCCCCTCAGCAGGCAGCAGTAGTAGTAGAGCAACTGCCCTCAGCAGGCAGCAGTAGTAGTAGAGCAACTGCCCCTCAGCAGGCAGCAGTAGTAGTAGAGCAACTGCCCCTCAGCAGGCAGCAGTAGTAGTAGAGCAACTGCCCCTCAGCAGGCAGCAGTAGTAGTAGAGCAACTGCCCCTCAGCAGGCAGCAGTAGTAGTAGTAGAGCAACTGCCCTCAGCAGGCAGCAGCAGTAGTAGTAGAGCAACTGCCCCTCAGCAGGCAGCAGTAGTAGTAGAGCAACTGCCCTCAGCAGGCAGCAGTAGTAGTAGAGCAACTGCCCTCAGCAGGCAGCAGTAGTAGTAGAGCAACTGCCCCTCAGCAGGCAGCAGTAGTAGTAGTAGAGCAACTGCCCCTCAGCAGGCAGCAGTAGTAGTAGTAGAGCAACTGCCCCTCAGCAGGCAGCAGCAGTAGTAGTAGAGCAACTGCCCCTCAGCAGGCAGCAGTAGTAGTAGTAGAGCAACTGCCCCTCAGCAGGCAGCAGCAGTAGTAGTAGAGCAACTGCCCTCAGCAGGCAGCAGCAGTAGTAGTAGAGCAACTGCCCCTCAGCAGGCAGCAGCAGCAGTAGTAGTAGAGCAACTGCCCTCAGCAGGCAGCAGTAGTAGTAGAGCAACTGCCCCTCAGCAGGCAGCAGTAGTAGTAGTAGAGCAACTGCCCCTCAGCAGGCAGCAGCAGTAGTAGTAGAGCAACTGCCCCTCAGCAGGCAGCAGTAGTAGTAGAGCAACTGCCCCTCAGCAGGCAGCAGTAGTAGTAGAGCAACTGCCCCTCAGCAGGCAGCAGTAGTAGTAGTAGAGCAACTGCCCCTCAGCAGGCAGCAGCAGTAGTAGTAGAGCAACTGCCCTCAGCAGCAGCAGTAGTAGTAGAGCAACTGCCCCTCAGCAGCAGCAGCAGCAGTAGTAGTAGAGCAACTGCCCCTCAGCAGGCAGCAGTAGTAGTAGAGAGCAACTGCCCTCAGCAGGCAGCAGTAGTAGTAGAGCAACTGCCCTCAGCAGGCAGCAGTAGTAGTAGTAGAGCAACTGCCCCTCAGCAGGCAGCAGCAGTAGTAGTAGAGCAACTGCCCCTCAGCAGGCAGCAGTAGTAGTAGAGCAACTGCCCCTCAGCAGGCAGCAGTAGTAGTAGAGCAACTGCCCCTCAGCAGGCAGCAGTAGTAGTAGAGCAACTGCCCTCAGCAGGCAGCAGCAGTAGTAGTAGAGCAACTGCCCCCAGCAGGCAGCAGTAGTAGTAGAGCAACTGCCCTCAGCAGGCAGCAGTAGTAGTAGAGCAACTGCCCCCAGCAGGCAGCAGTAGTAGTAGAGCAACTGCCCCTCAGCAGGCAGCAGCAGTAGTAGTAGAGCAACTGCCCCTCAGCAGGCAGCAGTAGTAGTAGAGCAACTGCACCTCAGCAGGCAGCAGCAGTAGTAGTAGAGCAACTGCCCCTCAGCAGGCAGCAGTAGTAGAAGAGCAACTGACCTCAGCAGGCAGCAGTAGTAGTAGAGCAACTGCCCCTCAGCAGGCAGCAGTAGTAGTAGAGCAACTGCCCCTCAGCAGGCAGCAGTAGTAGTAGAGCAACTGCCCCTCAGCAGGCAGCAGCAGTAGTAGTAGAGCAACTGCCCCTCAGCAGGCAGCAGTAGTAGTAGTAGAGCAACTGTCCCTCAGCAGGCAGCAGCAGTAGTAGTAGAGCAACTGCCCTCAGCAGGCAGCAGCAGTAGTAGTAGAGCAACTGCCCCTCAGCAGGCAGCAGCAGTAGTAGTAGAGCAACTGCCCCTCAGCAGGCAGCAGTAGTAGTAGTAGAGCAACTGCCCCTCAGCAGGCAGCAGCAGTAGTAGTAGAGCAACTGCCCCTCAGCAGGCAGCAGCAGTAGTAGTAGAGCAACTGCCCCTCAGCAGCAGCAGCAGCAGTAGTAGTAGAGCAACTGCCTCTCAGCAGGCAGCAGTAGTAGTAGAGCAACTGCCCTCAGCAGCAGCAGTAGTAGTAGTAGAGCAACTGCCCCTCAGCAGGCAGCAGCAGCAGTAGTAGTAGAGCAACTGCCCCTCAGCAGGCAGCAGTAGTAGTAGAGCAACTGCCCCTCAGCAGGCAGCAGTAGTAGTAGAGCAACTGCCCCTCAGCAGGCAGCAGTAGTAGTAGTAGAGCAACTGCCCTCAGCAGGCAGCAGCAGTAGTAGAAGAGCAGCTGCCCTCAGCAGCAGCAGTAGTAGTAGAGCAACTGCCCCTCAGCATGCAGCAGTAGCAGTAGTAGTAGAGCAACTGCCCCTCAGCAGGCAGCAGTAGTAGTAGAGAGCAACTGACCCTCAGCAGGCAGCAGCAGCAGTAGTAGTAGAGCAACTGCCCCTCAGCAGGCAGCAGTAGTAGTAGAGCAACTGCCCTCAGCAGGCAGCAGTAGTAGTAGTAGAGCAACTGCCCTCAGCAGGCAGCAGCAGTAGTAGTAGAGCAACTGCCCCTCAGCAGGCAGCAGTAGTAGAAGAGCAGCTGCCCCTCAGCAGGCAGCAGAAGTAGTAGAGCAACTGCCCTCAGCAGGCAGCAGTAGTAGTAGAGCAACTGCACCTCAGCAGGCAGCAGCAGTAGTAGTAGAGCAACTGCCCCTCAGCAGGCAGCAGTAGTAGAAGAGCAACTGCCCCTCAGCAGGCAGCAGTAGTAGTAGAGCAACTGCCCCTCAGCAGGCAGCAGCAGTAGTAGTAGAGCAACTGCCCCTCAGCAGGCAGCAGCAGTAGTAGTAGAGCAACTGCCCCTCAGCAGGCAGCAGTAGTAGTAGAGCAACTGCCCCTCAGCAGGCAGCAGCAGTAGTAGTAGAGCAACTGCCCCTCAGCAGGCAGCAGTAGTAGTAGAGCAACTGAACCTCAGCAGGCAGCAGTAGTAGTAGAGCAACTGCCCCTCAGCAGGCAGCAGTAGTAGTAGAGCAACTGCCCCTCAGCAGGCAGCAGTAGTAGTAGAGCAACTGCACCTCAGCAGGCAGCAGCAGTAGTAGTAGAGCAACTGCCCTCAGCAGGCAGCAGTAGTAGTAGAGCAACTGCCCTCAGCAGGCAGCAGCAGTAGTAGTAGAGCAACTGCCCTCAGCAGGCAGCAGCAGTAGTAGTAGAGCAACTGCCCTCAGCAGGCAGCAGTAGTAGTAGTAGAGCAACTGCCCTCAGCAGGCAGCAGCAGTAGTAGTAGAGCAACTGCCCTCAGCAGGCAGCAGCAGTAGTAGTAGAGCAACTGCCCTCAGCAGGCAGCAGTAGTAGTAGTAGAGCAACTGCCCTCAGCAGGCAGCAGTAGCAGTAGTAGTAGAGCAACTGCCCTCAGCAGGCAGCAGTAGTAGTAGTAGAGCAACTGCCCTCAGCAGGCAGCAGCAGTAGTAGTAGAGCAACTGCCCTCAGCAGGCAGCAGTAGTAGTAGTAGAGCAACTGCCCCTCAGCAGGCAGCAGCAGTAGTAGTAGAGCAACTGCCCTCAGCAGGCAGCAGTAGTAGTAGTAGAGCAACTGCCCTCAGCAGGCAGCAGTAGTAGTAGTAGAGCAACTGCCCTCAGCAGGCAGCAGCAGTAGTAGTAGAGCAACTGCCACTCAGCAGGCAGCAGTAGTAGTAGAGCAACTGCCCCTCAGCAGGCAGCAGTAGTAGTAGTAGAACAACTGTCCCTCAGCAGGCAGCAGCAGTAGTAGAAGAGCAGCTGCCCCTCAGCAGGCAGCAGTAGTAGAAGAGCAGCTGCCCTCAGCAGGCAGCAGTAGTAGTAGAGCAACTGCCCCTCAGCAGGCAGCAGCAGTAGTAGAGCAACTGCCCTCAGCAGGCAGCAGTAGTAGTAGTAGAGCAACTGCCCCTCAGCAGCAGCAGTAGTAGTAGAGCAACTGCCCTCAGCAGGCAGCAGTAGTAGTAGAGCAACTGCCCCTCAGCAGGCAGCAGTAGTAGTAGAGCAACTGCCCCTCAGCAGGCAGCAGCAGTAGTAGTAGAGCAACTGCCCCTCAGCAGGCAGCAGTAGTAGTAGAGCAACTGCCCCTCAGCAGGCAGCAGTAGTAGTAGTAGAGCAACTGCCCCTCAGCAGGCAGCAGTAGTAGTAGTAGAGCAACTGCCCTCAGCAGGCAGCAGTAGTAGTAGTAGAGCAACTGCCCCTCAGCAGGCAGCAGCAGTAGTAGTAGAGCAACTGCCCCTCAGCAGGCAGCAGCAGTAGTAGTAGAGCAACTGCCCCTCAGCAGGCAGCAGCAGTAGTAGTAGAGCAACTGCCCCTCAGGCAGCAGCAGTAGTAGTAGAGCAACTGCCCTCAGCAGGCAGCAGTAGTAGTAGTAGAGCAACTGCCCCTCAGCAGGCAGCAGTAGTAGTAGAGCAACTGCCCTCAGCAGGCAGCAGTAGTAGTAGTAGAGCAACTGCCCCTCAGCAGGCAGCAGCAGTAGTAGTAGAGCAACTGCCCCTCAGCAGGCAGCAGTAGTAGTAGTAGAGCAACTGCCCTCAGCAGGCAGCAGCAGTAGTAGTAGAGCAACTGCCCTCAGCAGGCAGCAGCAGTAGTAGTAGAGCAACTGCCCTCAGCAGGCAGCAGTAGTAGTAGAGCAACTGCCCCTCAGCAGGCAGCAGTAGTAGTAGAGCAACTGCCCTCAGCAGGCAGCAGTAGTAGTAGTAGAGCAACTGCCCTCAGCAGCAGCAGCAGTAGTAGTAGAGCAACTGCCCCTCAGCAGGCAGCAGTAGTAGTAGTAGAGCAACTGCCCCTCAGCAGGCAGCAGCAGTAGTAGTAGAGCAACTGCCCCTCAGCAGGCAGCAGTAGTAGTAGAGCAACTGCCCTCAGCAGGCAGCAGTAGTAGTAGAGCAACTGCCCCTCAGCAGGCAGCAGTAGTAGTAGAGCAACTGCCCTCAGCAGGCAGCAGTAGTAGTAGAGCAACTGCCCCTCAGCAGGAGCAGTAGTAGTAGTAGAGCAACTGCCCTCAGCAGGCAGCAGTAGTAGTAGTAGAGCAACTGCCCTCAGCAGGCAGCAGCAGTAGTAGTAGAGCAACTGCCCCTCAGCAGGCAGCAGCGTAGTAGTAGAGCAACTGCCCCTCAGCAGGCAGCAGCAGTAGTAGTAGAGCAACTGCCCCTCAGCAGGCAGCAGTAGTAGTAGAGCAACTGCCCCTCAGCAGCAGCAGTAGTAGTAGTAGAGCAACTGCCCCCAGCAGGCAGCAGTAGTAGTAGAGCAACTGCCCCTCAGCAGGCAGCAGTAGTAGTAGAGCAACTGCCCCTCAGCAGGCAGCAGTAGTAGTAGAGCAACTGCCCTCAGCAGGCAGCAGTAGTAGTAGAGCAACTGCACCTCAGCAGGCAGCAGCAGTAGTAGTAGTAGAGCAACTGCCCCTCAGCAGGCAGCAGTAGTAGTAGAGCAACTGCCCTCAGCAGGCAGCAGCAGTAGTAGTAGAGCAACTGCCCTCAGCAGGCAGCAGCAGTAGTAGTAGAGCAACTGCCCTCAGCAGGCAGCAGCAGTAGTAGTAGAGCAACTGCCCTCAGCAGGCAGCAGCAGTAGTAGTAGAGCAACTGCCCTCAGCAGGCAGCAGCAGTAGTAGTAGAGCAACTGCCCTCAGCAGGGCAGCAGTAGTAGTAGAGCAACTGCCCTCAGCAGGCAGCAGCAGTAGTAGTAGAGCAACTGCCTCAGCAGGCAGCGCAGTAGTAGTAGAGCAACTGCCCTCAGCAGGCAGCAGTAGTAGTAGAGCAACTGCCCCTCAGCAGGCAGCAGCAGTAGTAGTAGAGCAACTGCCCTCAGCAGGCAGCAGTAGTAGTAGAGCAACTGCCCCTCAGCAGGCAGCAGTAGTAGTAGAGCAACTGCCCCTCAGCAGGCAGCAGCAGTAGTAGTAGAGCAACTGCACCTCAGCAGGCAGCAGCAGTAGTAGTAGAGCAACTGCCCTCAGCAGGCAGCAGCAGTAGTAGTAGAGCAACTGCCCTCAGCAGGGCAGCAGCAGTAGTAGTAGAGCAACTGCCCTCAGCAGGCAGCAGCAGTAGTAGTAGTAGAGCAACTGCCCCTCAGCAGGCAGCAGTAGTAGTAGAGCAACTGCCCCTCAGCAGGCAGCAGTAGTAGTAGTAGAGCAACTGCCCCTCAGCAGGCAGCAGTAGTAGTAGTAGTAGAGCAACTGCCCCTCAGCAGGCAGCAGTAGTAGTAGTAGAGCAACTGCCCTCAGCAGGCAGCAGTAGTAGTAGAGCAACTGCCACTCAGCAGGCAGCAGTAGTAGTAGAGCAACTGCCCCTCAGCAGGCAGCAGTAGTAGTAGTAGAGCAACTGTCCCTCAGCAGGCAGCAGCAGTAGTAGAAGAGCAGCTGCCCCTCAGCAGGCAGCAGTAGTAGTAAAGCAACTGCCCCTCAGCATGCAGCAGCAGCAGTAGTAGTAGAGCAATTGCCCCACAGCAGGCAGCAGTAGTAGTAGTAGATGAGCAGCTGACCCTCAGCAGGCAGCAGCAGCAGTCGTAGTAGAGCAACTGCCCCTCAGCAGGCAGCAGTAGTAGTAGAGAAACTGCCCCTCAGCAGGCAGCAGTAGTAGTAGTAGAGCAACTGCCCCTCAGCAGGCAGCAGCAGTAGTAGTAGAGCAACTGCCCCTCAGCAGGCAGCAGTAGTAGAAGAGCAGCGGCACCTCAGCAGTCAGCAGCAGTAGTAGTAGAGCAACTGCCCCTTAGCAGGCAGCAGCAGTAGTAATAGAGCAACTGCCCCTCAGCAGGCAGCAGTAGTAGTAGAGCAACTGCACCTCAGCAGGCAGCAGCAGTAGTAGTAGAGCAACTGCCCCTCAGCAGGCAGCAGTAGTTGTAGAGCAACTGCCCCTCAGCAGGCAGCAGCAGTAGTAGTAGAGCAAATGCCCCTCAGCAGGCAGCAGTAGTAGAAGAGCAGCTGAACCTCAACAGGCAGCAGAAGTAGTAGAGCAACTGCCCCTCAGCAGGCAGCAGTAGTAGTAGAGCAACTGCCCCTCAGCAGGCAGCAGTAGTAGAAGAGCAGCTGAACCTCAGCAGGCAGAAGTAGTAGAAGAGCAGCTGAACCTCAGCAGGCAGCAGTAGTAGTAGTAGAGCAACTGCCCCTCACCAGGCAGCAGTAGTAGTAGAGCAACTGCCCCTCAGCAGGCAGCAGTAGTAGTAGAGCAACTGCCCCTCAGCAGGCAGCAGCAGTAGTAGTAGAGCAACTGCACCTCACCAGGCAGCAGCAGTAGTAGTAGAGCAACTGCCCCTCAGCAGGCAGCAGCAGTAGTAGTAGAGCAACTGCACCTCACCAGGCAGCAGCAGTAGTAGTAGAGCAACTGCCCTTCAGCAGGCAGCAGTAGTAGATGAGCAGCTGCCCCTCAGCAGGCAGCAGTAGTAGAAGAGCAGCTGAACCTCATCAGGCAGCAGTACTAGTAGAGCAACTGCCCCTCAGCAGGCAGCAGTAGTAGAAGAGCAGCTGCACCTCTGCAGGCAGAGGCTAACCATAGCCCGTGCTTCTTGCTCCGCTCCTGTGCCAGGTAAGTTACGGGCTCACCATAGCCCGTGCTACTTGGAACTTGTTCCGAGTAGCTGAATCTATAACAACAACAACAACTGCAGGCAGCAGTAGCACAATCTTCCCTGGAAGCTGGGAAGATTGTGCTACTGTTCATCTGTTCATGTGGAAGTGTTCATCTGTGTCGTTTTTTCTGTCCATTTGCGTATTTGTTCACTGATGACCGCAGTTTCAATGTTTAATGAAGTTCGTAAAATTCTCTTCACTTTATCCCTTTCATTTCTTCAGGTGCCTTTAGCTTAGTATTGACATTTTCAATGTAAAATTTGTTAGAGAATGAGTAAAATAAATTGTTAAGCATTACTTAATTTTACATTTATGGTGGAGCTGCTCTCGCGCCTCTTCCACATTTAAACTTAAAGCACAAACTTATTTACTATGTGGCAACTCGCCTCCCTTTAGGAACTGAATTAGTAGGAAGGGAACGGAACTATCGGCGATGGGGGGGGGGGGAGCGCCAAACCATTACGACTATATTGCACATGGAAGGGATTAGGTTAAGGATTTGGGATGGGACGAGGGGGAAGGAATGGTGCCAAACCACTTGTACGATCGGGGATTGAATGCTGACCTGCATGAAGCAAGACCGTCGCTCTACCGTCCAGTTCCTAGGAGTTATAAACCAAAACTGAGCTACAATCAGAAATGTATGATGGGGGGAGTATGGGAGGTACAGATGGGAGAGGAGAATACAGCTCGACTCGTGACAGAAACAAGTATGTTACAGTCAATCTTCATCTATGTAATGAAACTGAAATGTTAATAGATTTACAACTGAAAATTTAATGAATGCAAAGAAGCCGAGTCTAAATTCTTCTTATTGCTGATGTTCGAAGGCTGAGGATCATAATATTTTATTATTATTATTATTATAGAAGCATTTGCGGTTTGCATGAGTTACCTTGACTGCATGATTCCTGCCCTTGCCATTGATGAGAATATTGGTGGCGAAGTCGTCATCGGCGTTGTAGAGACGGCCGGCGAACTTCTCCAGAGTGGACTGGTTGAGCCAGTCTTGGAGGATG
Organism: Procambarus virginalis; assembly: GCA_020271785.1. Taxonomy (NCBI): domain Eukaryota; kingdom Metazoa; phylum Arthropoda; class Malacostraca; order Decapoda; family Cambaridae; genus Procambarus; species Procambarus virginalis. The sequence goes on along the minus strand of WNGS01166949.1, from coordinate 27,696 downwards.
AGGACGTGAGCCTCGCTGTCGACATCATAGGACTGTAGCGACCCAGCTTCCCGCACCACCAAGGCTCCCAACACTCCATCGGCGCGGTGAACCCCTGACCGCGAGAGTGGTTCATTATACTCGTAAACTGCCTCTTGTTTAGTTTATGTTAAGACTATGAAGGCATACATTATGGACATATATTTTACAGTTATATCTGTCTCTCTATAGCTCTCTTTGTCTGTGTGTTTATGTCTTGCTAACTATCTATCTCCATCTCTGAGTGTGTCTATCTATCTCTCTCTATTTCTCAATCTCTGTCTCTCGTGTTGAACTAAGACTAGGGTTCACTAGGAATTGTGCTCAAGTTCCTCGTGATACAGCACGCTAAGATAGAGCTGTTATCCTGCATCACTACATCTGAGACCTGTCCCAGGAAACTCATTTTTGGTTAGCCTTTATATTTATTATCCACTATGAATAACTGAACTGTAATGCTGAGCAACAGACAAGTAAGGAACAGGATGAATCAGGAGCCAACTATGTGGTAAAGCCTTTTGGTCAGCTGTCTTGATATCCCATGTTTAACACGTTGAGCAAACGTGTTCCAAATATGCCTCAACCAAGGAATGAATGATCGCTGATGGGGTGAAAGTGCTTGAGAACGGCACAGCGGGTATAGCTTCTTGTATTGTGATCGTCACCTTCTGGTTGTTCAAGAAGACGGAACAGATGAGGTAACCTGGAGAACATTTGACTTGTACATAGCAATAAGTCCGCCAATATCCCTGTCAAGCTGACGGCTCTGATATGCTGACCTGTCCAGCCAGAAAGGGTCATGGTTTGCGATCTCTCTCGGCTCTCCACTTCGTTTGAAATTGTGATAAACGATAGGGGTCAGGCGACCCAGGAGTGTAGTGCATACTCGTGATGGGAGAGAACTTGGGCCTCAGATACTGCCTTGCAGCCCCTGCTCTCATATGTTATGATATTTGCCATAAGGCGCGTGACTTTTCTTGGCCATGGAAGAGGCAAACTTCTTTATCGAGATGTCAACTTCGTCACTGAAAATTAGTTTCTTCTACTCATTTGTATACTTGTCCTATTTGCAATATTATGTTGTCTAGTGAACAAATCAAAAAGGGTCGTGACGAGGGCTCGAACCTACGTCCGAGAGGATCGGATGTGTATGTTGTCTAGTTATCATCCTCTCCTATGTTCTTTTCTGCCGCAAATGTGACTTTCTGTGGCCTTCCGCAGGTAGATATTGCTGCAAGGTGGAAATTAATAGACTCGTATCACTTGGCATTTCTTCTTTTCCACATGAGAAGGTTATAGTCATCAACATAGGCTTGAGCTTCATGGATGAGGATTTATAAATCTTTGATGCAGACGTTCCACATCAAAGAGTCAATCATGCAGCCTGAAATACCAAGTGCTTGAAACCCTGCAAGAAAACCTCAGTGCCATACCCAGTGAAAGGCTCCTGCAGTGTCCAGCGCCGCAGCACAACTTATTTTGGAATCATCCAGTGCCTGATGCCACTTAGCAGAGAGGTTTAGCAAGAGAACGACCATCCCTAAAACTAAATTGTCGACCATGTATAATCAATAATAGTAAAAATATATTGTCATTTCGTGAGAGATTAATGTCTCAAAACATATATTCCTTCTCATTTTCTCTCTCTCTCTCTCTNGAATAGTAGTAGCAGTAATATAAACCCTCCACCAAATGACAAAAGACCCAGTCAGGAGTATGAAAACAACAACATGGCAGTTAACACTATAATTGAGAGCGCAGCTCTGCTGCCTGTAGAAATAGATCCCACCTGCTCATCATGGGGGACTTCAATCACCGAAGGATTGACTGGGAGAACAAGGAACCGTATGGAGGCGAGGATACGTAGAAAGCCAAACTATTGGAGGTGGTGCCTAGAAACTTTTTAACCCAGCATGCCAGAGAACCCACAAGGATGAGAGGAAATGACGAACCAGCGAGACTCGACCTAGTCTTCACTATGAACGACTCCGACATAAGAGAAATCGGTTTTGAGGCCCCAGTAGGAATGAGCGACCACAGTGTACTGGTGTTTGAGTACCTGATTGAAGAAGGGTTTTGAACTCGAAGAGGGATACCGAAACCAAAAGGTTAGCATACCAAAAGGGAAACTATGAGGAGATAAGAAAATTCCTAACAGATATAGCATGGGAAGCAGAGCTCAGGGGAAAGACGGTCCAAGATATGATGGACTACATCACACAGAAGTGCAAGGACGCAGTAAATAAGTTTGTCCCAGCCCAAAAGGAAAACAGTGAAATGAAGATGAGAAACCCATGGTTCAATCAGAGAAGAGACATCTTCAAGAGGAAACTAGATTTATTCCTCAAGGAGTTCCGGACCAACCGGGCGTGGTGGGTATGTGGGCCTGCGGGCCGCTTCAAGCAACAGCCTAGTGGACCAAACTTTCACAAGTCAAGCCTGGCCTCGGGTCGGGCTTGGGGAGTAGAAGAACTCCCAGAACCCCATCAACCAGGTATCAACCAGATGAAGCTAGCTAAGCAGCAAAGTAAAAGGGCATTTAGAAACTATAGAAATAACAGGATACTGGAGAGCAGAGAAAGATACCAGAGTGCCAGGAATGAATATGTCAGGATGAGAAGAGAGGCAGAAAGACAATACGAAAATGACATCGCAAGCAAGGCAAAGACTCAGCCTAAATTGCTGCATAGCCACATCAAGAGAAAAAAACCAGTAAAGGAACAGGTTATGAAATTAAGGATAGGGGCAGCAGGATTCACTACAAACGACAAGGAAGTGTGTGAGGAACTGAATAAGAAATTCCAGGAGGTCTTCACCTTAGACCAAGGAGAAATTTCAGAGATAAGAGAGGGAATAGCAAAGCAGGAACCACTGGAAGAGTTTGAGATTACCAGTGGGTAAGTAAGGAAGTGTTTAATAGAGTTGGATGTGACAAAGGCTATAGGCCCAGATGGAATCTCCCCTTGGATACTAAAGTAAGGAGCAGAAGAACTGTGCCTGCCACTCTCCATAGTGTATAACAAATCACTGGCAACAGGGGAACTGCCAGAAATTTGGAAAGCAGCTAACGTAGTCCCTATATACAAGAAAGGAGGATAGACAGGACGCACTGAACTACAGGCCAGTGTCCCAAACCTGCATACCGTGCAAGCTGATGGAGAAGATTGTGCGAAGAAAGCTAGTGGAGCATCTGGAGCGAAAGAACTTTGTAACACAGCATCAACATGGGTTCAGGGATGGCAGGTCCTGCCTCACAGGGCTACTTGAATTCTACGACCAGGCAACAAAAATAAGGCAAGAAAGAGAAGGGTGGGCAGACTGCATATTTTTGGATTGTCAGATAGCCTTTGATACAGTACCACACAAGAGGCTAGTGAAAAAGCTGCAGATGCAGGCTGGAGTGAAAGGGAAGGTACTCCATTGGATAAAGGAGTACCTAAGCAACAGAAGACAACGAGTCAGTGTGAGGGGTGAGATTTCAGATTGGCGAGACGTTACGAGTGGAGTCCCGAAGGGGTCAGTCCTTGGACCTATACTTTTTCTGATATATGTAAATGATCTCCCAGAGGGTATAGAATCGTTTCTCTCAATGTTTGCCGATGATGCAAAAATATGAGGAGGATTAAAACAGAGGATGATAGCATGAGGCTACAAGATGACCTAGACAGACTGAGTGAATGGTCCAACAAATAGCTGTTGAAGTTCAACCTGAGTAAATGCAAAGTAATGAAACTAGGCAGTGGAAACAGGAGGCCAGACACGGGATACAGAATAGGAGATGAAGTACTTAATGAAACGGACAGAGAGAAAGATCTAGGAGTTGATATCACACCAAACCTGTCTCCTGAAGCCCACATAAAAAAATAACGTCTGCGGCATATGCGAGGCTGGCTAACATCAGAACAGCGTTTAGGAACCTGTGTAAGGAATCATTCAGAAGCTTGTACACCACATATGTAAGACCAATCCTGGAGTATGCGGCCCCACCATTGAGCCCGTACCTTGTCAAGCACAAGACGAAGCTGGAAAAAGTCCAAAGGTATGCCACTAGACTAGTCCCAGAACCTAGAGGCATGAGTTACGAGGAATGGCTGCAGGAAATGCACCTTACGACATTGGAAGACAAAAGAGTAAGGGGAGACATGATCACAACCTACAAAATCCTCAGAGGAATCGACCGGATAAACAAGGATAAACTGTTGCAACCTGCTCTCGCACAAAAAAGCACATATATGACTTATTGCTTATAGTCACTATTTCGCTTTAAAATAAGTAAATATGTGACATATTTCAAGCAATATTTCTTCAAGGCACTTACTTTTTCTCTCAGTTTTTTAAACAATAGAGATTTTATACAAAATTTTACAATATACTGAGTTACTTTACAATTGATTTAAATATTTTTGTTTTGTTTTATTATTTTTATAAAACTGTAATATCAATAAAGGTATAGGTTCAATACTATTTGTAAAATCTTAACATACTAAGAAGATTAGGTTAGGTTGTGATTTTTCAATTCAGCTTTTCAAGGTAAACTCAAATATTCACAATACATTAGTATGTCACATTTGCACTTATTCATAAGCAAGATATTGACTATAAGCAAGTGCGAGAACGGGTTGACTATTCAATACTGGTGGGACGCGAACAAGAGGACACAGGTGGAAACTGAGGACCCACATGAGCCACAGGGACGTTAGAAGGAACTTTTTCAGTGTCAGAGTAGTTAACGGATGGAATGCATTAGGCCGAGATATGGTGGAGGCTGACTCCATACACAGTATCATATGTAGATATGATAGAGCCCAGTAGTCTCAGGAACCTGTACACCAGTTGATTGACAGTTGAGAGGCGGGACCAAAGAGCCAAAGCTCAACCCCCGCAAGCACAAATAGGTGAATACAAATAGGAGAGAACGCTCTCCCAGCTCTTGCTTGCCAGGCCCTCACAGCTCAAGCTTATCTCGCTCTCACAGCTCAAGCTTGCCACGCACACAGAGCTCAAGCTTGCCACGCTCCAACAGCTCAAGCTTGCCACGATCTCACAGTCCAAACTTGCCACGTTCTCACAGCGTAAACTTCCTACGCTCACCAAGCTCATGCTTGCCAAGCTCTCTCAGCTCACGCTTGCCATGCTCTCACAGCTCAAGATGTTACTTTCTCACAGCTCAAGCCCACAAGGCTCTCACAGCTCAATCTTACCACTCACACATCTCAAGCTTGCTACGCTCACACAGCACAAGCTTGCCAGGCTCTCACAACTCAAGCTTGCCACGCACTCATAACTAAAGCATGTCACGCTTTCACAGCTCACGTTTGTTACTCTCTCACAGCTCAAGCTTGCCAGGCTCTCTCAGCTAAAGGTTTCCACGCTCTCACAGCTCAAGCTTGCTCTACTCTCACAGCTCAAGCTTGCCAGGCTCTAACAGCTCAAACTTGCCAGGCTCTAGCAGCTCAAGCTTGCCAGGCTCTAACAGCTCAAGCTTGCCAGGCTCTAACAGCTCAAGCTTGCCAGGCTCTAACAGCTCAAGCTTGCCAGGCTCTAACAGCTCAAACTTGCCAGGCTCTAACAGCTCTAGCTTGCCAGGCTCTAACAGCTCAAGCTTGCCAGGCTCTAACAGCTCAAGCTTGCCAGGCTCTAACAGCTCAAGCTTGCCAGGCTCTAACAGCTCTAGCTTGCCAGGCTCTAACAGCTCAAGCTTGCCAGGCTCTAACAGCTCAAGCTTACCAGGCTCTAACAGCTCTAGCTTGCCAGGCTCTAACAGCTCAAGCTTGCCAGGCTCTAACAGCTCAAGCTTGCCAGGCTCTAACAGCTCTAGCTTGCCAGGCTCTAACAGCTCAAGCTTGCCAGGCTCTAACAGCTCTAGCTTGCCAGGCTCTAACAGCTCAAGCTTGCCAGGCTCTAACAGCTCTAGCTTGCCAGGCTCTAACAGCTCTAGCTTGCCAGGCTCTAACAGCTCAAGCTTGCCAGGCTCTAACAGCTCAAGCTTGCCAGGCTCTAACAGCTCTAGCTTGCCAGGCTCTAACAGCTCTAGCTTGCCAGGCTCTAACAGCTCAAGCTTGCCAGGCTCTAACAGCTCTAGCTTGCCAGGCTCTAACAGCTCAAGCTTGCCAGGCTCTAACAGCTCTAGCTTGCCAGGCTCTAACAGCTCTAGCTTGCCAGGCTCTAACAGCTCTAGCTTGCCAGGCTCTAACAGCTCAAGCTTGCCAGGCTCTAACAGCTCTAGCTTGCCAGGCTCTAACAGCTCTAGCTTGCCAGGCTCTAACAGCTCTAGCTTGCCAGGCTCTAACAGCTCAAGCTTGCCAGGCTCTAACAGCTCAAGCTTGCCAGGCTCTAACAGCTCTAGCTTGCCAGGCTCTAACAGCTCTAGCTTGCCAGGCTCTAACAGCTCTAGCTTGCCAGGCTCTAACAGCTCTAGCTTGCCAGGCTCTAACAGCTCTAGCTTGCCAGGCTCTAACAGCTCTAGCTTGCCAGGCTCTAACAGCTCTAGCTTGCCAGGCTCTAACAGCTCAAGCTTGCCAGGCTCTAACAGCTCTAGCTTGCCAGGCTCTAACAGCTCAAGCTTGCCAGGCTCTAACAGCTCTAGCTTGCCAGGCTCTAACAGCTCTAGCTTGCCAGGCTCTAACAGCTCTAGCTTGCCAGGCTCTAACAGCTCTAGCTTGCCAGGCTCTAACAGCTCTAGCTTGCCAGGCTCTAACAGCTCTAGCTTGCCAGGCTCTAACAGCTCTAGCTTGCCAGGCTCTAACAGCTCTAGCTTGCCAGGCTCTAACAGCTCTAGCTTGCCAGGCTCTAACAGCTCTAGCTTGCCAGGCTCTAACAGCTCTAGCTTGCCAGGCTCTAACAGCTCAAGCTTGCCAGGCTCTAACAGCTCAAGCTTGCCAGGCTCTAACAGCTCTAGCTTGCCAGGCTCTAACAGCTCTAGCTTGCCAGGCTCTAACAGCTCTAGCTTGCCAGGCTCTAACAGCTCTAGCTTGCCAGGCTCTAACAGCTCTAGCTTGCCAGGCTCTAACAGCTCTAGCTTGCCAGGCTCTAACAGCTCTAGCTTGCCAGGCTCTAACAGCTGTAGCTTGCCAGGCTCTAACAGCTCTAGCTTGCCAGGCTCTAACAGCTCTAGCTTGCCAGGCTCTAACAGCTCTAGCTTGCCAGGCTCTAACAGCTCAAGCTTGCCAGGCTCTAACAGCTCAAGCTTGCCAGGCTCTAACAGCTCTAGCTTGCCAGGCTCTAACAGCTCTAGCTTGCCAGGCTCTAACAGCTCAAGCTTGCCAGGCTCTAACAGCTCTAGCTTGCCAGGCTCTAACAGCTCTAGCTTGCCAGGCTCTAACAGCTCTAGCTTGCCAGGCTCTAACAGCTCTAGCTTGCCAGGCTCTAACAGCTCTAGCTTGCCAGGCTCTAACAGCTCAAGCTTGCCAGGCTCTAACAGCTCTAGCTTGCCAGGCTCTAACAGCTCTAGCTTGCCAGGCTCTAACAGCTCTAGCTTGCCAGGCTCTAACAGCTCAAGCTTGCCAGGCTCTAACAGCTCTAGCTTGCCAGGCTCTAACAGCTCTAGCTTGCCAGGCTCTAACAGCTCAAGCTTGCCAGGCTCTAACAGCTCAAGCTTGCCAGGCTCTAACAGCTCAAGCTTGCCAGGCTCTAACAGCTCTAGCTTGCCAGGCTCTAACAGCTCAAGCTTGCCAGGCTCTAACAGCTCAAGCTTGCCAGGCTCTAACAGCTCTAGCTTGCCAGGCTCTAACAGCTCTAGCTTGCCAGGCTCTAACAGCTCTAGCTTGCCAGGCTCTAACAGCTCTAGCTTGCCAGGCTCTAACAGCTCTAGCTTGCCAGGCTCTAACAGCTCTAGCTTGCCAGGCTCTAACAGCTCTAGCTTGCCAGGCTCTAACAGCTCTAGCTTGCCAGGCTCTAACAGCTGTAGCTTGCCAGGCTCTAACAGCTCAAGCTTGCCAGGCTCTAACAGCTCTAGCTTGCCAGGCTCTAACAGCTCAAGCTTGCCAGGCTCTAACAGCTCTAGCTTGCCAGGCTCTAACAGCTCAAGCTTGCCAGGCTCTAACAGCTGTAGCTTGCCAGGCTCTAACAGCTGTAGCTTGCCAGGCTCTAACAGCTCTAGCTTGCCAGGCTCTAACAGCTCTAGCTTGCCAGGCTCTAACAGCTCTAGCTTGCCAGGCTCTAACAGCTCTAGCTTGCCAGGCTCTAACAGCTCAAGCTTGCCAGGCTCTAACAGCTCTAGCTTGCCAGGCTCTAACAGCTCTAGCTTGCCAGGCTCTAACAGCTCTAGCTTGCCAGGCTCTAACAGCTCTAGCTTGCCAGGCTCTAACAGCTCTAGCTTGCCAGGCTCTAACAGCTGTAGCTGCCAGGCTCTAACAGCTCTAGCTTGCCAGGCTCTAACAGCTCTAGCTTGCCAGGCTCTAACAGCTGTAGCTGCCAGGCTCTAACAGCTCTAGCTTGCCAGGCTCTAACAGCTCTAGCTTGCCAGGCTCTAACAGCTCTAGCTTGCCAGGCTCTAACAGCTCTAGCTTGCCAGGCTCTAACAGCTCTAGCTTGCCAGGCTCTAACAGCTCTAGCTTGCCAGGCTCTAACAGCTCTAGCTTGCCAGGCTCTAACAGCTGTAGACTGCCAGGCTCTAACAGCTCTAGCTTGCCAGGCTCTAACAGCTGTAGACTGCCAGGCTCTGACAGCTGTAGACTGCCAGGCTCTGACAGCTGTAGACTGCCAGGCTCTGACAGCTGTAGACTGCCAGGCTCTGACAGCTGTAGACTGCCAGGCTCTCAGTGTTAAAGCACAACCATAAATTGGGTAATCGATGTTTGTATATCTCTGCTGAAGAGAATGTATGAAATATGATCCATATATGTGAAGAGTGTGGAGAGACTCACGACTCCTGGTGGGTAGTAGGGACGGAAGGCGAGGGCAGCCGCTGGCTCCGTCCCCGGGGCGCCCTCATACCGCAACACCGCTCCACCCACACACTTCTTCTGCCTGCACGAGAAATCACACTCTTAATACGTCAGCTTAGATAGTTACCAAGGAACACAGTGATGGAAATAGTGTGGGAGGGAAATGATTGGAGTGTGAGTGATGGGAATGGAAGGGAGTGATGGGAGTGGGGATGACAGGAGTAAGTAATGGATCAAGACAGGAAGCCTGGACGACTGCGCACATCGCCTGTGGCGCGGGACAGTGTCCAAGACGCTAATATGTAAACAAAGAACATAAGGAGAGCGGCATCGATGTATCCCATTGATGAAGCATTGTGTGATAGGGACAAGTGACCTGGAGGCATCTTAGCAAAATAACACCAGTCAACGCCCTGGAACACGCAACACTCCTACACGGAAGATGGTCATGACTGTAAGTTGAACAATGTAGTTCGAACAAAAAGGAGCAGGACGTTGTTCCGTTAAGTGCCTGTGTTAAGAGTGAGAGACACGTGCTAGCCAGAGATGTTTCCCACCGTCTGTTACTGTGGAAGGAGGAAAGTCACGGGAAAGGTCACTTTTAAGAGTGTGCAGTTTGTTGCCTGTAATGCCAGCAAAATAATTTTTCAACGGTTGCAGATTGCAGAGTGACTGACTGGGTAGAAATCCGAAAAGGTATCACCCTCTTGGGAAATGTTGCAACTAGGCCTCCTTAGCAGCCGTGTCCTCAAATTCATGCAAGGTAACGCCAATATGGCCGGAACCCAGCAAAACTTGACTGGCTTATACCACAAGATACAAAGGGATAAATGTCTCCAGTCATGATGGCACTGCTGCGAGAATCAGTCACAATAACAAAGGAGCAGTGGCACCGAAGAAGCAGCTGACAGATGGCAACATAACTGCATAAAGTTCCACCATGAAGATGTTGTCTCTGGGGCAGGCAGCACACTCAGGTTGGAGTTGGAAAACAGCGAAACAGCCAACACAATCGGCAGATTAAGACATCTGTGAACCAAGACACAGACATTAAGACACTGAATTAAAACATTCAATGAATGTGAATGAGAGAAACAAATATGAACCCAGAGAGTAAGCACGACACAAGTGGGGAGGTAACCGGGACCACCCTCGACCTCCCGTCATAGAGGAGAGGGAGAAGAAGGGAAGCTTGTGGGATGGGGAGGAGAATGGAAATATGGAAACAGGAAACTGAAACGGTTGTTGAACCGTTAGGAAGGGAAGAAGGGGGAGGGTACAGGAGCACAGTGACATACACGACCATAAATCACGTCTGAAGAAGAGGAAACATTAGACCTGGCGTCTTATGTTTCAGGTGGAGATTGTTAAAATTGATAGCGCATACAAGCTCGAGAAAAAGGCAAAGTGGGCCTGGTCGCCGTTGTGAATGCAGCGAGCACGGCCTGAACAGTCTGGACGAGAATGGAAGGCGGCACAACAGCTCTTCCCACGACTACACTTCCAGGTTCCATGCTCGAGTTGTCAGCACCTATTACAGAGGCATGGGGAGAAAATTATCAGAGTAAAGCGCCAAGCCATTACGACTATATAGCCTAATTCGAACACTTCTTAACACCAGCAAAAAATTATTAATATAATTCGATAATCTTGTCGATGCTGGCATTTAATTGGTAATTCTTTGAGACCCGAACTGGGGTTTTACCAATGCGAGATAAGGCAGTTAGGGAGAGGGCCTCAGCGATGATGGCGCCAGTTCAGGTAGGATTATATGTAACATCCACAGAGTTACAAGGTTTGTATATGAGGGCGAATCATCAGTGTGGATAAGTACATCATGACAGACAAAAATATTTAATAGGCCATGTAGTGAGGCTGGACAGATCATGGTGTGTAGCAGCTGCTGTGGAACACGTGGGTGCTCGCATGGTAGGATGGCGCTCTCGGCCTCCGGTAAGGATGGGGGTGGGGTCAAGAGGCGCACTTGTGTCAGTAGTAAATGTGTTTGAAGACAATGCCACACTAATTATGCTTCATCATGTTGATCTGTACGGGACACATTTTCACTCACTCACAAACCTGGTTTACACACACACACCGTCATATAACATTTACCAGAATGGTTCCCATGTTAACAAACTACATGAAAATACAAACTGTCTTCCTGCTTTCAGCCTCGTTTGCAACTCGCTTAACTATGAACGTACTCGCAGTCGATGAGGCCATTGACCCTGATCCAGTAGTTATTGATTGGCTGATCAGCGTCGAGCACCACGTCGAATCTTTCACCTGCAACATAAACGACCTGTAAATATTTATGCTCTACTACTTAAGGTGACTGAATGGTAATGTTAGACAAGTTTAAACTTACCAGTATGCTTACCTGCTGTCTACCTAAACGTCTAGCATATTGTTGCCTGTCACCTTCCACCTTAGATGATACTCATGTTCTCGGAGATTACTGAACTCTTAAACCTACTTCATTACCTAACACAATATATAAACTAAAGCCTGGTAAACAATATATATAACACACTTTTCAGGTCGACTAACTGTGGACATTGAATTATATTTCCAGTTTCTACAACAAATTTTTGGAATTTATCCAATAAACCCAAATTCTAATAGAAACAAAGGTAACAATATGAGGTAACATCTGTCTCTGATGGCTTACAAAACATGTTAGTAATTCCTGTAGCACTGGAACCCACCAGAATATATAACAAGAGAGTCGGCAGTGACGGGGACGATGTTGTGACCATCGGTGGCGATGATGGTGAGTTTATGGTGATCGACGGAGAAGATCATCGGGCAGCTGAGGCTTCCAGCGTTGATGAGACGCAGACGGTGGCGCAGACCAGGAGTCACTCGCACCACCTCCAGCGGCGTCCCCGCCTGCTTAACACTCTTCGTCTGCAGGGAGACACTAAGGTCGACGGTCTCCTGCACCATCTGAAGCACCAGCATCATATAATCGTAGTAGGCATCCTGCAGTCTCGGGGGACTATGGAGTGGCGCTCTGGGTGTGGAGGACGGAGTGTTCTCTCCAGGGCGCTCACCCTGGGTACGTCAAAGCCACGTGTGAGCTACTCACTTATATAATAGAGGACATGTTATTGGAATATATTTACGTGTACTCGGACAAACTGACTGTAATGAATCTCCACTTCATTGAAATCCGCCATTAAGGTAAACCACGTTCTGTCTGGCATTAAGGTAAACCACGTTCTGTCTGGCATTAAGGTAAACCACGTTCTGTCTGGTATTAAGGTAAACCACGTTCTGTCTGGCATTAAGGTAAACCACGTTCTGTCTGGCATTAAGGTAAACCACGTTCTGTCTGGCATTAAGGTAAACCACGTTCTGTCTGGCATTAAGGTAAACCACGTTCTGTCTGGCATTAAGGTAAACCACGTTCTGCCTGGCACTAAGGTAAACCACGTTCAGTCTGGCACTAAGGTAAACCACGTTCAGTCTGGCATTAAGGTAAACCGCGTTCAGTCTGGCATTAAGGTAAATAACGTTCAGTCTGGCGTTAAGGTAAACCACGTTCTGTCTGGCATTAAGGTAAACCACGTTCTGCCTGGCATTAAGGTAAACCAAGTTCTGTCTGGCATTAAGGTAAACCACGTTCTGCCTGGCATTAAGGTAAACCACGTTCTGTCTGGCATTAAGGTAAACTACGTTCTGTCTGGCATTAAGGTAAACCACGTTCGGTCTGGCATTAAGGTAAACCACGTGATGTCTGGCATTAAGGTAAACCACGTTCAGTCTGGAATTAAGGTAAACTACGTTCTGTGTGGCATTAAGGTAAACCACGTTCAGTCTGGCATTAAGGTAAACCACGTTCTGTCTGGCATTAAGGTAAACCACGTTCAGTCTGGTATTAAGGTAAACCACGTTCAATCTGGCATTAAGGTAAACCACGTTCTGTCTGGCATTAAGGTAAACCACGTTCTGTCTGGCATTAAGGTAAACCACGTTCTGCCTGAAATTAAGGAAAACCACGTTCTGTCTGGCATTAAGGTAAACCACGTTCTGTCTGGCATTAAGGTAAACCACGTGATGTAGAGCAACTGCCCTCAGCAGGCAGCAGTAGTAGAAGTAGAGCAACTGCCCTCAGCAGGCAGCAGCAGTAGTAGTAGAGCAACTGCCCCTCAGCAGGCAGCAGTAGTAGTAGAGCAACTGCCCCTCAGCAGGCAGCAGTAGTAGTAGAGCAACTGCCCCCCAGCAGGCAGCAGCAGTAGTAGTAGAGCAACTGCCCTCAGCAGGCAGCAGTAGTAGTAGAGCAACTGCCCTCAGCAGGCAGCAGCAGTAGTAGTAGAGCAACTGCCCCTCAGCAGGCAGCAGTAGTAGTAGTAGAGCAACTGCCCCCAGCAGGCAGCAGCAGTAGTAGTAGAACAACTGCCCTCAGCAGGCAGCAGAAGTAGTAGTAGAGCAACTGCCCTCAGCAGGCAGCAGTAGTAATAGAGCAACTGCCCTCAGCAGGCAGCAGCAGTAGTAGTAGAGCAGCTGCCCCTCAGCAGGCAGCAGCAGTAGCAGAAGAGCAAGTGCCCCTCAGCAGGCAGCAGCAGTAGTAGTAGAGCAGCTGCCCCTCAGCAGGCAGCAGCAGTAGCAGAAGAGCAAGTGCCCCTCAGCAGCAGCAGTAGTAGTAGTAGTAGAGCACCTGCCTCTCAGCAGGCAGCAGTAGTAGTAGTAGAGCAACTGCCCCTCAGCAGGCAGCAGCAGTAGTAGAAAAGCAACTGCCCCTCAACAGGCAGCAGTAGTAAGAAGAGCAACTGCCCCTCAGCAGGCAGCAGTAGTAGAAGAGCAACTGCCCCTCAGCAGGCAGCAGTAGCAGTAGAGCAGCTGCACCTCAGCAGGCAGCAGNTCAACCTGCTTGTACGGACAAACATTCGGCTGTTTTAAGGTATTAATCCATTGTAATTCTTACTACTTTAAATAATGTAATTTACCCATTATTTATCCATTATTATTATGGTCATCTGTTTTCTAATTATAGCTGGAAGACTTTTATTTTTTTTACAATTGGTAATATAAAATTATCGAATAATTGTTAGTACAGTTTTGCTCTTGATAATTATGTTTTCCTGTAGTTCATAGTACATTGAACGTTCAACTATTTTGATTTTGATTCCCTGGCAGCAGGAGACGATTGGGCACGTTTCTGTATATCTGATGTGTCTATTCACCAAGCATTATAATAGTACCCTTGAGTAAAGAGACTGTTGTGGGCTGAGTCTCGGGGAAATAAAGCTGCTGGCTGTGGGGCCGGGGAGCCGCAGTGAGCCCAACAGTCCTCCATCTCTGGCCGTGAGAACCAGGCTGCTGTTGCGATATGGTGTCACTATACCCCGGGGGCATCAGTGCCCTCCCCCTCCACCCCGAGCTTATTCTGGCGCTCCTGAACATAGGTTAGGCAATACAACATGTTTATATAATGCTTTCACTTTATTCCAGGCGAAGAGTTGTGGCCATGAAGGGGAGCAGACCTGACGGTAGGGACAGAGAGTGGGCTGGGGGGCCAGGGGCTGGGACTGACCTGACGGTAGGGACAGAGAGTGGGCTGGGGTGCCAGGGACTGGGACTGACCTGACGGTAGGGACAGAGAGTGGGCTGGGGGGCCAGGGGCTGGGACTGACCTGACGGTAGGGACAGAGAGTGGGCTGGGGGCTGGGACTGACCTGACGGTAGGGACAGAGAGTGGGCTGGGGTGCCAGGGGCTGGGACTGACCTGACGGTAGGGACAGAGAGTGGGCTGGGGTGCCAGGGGCTGGGACTGACCTGACGGTAGGGACAGAGAGTGGGCTGGGGTGCCAGGGGCTGGGACTGACCTGACGGTAGGGACAGAGAGTGGGCTGGGGGGCCAGGGGCTGGGACTGACCTGGCCGTAGGGACAGAGAGTGGGCTGGGGTGCCAGGGCTGGGACTGACCTGGCCGTAGGGACAGAGAGTGGGCTGGGGGGCCAGGGGCTGGGACTGACCTGGCCGTAGGGACAGAGAGTGGGCTGGGGTGCCAAGGCTGGGACTGACCTGCCGTAGGGACAGAGAGTGGGCTGGGGGGCCAGGGGCTGGGACTGACCTGACGGTAGGGACAGAGAGTGGGCTGGGGGGCCAGGGGCTGGGACTGACCTGGCCGTAGGGACAGAGAGTGGGCTGGGGGGCCAGGGGCTGGGACTGACCTGGCCGTAGGGACAGAGAGTGGGCTGGGGGGCCAGGGGCTGGGAGAGGGCGGTGATGCTGGGAAGACGAAGGTCAGGTTGTTGACTTGCGGGTCCTCACCCTCCACGCCTTCGACACTGTGAAGTACAAGTCTGGTTAATACTGTGTCCCGACCACACGCAGTGTTGCATGAGACGGGACAAGAGACAGTGTTGCGTAAGACGGGACAAGAGTCAGTGTTGCATGAGACGGGACAAGAGTCAGTGTTGCATGAGACGGGACAAGAGTCAGTGTTGCGTGAGACGGGACAAGAGTCAGTGTTGCATGAGACGGGACAAGAGTCAGTGTTGCATGAGACGGGACAAGAGTCAGTGTTGCATGAGACGAGAGGAATTTGGA
Organism: Procambarus virginalis; assembly: GCA_020271785.1. Lineage (NCBI taxonomy): Eukaryota > Metazoa > Arthropoda > Malacostraca > Decapoda > Cambaridae > Procambarus > Procambarus virginalis. Next base: position 12,233 of record WNGS01166949.1, on the reverse strand, counting down.
AGGAAATAAGAGATCATTGTGAATGAAGAAGAGATGAGAGCATTTTTTTGGATCGAGTGTTCTCTGATCAGTATGACTTACTACAGTGTACTCTGATATGTGTCTCACTACAGTGTACTCTGATATGTCTCACTACAGTGTACTCTGATATGTGTCTCACTACAGTGTACTCTGATATGTGTCTCACTACAGTGTACTCTGATATGTGTCTCACTACAGTGTACTCTGATATGTGTCTCACTACAGTGTACTCTGATATATGTCTCACTACAGTGTACTCTGATATGTGTCTCACTACAGTGTACTCTGATATGTGTCTCACTACAGTGTACTCTGATATGTGTCTCACTACAGTGTACCTGATATATGTCTCACTACAGTGTACTCTGATATGTCTCACTACAGGGTACTCTGATATGTGTCTCACTGCAGTGTACTCTGATATGTGTCTCACTACAGTGTACTCTGATATGTGTCTCACTACAGTGTACTCTGATATGTGTCTCACTACAGTGTACTCTGATATGTCTCACTACAGTGTACTCTGATATATGTCTCACTACAGTGTACTCTGATATGTGTCTCACTACAGTGTACTCTGATATGTCTCACTACAGTGTACTCTGATATGTCTCACTACAGTGTACTCTGATATGTGTCTCACTACAGTGTACTCTGATATGTCTCACTACAGTGTACTCTGATATATGTCTCACTACAGTGTACTCTGATATATGTCTCACTACAGTGTACTCTGATATATGTCTCACTACAGTGTACTCTGATATGTGTCTCACTACAGTGTACTCTGATATATGTGTCTCACTACAGTGTACTCTGATATGTGTCTCACTACAGTGTACTCTGATATGTGTCTCACTACAGTGTACTCTGATATGTGTCTCACTACAGTGTACTCTGATATGTGTCTCACTACAGTGTACTCTGATATATGTCTCACTACAGTGTACTCTGATATATGTCTCACTACAGTGTACTCTGATATGTCTCACTACAGTGTACTCTGATATATGTCTCACTACAGTGTACTCTGATATATGTCTCACTACAGTGTACTCTGATATATGTCTCACTACAGTGTACTCTGATATGTGTCTCACTACAGTGTACTCTGATATATGTGTCTCACTACAGTGTACTCTGATATGTGTCTCACTACAGTGTACTCTGATATATGTCTCACTACAGTGTACTCTGATATATGTCTCACTACAGTGTACTCTGATATATGTCTCACTACAGTGTACTCTGATTTGTGTCTCACTACAGTGTACTCTGATATATGTCTCACTACAGTGTACTCTGATATATGTCTCACTACAGTGTACTCTGATATCTGTCTCACTACATTGTACTCTGATATGTGTCTCACTACAGTGTACTCTGATATCTGTCTCACTACATTGTACTCTGATATGTGTCTCACTACAGTGTACTCTGATATATGTCTGACTACAGTGTACTCTGATATGTGTCTCACTACAGTGTACTCTGATATATGTCTCACTACAGTATACTCTGATATATGTCTCACTACAGTGTACTCTGATATATGTCTCACTACAGTGTACTCTGATATGTGTCTCACTACAGTGTACTCTGATATATGTCTCACTACAGTGTACTCTGATATATGTCTCACTACAGTGTACTCTGATATATGACTCACTACAGTGTACTCTGATATGTGTCTCACTACTGTGTACTCTGATATGTGTCTCACTACAGTAAACAAAGAATTATACTCATAAATATCATTTTCGTGGTTATAAAAAATTCATTTGTAAAATCTCGTCATTAAGAAAGAATGAAACAAGCTTGAAAGAAACTGAAGTTGACCCGACTTGATAATGGTCGAGGACGGGCCCAACCGTCGTCGTCACTTTAGCTTCTGATGTGTGGTTAACTGAACAAAATACTCATGTAAGAACTGTCATTTCCTAGCATGAAAACCACATCTATATATATATTACCAGCCAATGAACTTTATTAGTTTAACTGTACTGAATAGTTCCAAAGCATACCAGTATTGAAGGGGTAGTGATCAGGTCTGTACAACATGGTGTTATTGATCGCGTTGAAGTTGAATGCAAGGAAGAACTGTCTATCAACATGCTCCTGCAACACGTGAGGTTCGAAGGCTTCCAGCTCAACCATGCTCACCTCCAGCAAGGCAGCGCCGTCAGAGTTGAGCGGGTTCACAACCTGCAAGATATTAGAGAACAGAGCTTCACTATTTTGTACACAGTAAGCTGTTGTGGTATGTTACATGATGATACAATAAAGCGATAAGTTTAACTATCTCAGAACACACAAGTTTTTAGTTTATCTCATGTATACACATTTTTTTTTCTGAGATATATACAAGAGTTGTAACATTCTTGTACAGCCACTAGTAAGCATTGCGTTTCGGGCAGGTCCCTGGAATACGGCCCTCACGAAGAATCGTGTTTACAACGAAGTACACATTTTACTATTGAGTTAAACAGAGGCTACAGTTAAGGATTTGCGCAATGTAAATCCTCCCCGGCCAGGATACGAACCCATGAGAAAGCGTTCGCGGAACGCCAGGTGAGTGTCTTACCACTACACCACGGAGACTGTTGGTCTCATCAGTCCGTCATCTTCTGTCTCATCAGAGACAGTTGAATCATATCACAACTTAGCCAGTAATGAGTTGATGGTAGTTCACTACACAAGAACAGTAGAGCTGGTCCATTGTCTGAGACAACACTGGGAGTGTCTGAGACAACACCAGCAGTGTCTGAGACAACACCGGGAGTGTCTGAGGAACTTGCCAGGCTCTAATAGCCCGAGCTGGCCAGGCTGTAACAGCTCAAGCTTGCAAGGCCCTAACAGCTCATGATTCCTACTCTCACAGAGCTCAAGTTTGTTAGGCTCTCACAGCTCATGCTTACCAGGCTCTCACAGCTCAAGCTTGCCAGGCTCTCCCAGCTCAATCTTGTCACGATCTCAGCTCAAGCTAGCCAGCTTCTCACAGCTCATCCTTGCCACACTCTCATAGCTCATGACTGCTACTCTCACACAGCTCATGCTTGCCACGCTGGACAAGCATGATCACACTCTCGAGGGTCGACGGAGGGTGTACATGTTGCGCCACGCTCCTCAATAAGGCTTCATATCTCGGGACATCAGAGGGATACGCGGGAAATTCGGTGTTCAATGACAATACAAAGTGCAACACACCAATTAGAAACTAGCAAATTTATGAATTGTGTCCGATAGTTCATATTAGACAAGTCAGGGTACACATCAGTGCCAGGACAAGCAAGTGGGCCACTGCATGGTCAGAGTGTACACAACTAGATGTGCAACCCGTCCTCGCAAATTTAATAAGTCAATATTGACTTATTAGTTGCGTGCATAGGTGACATACTTAACATAATAGTTTCCTTGAAAATCTTCATAGAAAACACCGACCTTACCTAACCTTGTTAGTATGTTAAAATAAGCATCTTATAGCTTCGTAATTACAATTGTTACTTAACCTATTATAGGTATAGGTTAGGTAATAATTGTAATTACGAAGCAATAAGATGCTTGTCTTAACATACTAACAAGGTTAGGTAAGGTCGGTGTTTTCTATGAAGATTTTCAAGGAAACTATTATGTTAAGTATGTCATCTATGCACATATTTAATAAGTCAATAATGACTTATTAAATTTGCGAGGACGGGTTGAGATGTGATAGTGAAGATCATAACAAATAGTGAATAGGGTAATGAAGAAGTGATTCTAAACGTGTGGCATTGAACTATATCGGTGCAAAGAGGAACAAGAAGCAAAGTACCGGCGATAGCGACAAGTTGGATGGACCTACGCCTGGCAGCGGCGCGGATGGAAACAGAGGCCTACGAGTAAACAAGACTGTCAACACTACTTTTAAAACCTGTTTGTGCTGTGGGATGTTTGGAATTGGCGGTAAGGTAACGCCTCTTAAAAAGTCAGTCAAGCGGTGTACAGTGTTATTGCTTTTAATAGTTAGTCTTAGATATAAGTTAACATACGGAAACGAACCTGAAGGGAAATGTTCGGCTCATGTGGAAATAGTTTTCTGACACCCAAGTGTGAAAAAACACTGAGCACTAACAGAGACAACTCCCCCCCCCACACTTATCTCACCCCACACCCTCACACCTAGCACCAAACAGTACCACAGCCCCCATCAACAGGGCCCTCAACCTCCCATANGGAGCACAGCAAATTGTATAGTTAATTACTTGGCTAATGACACAGCTAAGTATTTTGTACTTGTTGACATTAAAGGGGCATTCAACAAAGCACAGAGGATTTCGATCCTGGACGAGTTTGCATTCATGAGTGTCAAGGGGAGACTCAAGGCATGGACTGAAGACTACCTCACAGGGAGGAAAGCCAAGCTCTGCTTCAACGGAGCAATCTTGAGAACAATGACCTACCTTGAGGATACCTTGAGGTGCTTCCGGGGCTTATCGTCCCCGCGGCCCGGTTGTAACAATCGAGGCTTGTTGTAAAAATTATCCAGAATGGTTATCTACACAAGGGAGAATGGGAAGCTGGACCCGCGTGGGAGCATCCCCCAGGGACTCAGCGGTGGAAATAACCTGACCCTTTGTTCCCAAGCTTCATAATGAATCTTTCTACAGTATTCACTTACTTAGAGAAATTAACCTTCAGTCATTTTGCATTCAAATTGCATTGTATAGTACTACTGTTCATAATATCAAGAGTATTCTCATTATTAGAAGGAGTTTAAGTCACCATCAGTGACGTCACAAGCAAGAACTAGGTTGTGACGCGGAGTGACCGGAGGTCATAGGTCACGAGGTTCCATGTCCTCTATTTCTCAAAGGTCAAATAGCTATGTTGTAATTGGGAATAGCTCTTCCTTAAGATGTTTGTGTAATTTAACTTCAGTACAATAAATCAATCAATCCGGATAATTCAGTACGACAGAGGTTAATTGTTATAACTTAAGCCTGGCAAAGTAACTTAGATACTAGCGGAAGAATACAGATCTAGGCCTCTGGGTAGAAGAGAGAGAGGACAGGGCAGTGTGGTTTCAGCAGCAACTGGGAGAGGTCATCCATCTCACCTCTTCCCCAAGGCAACACAACATCTAGCTGTCTATAGAAGGTAAAAGTTGCTTGGAGTTTCTTAGGGATAGGTCACTCATTGCCGTTAATATTCAGTTAGGGAGTGAACAATTATTTAGATTTTGCTTAATTTTTGAATAAATTAATTAGCTTAATGTGTATTTTTATTATTTCCATTTTCTTTTGTATTAATGGTCCTTGTCACGTGGTCCCCACGTGGTCGAGTTGAGGTGGACGCCTATGCTCCTCGAATCTGAGTATATCATTCACATCCAATCAGGATTATCATCCCTGTTGATTTTAATTAACTACACACGTAAGATCCAGGGTTTATTTGTACTAGTGGGGAATCAAGCCCCAAGGTTGATTGTTTAGCGTGGTCGATCCAGACCTCGACCATTGCTCATTTGGTTACTGGTCTGGTGGTGGCGGCGGAAAGGAGATCTTAGAACTTTGCTAGAAGTCTATTTTCACGTCATACGGGTTGTAGAATCTCAAGTCGGTAAATCGTCTTGAGACCACGTGGCGTGGAGTCGGCTCGAGTAAAAGTCGTGGGGTCCCTTGGTTAAGAACCAAAGTAAAGAACACGGGTAAAGAGAGAAAAAGAGGGTAGAAGGAAGAGAGAACCCGTCCAGTGTTACAATGGTGCACAGCGGTGGTTTCAACAATTTTGTTTGAAATTGTTGAAAGGCTCACGCGTCTCGCCATTCGGACACGTGCGTGGAGGCTAGGGAGGACAGCCGAGGGCAGGATTAGCAGTGCGCCTCACAACAGTGCGTTTGAGCGGGGATTGGCGAATCTTGCGTTCATGCGGGCTGATACTATTAAGGATTAGTAGTAAGTAATTTTTGTTCAGTTTTATTGGTTAAGGAGACCGCTCCGAGTTTATTGGACTGGGTACCATACTCGACCCATTGCAATAGATTCAGAGGTGTTGGGAGCCATCATACTCTCAACAGCAGTTCCTTGTGGGCTGTCTGGGCGGATTTATCTGTGGGACGCCAGGAGATAGGTTCGAGGGCGTTGTTAGACGACCCAAACGCTAAGGAAAAACGTAAATCCGTGAAGGGCGTTGCGGCCTCCGAGGGACGGACTAGTATACTACCTAGCAACGATTCAACGACTAAGTGGTCGCACACTTAGTGGAGGTTGAGTCGCCTCTAGTCTAATTGTTGCTGAAAGCTGCGTGTCGCTCTGTTAGAATCTAGACGGTCGAGACCCCTAGGCTAGGCGCGGGACGGCGAGCCGGTAGGAGCAATTATAGTATTAAGTCGAGTGTATCTTTAAATTAAGTATAATTAAATTTATAAAGTAATCCCGTTTAATTGCGTTTTCTAGAGATTAAAATTTTTTTCCCCTAAATTCAATCCCCGGTTCAAATTTTATTTCTTTATTTCAATTTATTTCTGTGAAGTCCTGGTTTATTTGCTCCCAGTTTATCTGTTTATTATTGAAGTTGAATTTGCTGAAATCTCCTCCACCGGGAATCTGGACTGGTTTTGAAGGTCTATTCCCCATGGTTGTCATAACTTCAATTAAGTTGTGATCTGAGTAACAGGTATTTGTAATCATTATTTTCCTGATCAATTCATCATTATTAGTGAAAATGAGGTCCAGCGTGTTCTCCTTCCTGGTTGGTTCTACTATTTGCTGGTTTAAGGCAAACCTGTCGCACATCCGTAGCAGGTCATTTGCATGTGCCTGTTCATTAAGGCTACTTCCTGGTATCTTTCTGATATTACTGTATTAGCCAGGTGCTTCCATTTCAGGTGCCGTAGGTTGAAGTCCCCAAGCAGGATGATGTTCGGAGCTGGATTTGTGAGGTTTCCAAGCAGTGTTCTACTTTCAGTAGTTGGTCTTTAAACTGCTGAGGGTTTGCCTCCGGTGACTTATATACAAGGACAATAACTACATTTATAATCTCTATTTTGATTATCAGCACTTCCACCATATCATTTGAGGTGTTTAGCAGCTCAGTACAGATGAGTGTGTCTTTGATGTATAGTGGACAATGGAACTTGTGACAATGGAACTTGTGACCCCCAAAGATGGGTTTTATGCAGATGATGTCCTAATACAAGCTCCTACCTTGGGAAAAATTAAACAGTCCATTGAACTGCTTGGAAGGATATGTGTTGAACTTGGTTTCACTCCACCAACAAGACAAAAGCTTGCTCTCATCACAAGCGGGGAGAAAATGAAGAACTACAAATTAATGGTATAACAGTCGACTCAGGGCACTGAAAGCTATGACCTGGAATGGGCACGGGGGTTATCTTAAGATGATTTCGGGGCTTAGTGTCCCCGCGGCCTGATCCTCGACCAGGCCTCCACCCCCAGGAAGCAGCCTGTGACAGCTGACTATCTCCCAGGTACCTATTTACTACAAGGTAACAGGAGCATCATGGTGAAAGAAACTCTGGACATTGTCTCTCGCTGGCGCCCGGGATCGAACCCGGGGCCACAGGATCATGCGTCCAGTGTTCTGTCCGCTCTGCCACCGACTCCTGTGGCCTCCTGGGCCTCTATTGCCATGTATAAAATTATGTACACAGCCTATGTCGTTCCATCATAGACTATGCCGCACCAGTTTATGCACTTATTCCCAAAGCGATATGAAAAAACTTGAAAGCATACAAAATGAAGCTATGACAATCATTGTTGGAGTCCCAAGAACTGCCAAAACATCTAATCTACGAGAGGAGTTGTCCCTCCCCAGTGTTAAAAAGCAGAATTAAAGAACTGAATGCAAAGCTTGCAATTAAGATAGCTAAAGATCCCCATTACAATGATATTGCCAAGAAAAAAAAACGAGTTTTGTGCTACTTGCAGGAGGCAACAGGAGAAGCAAAAAATGGACTCACAGATCATTCTGCTGCCTCGTAGAACATCACCTGCTTGAGAAGGCCCGTGAGCTCATGCCTGTAGAGAGGTTACCTCCCTGGGTGGATGACCCATGCTGGATTATCATCAATGAAATGACAAAGAAAAAGTCCAACATGATAACTCAATAAATGAGGCACAATTATCTTAAGGAAATCTATCAAGAAGCCGGAAATGAATTAGATCAAATCTTACACTGATGGGTCATCTAACAGTCAATGGTAGGGCTGGTGTAGCATACATTGTAGTTAGGAATAATGTGTTTCAATGCGAAAATGAAGGAAATCACGTATTGAGAACTGTGCCCTTTCAACGCAAGCGTAGCTAACTGCCATTGAGATGGCTTTAAGATTCCTTGACCGAAACACTAATGGTGCAGTGATCTGCACAGATTCTAAAGCAGCGCTACAAAGCCTTAGTAAAAATCGGACAGAAAATCCTGCGAAAGTAGCTGAGATCAAGAGAGCCACTGAGAGTACTAACCAATCAGGAAAGATTCCTCAAATTTCTGTGGATCCCCTCCCATGTTGGAATCTGTGGAAATAAATGAGCAGATGTGCTGGCTGCTGAAGGAGACCTTATTGAATACTTCGTACACAAGATTCTTCTACAAATTAGAGGTATCATCAGACATTATCACCGTGACAAGGTTACTGAGGAAGGAGGATAGAAGAATAAATCAGTTAATCTGTACGCTGGTACAATGTGCTTGCAGCTGGCAATCAAAATCATTATCGACGAAGAGGTGGCCGCGGGAGAGAATCAGTAATCACAAGAATCCGTCTTGGATAAAAATATCCATGGAAATCCGGAATGGAAACAACAGTTGAGCAGAGGAGTTGCAGAATCTGTGGTGAGAGTGATGGACACCGCATTGACCTCTACCTGAGGGTGTGTGAACATCTAAAAGTCATTAAAAATATGTGTAGTATAATAAACCCCACATTGATTGAGTTAGGAAAATACTATTTGTCACATATAGATACTGTTCTGAAGAGATTCCACCATTTGCACCCGCAAGATAAAGTAAGTACTTAAGGGTTGACAAATGTTCTTCTTGTTTGAGAAGCTGTTCACTTGAGACAGTTAAGCAAGTCCCAGCTGTGTCTGGGTACAAGTGACAGGATGAACAACCCAACATGTTTTCTTCCTATTGGGGAGTGTTATACATGCTGCTATGGCGGTATGTCCACTCACAGGATGAGTGGCGCTGCCCCTCAGGGCAAAATTTTTAATTTTAAAATTTTAATCTACTACTGAACATCGTAGACCCACTACAACCCTCCACTCAAACCATAGACCCACTACAACCTTCCACTCAACCCATAGACCACTACAACCCTCCACTCAACACGATAGACCCACTACAACCCTCCACTCAACACCATAGACCCACTACAACCTCCACTCAACACCATAGACCACTACAACCCTCCACTCAACACCATAGACCCACTACAACCTCCACTCAACACCATAGACCCACTACAACCCTCCACTCAACACCATAGACCCACTACAACCCTCCACTCAACACCATAGACCCACTACAACCCTCCACTCACACCATAGACCCACAACCCTCCACTCAACACCATAGACACACTACAACCCTCCACTCAACACCATAGACGCACTACAACCCTCCACTCAACACCATAGACGCACTACAACCCTCCACTCAACACCATAGACGCACTACAACCCTCCACTCAACACCATAGACGCACTACAACCCTCCACTCAAGACACTAGTACTAACCTAGTACCTAGTCAACTAACTAGGTACTAGTCACTATAGTCAACTCTGAAGACTCAGAAATGCCACCCCGCCTACACAGTCCCACTTATACAAGGCGCTCATTCGTCTTTTCAATAAAAATGCCGCCATCCCACTCTTCTTAACTGCATCCTTATTAATCACTAAACACAAACTGTGATGCAAGGTTCAATTACGATTGTGTGCTTATGACAACTATTACAGAGACGGCTTCGGTGATGCCAATCATGTCCGTTTATTCTGCCTGAACGAGCCAGGCCCATACAGTGAGCAGCTAGGACAAACCCCTGGTACTTTTGAAGAAAATATCCACCAAAGATAGATGGGACTCCTGGTTCAACTTAGACCCCGACAGGACGTCTGGACGCCTCCTCCGCCTGGGAGCCGCAGGATCATGTTTTGTTTTGCGATTTGGATTTGATACTACCGTTTGGCGTCCCTATTCAACGGTCCGGTTGTACGACGCCTGGCGCACATATCGCCTTGGGTTACGGGATTGTTGGCAAAAAATTTTCACATGTTCTGACTGGTTTACCCGGCTGGGTGACGGTGTCCGGCGCCGGCTTGGCCAAGTGGTGCCGGAAGTTGGTGGGCTCCTGATGGGCCCTCAGCCGTGGTGAGCGGCTGGCATCTCCTCTGCCGGGGGGGGGGGGGCACTGGATGACTTGCGTTTTGGTTGGGGGCCGAGTTTTTGCTTTGCTACCCAGTGTTCTCTGTGTGGGGCGGGACCGGTGCTTGTCACTCTTAGGGACTCCTGGGGCTACCCAAGCATCTGCCTGTCATAGATTTTGCGAGAAACCCTATACGGGTACGTCGAGGCGCATCCGATCCCACGATTGTCATCGCCTCTAGATCAACAACAACAACACGGCATTCAAGCTAAATGATCTTTACCTGTGCACGTTTGAATGCTGGCATAAACTATGTACTAAATTATATTATAAACAGACACAGTTAGAAGTGAAGTAAGCGTGTTTAAAGCGTTAAAGTGATATAGGGAATAACAGAAGTGAGCTACACTGGACGCCTCAGCGACGGAGCTTGCAGACGCCATTGCACTAAATCAACACCACATCATCAGTTAACTATATAAAAGTACAGTGCCCATCCCGCTGAGAGGGCTATACAAAGTCTTAATAGAGATCTAACATTTTTTCAGAGACTTTGGCCCCCTGGATTTCTACACTAAGGTTAAAAGGACAGGTTGTAATACATTATATTGTGTGTCACTAATTGTTTCTTTTACAGGAATTCGGTTATACCATTGGCTTCTCAGCCCACCTCTGTAAGTGAATGATACTTACCACTTAATTAAATGTAATTAACTAGGAACTGGAAGAACTATGCCTACCGCTGAAATTACTTTTCACAAAATCTCTTTACCTAGGGGTAATCACCCTAGATTGGAAATATGCAAATGTTACCCCTGTTTTCAAGAAAAACAGAAAAATATCAGCGGAAAACTACCGTCCGATCGGCTTGACATGACACATCTGCAAGTTCACGGAAAGAATCCTCTGAAAGGGAATCATTCATCATCTTCCAGTGAACATTCTTGTAAAATCGACCCAACAGGGTTTTGGTAAAAATTGATCCTGTCTTACAAACCTGCTCTCATTTTTGTAAACGGTAACCAGCTACTCAGACTAAGGACTTCCGGTGGATGTAGTATACATGGATTTTGCTAAAGCCTTTGATAAGGTACCACATGAAAAACTGGCCAGGAAATTACAGGCACATGGAATAAATAGTAGAATACTAGACTGGATAAAACAATGGTTAAAACAAAGAGACGTGATAAATGGAAATTAATCTAACTGGAGATATGTGGTAAGTGGGGTGCCACAGGAGTCCATTTTGTGGCCAACCCTTTTTATCATTTACATCAATGACATAAATGAGAATATTACAAACCACACCATCAAATTTACAGACGACACAAAGATTTATGGTAAAGTTGGAAATGATAATGATATTGAAGCCTTACAAAGATATATAGATAGATCTCCACTAATGGTCAGTAGACTTGCAAATGCTTTGTAATATCGGCAAATGAAAGACCATGCATGTGGGGCATAACATCCCACGACACGACTACCAAAACTATATTACATTACATTAGATTGGTGAAGAAAAGGACCTTGGAGCCAAAATCCACCGCTCACTGAAAGTTGCACAGCAGGATGGGGCAGCAGTCAAGAAAGCTAACCAAACACTTGGAATAATCAAGCGTACACTTGACTCTAAGGGAAAGAAGCTAATGATTCAATTGTATAAATATTTGGTGCGCCCCTATTAGGAATACTGTATCCAAGTATGGAGAATAAAGTAATAATTATTGTCATTGTTTACAATTATTAATTTGACAAGATACCAGAAATAAAAGTTTATCCATATAAAATATGTAATCGATACCAGTGCATGATGCATTATAATTACACTTAATTTTACAA
>WNGS01166948.1:40454-54161 GCA_020271785.1 Procambarus virginalis | reverse complement strand
AGCCTTTAATCTAAGTACATAGGTATGACGTCAACCAAGCTGACGAGGCGTTTGACCTGTCATCTTCAATCAAGTTCCCCTAAAAATCACATGAGACAAGCCCATGCCATCACCCTATCAAGAGAAATGTTGAATAAAAACAAGTGTATAATAGACAAAACCCAAGATGTAAGAAGATTACAAATTCTTGAAGCAATCCACATAAAAATAGAACAACCTACCATAAATACTCAAATTACGGAACTACTCACTCTACCCACCATGAGAGTAAGAATAAGACCGGAACTTGAAAATACCAACATAGAAGATACTGCTCAATATGCCACGCCCACTACACTTGATTAATCTTTGTATGTGCTTCCTCCCCGCCCCTTTTTTTTATTCATCCCTATTTACGTCCCCTATTCGTCCCCATTTATGCCCTATTCTTCCTCTACGATTCTTCCTCATCTATTTGTATTATATTCCTGACCTCCTTAATAGTATAAATCCAATACACCCATCATTGTCCCATAGTACGGGCTCACTATAGCCCGTACTACAAGGACATTTCGTGTTGAGTATCTAAATCTAAAACAACTACAATAACAGCAATAGCACTGCCCCTTCACTTGAGAAAGAGCCATGTAGGTTCGAAACGTTGTGTAAATTTATAATAAGTGTCATACATTCTACAGTTAATTATTTATTTTTCTTCACCTCCAACAAAGATGACATTTGGAGAAATCCTCTTCCAATTAAACCAAGATGCAAGAGCACTAGTCAGAGGGATAGAAGCCCTAAATAAGAAAATAATCAATGCATAAAATGCAGTTATATTCAATGAAACATGAATAAATGAAAACCTGCTGCCTGTGTTTTCACTGAAAACTCCACACCCCAGAGGTGACTCGCATCCAGACCGCCAGGAGCACAATGTAACTTGGGTACATGGTACCTTAACCACTTGACCATCAGTGACGGTTCAAAAGACGATGGTAGCCAAGGCTAATTCCCCATCGTCCCGACGGCACTTTGATGGCAATCGTGGGCATTGTTATTTCAGCAAATCACCTCATTTTGTGGGGCCACGTGAGCAACACAAATGCCATCAAGATTACCATCAAAGTGGCCCCACTAAAATTAAGTGATTTGATGAAATAGCTATGCCCAAGATCACCATCAAAGTGCCGCCTGGGGGAATGGTCAAATAGCTTCGGCTATCACCTCCTTATGTGCGGTTACTGATGGTCGAGTGGATTAAGGCACAATGACACCAGTTGCAATGTGCTCCTGAAGGTCCAGGTTCGAGTCACTTCTGGGGGTGTGGAGTTTTCATTTGTATATATTCTTGGGGACCATTCAAGCTTGTTCATATATATATATATATATATATATATATATATATATATATATATATATATATTTATATATTAATATTTATATTACTTATATTCATTAAACTTGACGTATAATGGTGGGCGGCGGCAGGAGAGGAGAGCCGCGTGAACTTGATCAACGTGACCTACCCAAAGACAGTGGAGGTGGTGGAGGGCTTCCACGCAGAGCTCTTCAGTGCCAACGGTTCGCATGGACTATGGTCCCAACAAGGTTAGCAACATTTATACTAATAATATAACATTTAATCCTAAGTTAACACACAATGAGGAAAGGGGGTCCAACATCCATAAAGGTTTATAGAAAATTGGGGGAGTTTAAGGATTAGTTCCATTAAAAAAAATAAAAAAATAAAGAGAAACCAGAAATGATTTCTACAAACACAAGTTAGTATCTTTAATCATTTTGTAAGTATCTTTAAACACACCGATAAAGGTATCAACAGCAGAAGCGAGGCATCCAAAATCAAAGCAACAGTCAGCAAGAAAGTAGAAGGAGGCAATAGAGGCAATCAGAATCATCACCAGTGAAGATACAGTTGCCACCAGGGATGCCAATACAGCACAAGCCCTGAGAGAAAAACACCCACCCAGAGCTCCTCGTGATGGCAGTGTTCCCCTAGTCATTGTCAACAGAGTAGAACTCCTGTGTGTGCTCGAATCCGTGGTGCATGAAGCATCTTTATCCTTCACAACAGGATCAGCAGACGGGCTCACAGGACTAAGACCCAACCACATCAAACAAATGCTCAACTCTGCATAGGGCCTCCTGGTGGAACTAACTAGATTCTCCAACACATGTCGAACTGGCAACATACCAGAGACCATACGGCCTCTCTTTTTTTGGCGCTACCCTAAGGGCCCTGAGGAAAAAATATGGAGGAATCAGATCGATAGCTGTGGGCAATTCACTCTGGCGCCTCGTCGCTAAGGCTACTGCTAAAACAGTTAGGCAGCAGCCGACATGATGAAGCCCAAATAACTTGAGTTTGGCATTCCCCAAGGGAGTGAGGCAGCGGCCCATCCAGCTAGAGCCTACATTGCCAACATTACGGATGAAAAAGCCTTGATGAAACTGGACTTCAAAAATGCTTTCAATCTGGTTAGAAGGGATGCAGGGCTCAGTGCGGTTCATCGCCTTTTTCCTTCCCTCTACCCGTTTGTAAACTCATGCTACAGCAAGAATCTAACTCTGCTATTCGGGGAACATGAAATTGAATCTCAAGGAAGTGTCCAACAGGGTGACCCCAATGCTCCTTTTCTTTTCTGCCTAGTCATCAAGGAAGTCACCGATAACCTGTCCAGTGAGTTCAATATATGGTTTTTGGATGATGGTACTCTAGCCGGCTCCCCAGCCTCACTCTTGGACGACATAAGAATAATTTAGGAGCAAGGAGGAAGTCTAGGCCTCACCCTGAACTCTTCGAAGTGCGAAATAACCTCCACCAACCAGCACATAATAGAACAAATAAAGATTGTTTTGCCTGATATTCATACAACGAACCCTGAGGACTGCACACTCCTAGGTGTTCCTCTTGGAGGGAATGCCATCGACGAGGTCCTTGGTAAGAAGATCACTGACCTGAAGAGGATAAATGAGAGGATTGAAGACATCGATGCTCAAGATGCACTTTACCTCATCACCAGATGCTTGTCCCTCCCCAGGCTGACCTACTTTCTAAGATGTTCGCCATCTTTCAATAATATTAAATTAGAAGAGTACGACAGCTTGCTGAAGTCAATGCTAGAAAAAGCCCTCAACCTTTCTCTCAACGACTCACAGTGGAAACAGACCTCCCTTCCTATCAGACTCGGGGGCCTTGGCGTGCGCACAGCAACACAAATTGCTGTACCAGCGTTCCTGTCCTCTTCAGTGGGGTCTGACAACTTGGTGAAGGAACTCCTACCCGAGCACCTAGTTCAACAGGCAGGGGTACATGATCCCAGCTTCACTTACTGCACAACCAAATGGGTTTCTGTCACAGGACCAGCACCCCAACCACCGCCTTCTGAAGCCCTTAAGCAATCCAGCTGGGATCGCCCCATTGCCGACCAAGAAGCTGCGACTTTGCAAGAAGCTGCGACAACACCACATGACATTACCCGACTTAGAACTGTAGCAGCTCCCCATGCAGGTGACTTCCTATTAGCAACCCCAATGTCAGCAACTGGCATCCGTCTCACACCGCAGGCCCTCTGAATTGCCATGGCTCTCCTCCTCGCTGCCCCAATCCACACCGAATACAGGGGTATTTGCAGCAAGGCAGTGGCCGACAGGTACGGACGGCATGGCCTTCTCTGCCAAAGGACAGGAGGATGGCATGCAAGACACGGCGAGGTTAACGACATTATTAAGAGAAGCCTTACCAGAGCCGGTTGTCCAGCAGAGAGAGAGCCCCATTACCTAATAAACCAGCAAATCTGATGAGCCTGTCGGTCGCCCAGACGGAATCACGATGAACCCTTGGAAGAATGGTTGACAGTTGGTGTGGGACTACACTTGCGTTTCAAATTTAGCCAACACCTCTATTGACTTCAGTGCCACACTAGCAGGAGGTGCTGCCAATCACAGGGAAGCAGCCAAGTCACGTGAATACAGAGACCTTGAACACCACAACAATTTTGTCCCCATTGCTTCAGAGACACTTCGTGCCTGGGGTAAAAGTGCTGCTAGTTTTTTGAAGGAGTTGGGATCCAAGCTAACTGAAACAACTAGAGACCCTAGAGCTGCCAGTTTTCTCTTTCAACGCCGTAGTATGGCGATCCAGAGAGGAAAGGCTCACTGCATCCATGGTTCCTGCCCGCCATCTGAGGAGCTGGAGGAGCTCTACAACGTGTGACAAGTAGCCTTGTATCCTGCATGTAACTAATGTTGTAACCCTTTTGTGTAATGAAATTTTCAAACGAAGTTAGATATAGATATCTACACACATACCAAAAGAATATGGGTGGTAGGAGAAGAAAATATCAGTGTTCAGTGAGGATCCACAAGGTCTTCTCTGAGTATCTTTATTTTATATATATATATATATATATATATATATATATATATATATATATATATATATATATATATATATATGAATGAAAACTCACACCCCAGAAGTGACTCGAACCCATACTCCCAGGAGCAACGCAACTGGTATGTACAAGACGCCTTAAACCACTTGACCATCACGACCGGACATAATGAGGTGATAGCCGAAGCTATTTGAACCACCTCACCGCCGGCACTCGGATGGTTATCTTGGGCATAGCATTTTACCAAATCACCTCATTCTTTGGGGCACACGTGAGGAACACAAATGCGAACAAGCCTGAATGGTCCCCAGGACTATATGCGAATGAAAACTCACACCCCAGAAGTGACTCGAACCCATACTCCCAGGAGCAACGCAACTGGTATGTACAAGACGCCTTAAACCACTTGACCATCACGACCGGACATAATGAGGTGATAGCCGAAGCTATTTGAACCACCTCACCGCCGGCACTCGGATGGTTATCTTGGGCATAGCATTTTACCAAATCACCTCATTCTTTGGGGCACACGTGAGGAACACAAATGCGAACAAGCCTGAATGGTCCCCAGGACTATATGCGAATGAAAACTCACACCCCAGAAGTGACTCGAACCCATACTCCCAGGAGCAACGCAACTGGTATGTACAAGACGCCTTAAACCACTTGACCATCACGACCGGACATAATGAGGTGATAGCCGAAGCTATTTGAACCACCTCACCGCCGGCACTCGGATGGTTATCTTGGGCATAGCATTTTACCAAATCACCTCATTCTTTGGGGCACACGTGAGGAACACAAATGCGAACAAGCCTGAATGGTCCCCAGGACTATATGCGAATGAAAACTCACACCCCAGAAGTGACTCGAACCCATACTCCCAGGAGCAACGCAACTGGTATGTACAAGACGCCTTAAACCACTTGACCATCACGACCGGACATAATGAGGTGATAGCCGAAGCTATTTGAACCACCTCACCGCCGGCACTCGGATGGTTATCTTGGGCATAGCATTTTACCAAATCACCTCATTCTTTGGGGCACACGTGAGGAACACAAATGCGAACAAGCCTGAATGGTCCCCAGGACTATATGCGAATGAAAACTCACACCCCAGAAGTGACTCGAACCCATACTCCCAGGAGCAACGCAACTGGTATGTACAAGACGCCTTAAACCACTTGACCATCACGACCGGACATAATGAGGTGATAGCCGAAGCTATTTGAACCACCTCACCGCCGGCACTCGGATGGTTATCTTGGGCATAGCATTTTACCAAATCACCTCATTCTTTGGGGCACACGTGAGGAACACAAATGCGAACAAGCCTGAATGGTCCCCAGGACTATATGCGAATGAAAACTCACACCCCAGAAGTGACTCGAACCCATACTCCCAGGAGCAACGCAACTGGTATGTACAAGACGCCTTAAACCACTTGACCATCACGACCGGACATAATGAGGTGATAGCCGAAGCTATTTGAACCACCTCACCGCCGGCACTCGGATGGTTATCTTGGGCATAGCATTTTACCAAATCACCTCATTCTTTGGGGCACACGTGAGGAACACAAATGCGAACAAGCCTGAATGGTCCCCAGGACTATATGCGAATGAAAACTCACACCCCAGAAGTGACTCGAACCCATACTCCCAGGAGCAACGCAACTGGTATGTACAAGACGCCTTAAACCACTTGACCATCACGACCGGACATAATGAGGTGATAGCCGAAGCTATTTGAACCACCTCACCGCCGGCACTCGGATGGTTATCTTGGGCATAGCATTTTACCAAATCACCTCATTCTTTGGGGCACACGTGAGGAACACAAATGCGAACAAGCCTGAATGGTCCCCAGGACTATATGCGAATGAAAACTCACACCCCAGAAGTGACTCGAACCCATACTCCCAGGAGCAACGCAACTGGTATGTACAAGACGCCTTAAACCACTTGACCATCACGACCGGACATAATGAGGTGATAGCCGAAGCTATTTGAACCACCTCACCGCCGGCACTCGGATGGTTATCTTGGGCATAGCATTTTACCAAATCACCTCATTCTTTGGGGCACACGTGAGGAACACAAATGCGAACAAGCCTGAATGGTCCCCAGGACTATATGCGAATGAAAACTCACACCCCAGAAGTGACTCGAACCCATACTCCCAGGAGCAACGCAACTGGTATGTACAAGACGCCTTAAACCACTTGACCATCACGACCGGACATAATGAGGTGATAGCCGAAGCTATTTGAACCACCTCACCGCCGGCACTCGGATGGTTATCTTGGGCATAGCATTTTACCAAATCACCTCATTCTTTGGGGCACACGTGAGGAACACAAATGCGAACAAGCCTGAATGGTCCCCAGGACTATATGCGAATGAAAACTCACACCCCAGAAGTGACTCGAACCC
Source organism: Procambarus virginalis (assembly GCA_020271785.1). Classification (NCBI taxonomy): domain Eukaryota; kingdom Metazoa; phylum Arthropoda; class Malacostraca; order Decapoda; family Cambaridae; genus Procambarus; species Procambarus virginalis. The sequence continues at coordinate 47,327 of WNGS01166948.1, read as the reverse complement.
ATACTCCCAGGAGCAACGCAACTGGTATGTACAAGACGCCTTAAACCACTTGACCATCACGACCGGACATAATGAGGTGATAGCCGAAGCTATTTGAACCACCTCACCGCCGGCACTCGGATGGTTATCTTGGGCATAGCATTTTACCAAATCACCTCATTCTTTGGGGCACACGTGAGGAACACAAATGCGAACAAGCCTGAATGGTCCCCAGGACTATATGCGAATGAAAACTCACACCCCAGAAGTGACTCGAACCCATACTCCCAGGAGCAACGCAACTGGTATGTACAAGACGCCTTAAACCACTTGACCATCACGACCGGACATAATGAGGTGATAGCCGAAGCTATTTGAACCACCTCACCGCCGGCACTCGGATGGTTATCTTGGGCATAGCATTTTACCAAATCACCTCATTCTTTGGGTTTAAGGCGTCTTGTACATACCAGTTGCGTTGCTCCTGGGAGTATGGGTTCGAGTCACTTCTGGGGTGTGAGTTTTCATTCGCATATAGTCCTGGGGACCATTCAGGCTTGTTCGCATATATATATTATATATATATATATATTATAGATATTATATATATATATATAGATATATATATATATATATATATATATATATATATATAAATACATATATATAGAACCCATAGCCTCGTAGAAGAAAATAAGAGTACTCAGTAAGAGTACAGATGGTCATATAACTACGTTAATTTTAACTCCAATAAAAAAAATTGACCTCATACATAATGAAATGGGTAGCTTTATCATTTCATAAGAAAAAAATTTGAGAAATATATTAATTCATGAAAACTTGGCTAATTAGGCAAATCGGGCCTTGCATATGTGCGATGGGGGTTTTGGTGGTGTTTTACCGCTGACGGACCACCCCAACCCACAACTCGACAAATGCTCATATTTCACTAGGAGATCACACTAGGCACTTCTGCTCTTGGAGAGGGGCTCAACGTCACACGTTTAGGGGATGCGGCTCCAACACGCAGCCTTGTTGTCACGTGCACCACACCCCACTCGAGCCGCTGTGACTCCCCACTCTCTCTCTTATGGTATATGACCTCCTCAATCCCCTTTGTCTTCCTAGACTTCTGTCTTACCCGTCCACAGCAGTGGTTCCTGTTCTTGCTCTCTCTCTCCTTCTTACTATTTCCTGGGAAGCCTCACTGGGACAAGTGCAAACACCAGCAAATTTGAATACATTTACTGGACGAAGTACATAACAATACACGCATACATAATAATAATGATGAATCCTATACTCTGTACTATTATAATCAGGTTGCACTCCAACACCATCAGAAACTATCCTCAGCTTGCTAAGTGGTATCCTATCTCTTGGTATTACCTAATGTTATCAACCTCTCAAGTAGATTAAGTCTTACCATATAATGTTACACTACCATCAAGAAAATGTATACATATATATATACCTATAAACACATATAAGGCAATCAGCATTTGAATGCAAAACATACATATATATATATCAGTATAAATGATCCGTGCCACCAACGAATCAATTGATCATTCTATCAGTCTTAGAATACATATATATCTGTAGGTATCCTGCTACGTCTGTAACTCTAAACTTCAATATACACTTCTTGGCACATAAGTGGCAAACGATCACTCACTCTCACTGCGTCGTTCACGCTAATGACAACACTATCACCTCCATAAGTGATCATTTAGAACTATTCACTACCCTGACAACTTCAGGTTCCTCAGGGCTTAAACANCAGGGCGAGTTCCTCTGTGCTCGACGCACACATTTGTTTATTATTAGTACTAGGCGCTTCACTCATGCTCGGAGAGGAGAATGTGACTGCACATGAGGCTTCAGATAACTTAAGTAAAAGCTTCAGAACTTAAGTAAAAATTAAATCGAGTGCAGAGATGCACTGACAGTATGAAAAAAGAACTATAACCATAATTGTGAAGCACAAGTCAATACATAGAAAATAATGATCTTTTGAAGCATCCACGACCTGAGGATGTGGCGAGGCCCCATAGTGCTCCCACACTAGGAAACTCCCATACTTGGGTACTCCCACACTAGGAAACTCCCAAACTTGGGTACTCTCACACTAGGGTACTCCCACACTTGGGTACTCCCACACCTGGGTACTCCAGCACTAGGGTACTCTCACACTAGGGTACTCCCACACTAGGGTACTCCCACACTTGGGTACTCCCACACTTGGGTACTCCCACACTTGGGTACTCCCACACTAGGGTACTCCCACACTAGGGTACTCCCACACTAGGTACTCTCACACTAGGGTACTCCCACACTTGGGTACTCTCACACTAGGGTACTCCCACACTAGGGTACTCCCACACTTGGGTACTCCCACACTAGGGTACTCCCACACTTGGGTACTCCCACACTAGGGTACTCCCACACTAGAGTACTCCCACACAAGAGTACTCCCACACTTGGATACTCCCACACTAGGGTACTCTCACACAAGAGTACTCCCACACTAGAGTACTCCCACACTAGAGTACTCCCACACTTGGATACTCCCACACTAGGGTACTCCCACACAAGAGTACTCCCACACTTGGATACTCCCACACTAGGGTACTCTCACACTAGGGTACTCCCACACAAGAGTACTCCCACACTAGAGTACTCCCACACTAGAGTACTCCCACACAAGAGTACTCCCACACTAGAGTACTCCCACACTACAGTACTCCCACACAAGAGTACTCCCACACTAGAGTACTCCCACACTAGAGTACTCCCACACTAGAGTACTCCCACACTTGGGTACTCCCACACTAGGGTACTCCCACACTAGAATACTCCCACACTATAGTACTCCCACACTACAGTACTCCCACACTAGAGTACTCCCACACTAGAGTACTCCCACACTACAGTACTCCCACACAAAGGTACTCCCACACTAGAGTACTCCCACACTTGGGTACTCCCACAATAAGGTACTCCCACACTAGAGTACTCCCACACTAGAGTACTCCTACACAAGAGTACTCCCACACTAGAGTACTCCCACACTAGGGTACTCCCACACTTGGGTACTCCCACACTAGAGTACTCCCACACTTGGGTACTCCCACATTAGAGTACTCCCACACTAGAGTACTCCCACACTTGGGTACTCCCACATTAGATTACTCCCACACTTGGATATTCCCACTCTAAGGTACTCCCACACTAGGATACTACCTCACTTTAGTACTCCCACACTAGGATACTACCTCACTTTAGTACTCCCACACTAGGATACTACCTCACTTTAGTACTCCCACACTAGGGAACTCACTAACTTGGGTACTCCCACACTAGGGTACTCCCACAATAAGGAACTCCCACAATAAGGTACTCCCACAATAAGGTACTCCCACTCTAAGGTACTCCCACACTAGGATACTACCTCACTTTAGTACTCCCACACTAGGATACTACCTCACTTTAGTACTCCCACACTAGGATACTACCTCACTTTAGTACTCCCACACTTGGGTACTCACTAACTTGGGTACTCCCACACTAGGGTACTCCCACAATAAGGAACTCCCACAATAAGGTACTCCCACAATAAGGTACTCCCACAATAAGGTACTCCCACTCTTCGGTACTCCCAAACTAGGGTACTCCCACACTAGGGTACTCCCACACTTGGGTACTCACTAACTTGGGTACTCCCACACACAAGTGTACTTCCACACAAGGGTATTCTACACTAAGGTATTCCCACTCTAGGATACTCCCACATTAGGATACTCCCACACTTGGGTAATGCCACACTAAGGTAGTCCCACAGTGGGGTAGTCCCATATTTGGGTATTTCCACACTATGGTGTTCCCACACATGGGTCATCTCATACAAGGGTACTCCAACACTTGGGTAATACCACAATTGGGTACTCCCACACTTGGAAGCTCCCACACAGGTGTTCACCCATACTAGGGGTACTCCCACACTAGGGTACTCCCACACTTGTGTACTTCCACACTAAGGTACTCCCACACTTGTGTAGTTCCATACTAAGGTACTCCCACACTTGGGTACTCCCACAATAAGGTACTCCCATACTAGGGTACTCCCACACTTGGGTACTCACACAATAAGGTACTCCCATACTAGGGTACTCCCACACTTGGGTACTCCCACACTAGGGTACTCCCACACTAAGGTACTCCCACACTAAGGTGCTCCCACACTAGGGAACTCACACACTTGGGTACTCCCACACAAAAGTAGTCCCACACTTGGGTACTCCCACACTAGAGTACACCCACAATAAGATACTCCCACACATGGGAACTCCTACACTAGGGAACTCCCACACTTTGGTACTCCCACACTTGGGTATTCCACACTTGGGTACTCACACACTAGGTTACTCACACACTTGGGTACTCCCACAATAGGGTACTCCCACACAAGGGTACTACCACACTTGGGTATTCCACACTTGGGTACTCCCACACTTGGGTACTCCCACACATGGATACTCCCACAATAAGGTACTCCCACACTTGGGTACTCCCACACTAATGTACTCCCACACTAGGCTACTCCCACACTAGGGTACTCCCACAATAAGGTACTCCCACACTTGGGTACTCCCACACTAATGTACTCCCACACTAGGCTACTCCCACACTAGGGTACTCCCACACTAGGGTACTCCCACACTAGGGTACTCCCACACTTGGGTACTCCCACACTAGGGTACTCCCACACTTGGGTACTCCCACACATGGGTACTCCCACACTAGGCTACTCCCACACTAAGGTACTCCCACACATGGGTACTCCCACACTAAGGTACTCCCACACTTGTGTACTCCCACACTATGGTACTCCCACACTAGGGTATTCCCACACTAGGGTACTCCCACACTTGGGTACTCCCACACTAGGGTACTCTGACACTTGGGCACTCCCACACAAGAGTACACCCACACTATGGTACACCCACATTATGGTACACCCACACTATGGTACACCCACATTATGGTACACCCACACTATGGTACACCCACATTATGGTACACCCACACAAGTGTACTACCACACTCGGGTACTCCTAGACTAGGGTACATTCACACTAGGGTACACCCACACTAGGGTACATCCACACTAAGGTACACCCACACTAGGGTACACCCACACTAGGGTACATCCACACTAAGGTACATCCACATTAGGGTACAGCCACACTAGGGTACATTCACACTAGGATACACCGACACTAGGATACATCCACACTAGAGTACACCCACACTAGGGTACATCCACAATAGGGTACACCCACACTAGGGTACATCCACACTAAGGTACATCCACATTAGGGTACAGCCACACTAGGATACATCCACACTAGGGTACACCGACATTAGGGTACATCCACACTAGAGTACACCCACACTAGGGTACATCCACAATAGGGTACACCCACACTAGGGTACATCCACACTAGGGTACACCCAAACTAGGGTGGGCCAAACTTTGGGGGGCCAGGTAGCCTGGTGGATAACGCGCAGGACTTGTAATTCTGTGGCGCGGGTTCGATTCCCGCACCCGGCAGAAACAAATGGGCAAAGTTTCTTTCACCCTGAATGCCCCTGTTACCTAGCAGTAAATAGGTACCTGGGAGTTAGTCAGCTGTCACGGGCTGCTTCCTGGTGTGTGTGTGTGTGTGGTGTGGAAAAAAAAAAAAAAAAAAAAAAAAAAAAGTAGTTAGTGTAGTTAGTAAACAGTTGATTGACAGTTGAGAGGCGGGCCGAAAGAGCAAAGCTCAACCCCCGTAAAATACAACTAAGTGAATACACTAGCGTATATCCACACTAGGGTACATCCACACTAAGGTACACCCACACTAGATTGTGAGAAAAAACCTAGTAACACATCTGGAGAGAAGAGACTTCGTGACAACCCATCAACATGGGTTCAGGGAGGGTAAATCTTGCCTTACAGGCTTGATAGAATTCTACGATCAGGTGACAAGAATTAAGCAAGAAAGAGAAGGGTGGGCGGACTGCATTTTTTTGGACTGTCGGAAAGCCTTTGACACAGTACCCCATAAAAGGTTGATGCATAAGCTGGAGAAACAGGCAGGTGTAACAGGTAGGGCGCTCCAGTGGATAAGGGAGTACCTAAGCAATAGGAAGCAGAGAGTTACAGTGAGGGGTGAGACCTCAGACTGGCGTGAAGTCACCAGTGGAGTCCCACAGGGCTCTGTACTTGGACCTATCCTGTTTCTGATATACGTAAATGATCTCCCAGAGGGTATAGACTCATTCCTCTCAATGTTTGCTGACGACGCCAAAATTATGAGAAGGATTAAGACAGAGGAGGACAGCTTGAGACTTCAAGAAGACCTGGACAAGCTGCAGGAATGGTCGAACAAATGGCTGTTAGAGTTTAACCCAAGCAAATGTAATGTAATGAAGATAGGGGTAGGAAGCAGGAGACCAGATACAAGGTATCATTTGGGAGATGAAATACTTCAAGAGTCAGAGAGAGAGAAAGACCTGGGGGTTGATATCACGCCAGACCTGTCCCCTGAAGCTCATATCAAGAGGATAACATCAGCAGCATATGCCAGGTTGGCTAACATAAGAACGGCCTTTAGAAACTTGTGTAAGGAATCTTTCAGAACATTATATACCACATATGTCAGACCAATCCTGGAGTATGCGGCTCCAGCATGGAGTCCCTATCTAGTCAAGCATAAGACTAAACTGGAAAAGGTTCAAAGGTTTGCCACCAGACTAGTACCCGAGCTGAGAGGTATGAGCTACGAGGAGCGACTGCAGGAATTAAACCTCACTTCGTTGGAAGACAGAAGAGTTAGGGGGGGA
>WNGS01166947.1:6629-19323 GCA_020271785.1 Procambarus virginalis | reverse complement strand
TATTGTGTGTAATCAATGTGCCAAGTGTTAATCACGATGGAGGGACCAAGTGTGTTTTGTTGTGGCTCAACCAAACTTTGAGGAGAATAAAAACCTAACAAAGTCTCGTGTAGTAAATATGGCCAATAAGCTAGAATTACACCGCCCGGAAAAATAGCATGACTAAGCACAAATTCTGAGGGTGTGTGTGTGTGTCAGCCAAAATAGCCATCTCGGTGCGGATTGCTAAACTTCGTGTTTGTAGTATATATATATATATTTGTATGTTGGTAATTTTGTGAAGTTGAACATCTGCGTATGTTCCCGAGGTGTATATTTACGTAAGTATGTTTTCAGTTTTTTTTTTTGTTTTTGTGCTGCTGTGATTTTTTATATATTTGTACCGTGTTGGTACTGTGAGTTGACTGTCGGTGTCAGCCAGACTTGTACCTCACTGGTCTCTGGGTTGTGAAGAGGGTAACACTGTGCTCTCCCATATATATATACATATATATATATACAATATATATATATATATATATATATTATATATATATATATATATAATATATAATATATATATATATATATATATATATAATTATATATTATATATATATATATTATATATATGTATATATATATATATATATATATATATATATATATATATATATATATATATATATATATATATTATATATTAGTATATTTTGGTAGCAGTCTTTCCTGTAGACATATATTATTAAATATGACCGAAAAAGTAAGATTAATAATTCTAACACGAATTTTCTCGATCTTCCTTATGTTTCTTTTTACTGTCGTTGGTAAATGAAAATCAATTCTCCAAAATACATTTTTATTTCTAGTCTGACGCGACACTTGAGCGCGTTTCGTAAAACTTATTACAATTTCAAAGACTTTAGTTTACACACACACAACTTATAACTGAACAGCATTTGCTCTTTTATACCTGCATTTGGGTGAGGTGATGTAATACAATAGTATTGGATAAGGTGAAAACAAACTTTCAACAAAACACAGAACACGGAACAATGGCTAAAGGGAAGAATAGATCTGTAACTGCAGACGGCCTATTGGCCCATATTTCTTGATGCTTCTATATTGGAGCGGAGTCTTGAAGTGGGTAGAATATAGTTGTGCATTAATTGGCTGTTGATTGCTGGTGTTGACCTCTTGATGTGTAGTGCCTCGCAGATGTCAAGCCGCCTGCTGTCGGTGTATCTATCGATGATTTCTGTGTTGTTTGCTAAGACTTCTCTGGTGATGGTTTGGTTGTGGGAAGAGATTATATATACCTGTCTGACATTCATCAATGTTTCCCATTGTCGTGTTTTTCAAGAGATCCATAACCTTTAAGCACCTTTTTGTATTCATTTTTGTATCAACCTATGCATATCTTGTAACCATCAAATACATAATAAAGCACAAAAAAAAGGAAGGGGTTGGTAGGAGAAAAGCACACAGAAACTGTATTGGAGGGGATCTAAACATTCCCTCTAATGCGTTATGTGTGGTTTCCTCCGAGGCTATGGGTCCCCCTTCTTCCAGCCAGAGGTATATATATATATATATATATATATATATATATATATATATATATATATATATATATATATATATATTGTGACGGTAACGAGTTGGAAATGGTGGTCGGCAGTCTTCCAACTAGCAGGTGTCAGTGCTGGGCCACATATAATATATAAAAAAAAGAAAAGGAAAAAAAAGAGAAAAAAAAGAATGACTGCGTGATTGGTAATCTGTGGTAAGGTCGGAAATACGAAAGACAATAATAAAAACTGGATTTTAATAACAATAAAAAAACACAAATTGAAACAAATGCAAAATCTTGGCTTAATGGTAACAAATGTCAAGTGGAAAAAAATACATAAACATGAAAATAGATTACGTTAATGGGAGGAGAATTGACATACAAAAGTAAATAAAATATGAATGCTGGAATATATGCACTAACTATAAACCTCTATTTGACCACACAGAGTGAGTCACTTAGGAGTTCACAGCTTGCGAGCACACAATATTCTGGCTGGCAGAAACGCAAGGGACTCCAACAATAACTGGCGAGGTCTTGTGATTGGCGAGGAGCCGGAGTGGAGTGTTGGTTGGCGGCCAATGAGGAAGCTGGATGGCCGCAAGTCGCTAGTTAGGCAGTTGAAGGGTTCGGCGCGTCGACCAGGTGCAGCAGGTGCTGGAGTGGGGGGAGGAGGGAGTTGCTGGTACGTGTGGCTATCTTATAATACGTTTAGCCACTACAAAACGTATCTTGTATATTGATGAGGACAGGAGTGAGTCGTAGAAATAGCAGGCTAAATCTCTGATAAGAGATTATCGTCACAATATATATATATATATATATATAATATATATATATATATATATATATATATATATATATATATATATATATATATATATTGTTTTTTTATTACCCGTATGTACGAAGGAGGATTATTAGTGGTGTAGATCAGGTTATCATAGTGTTTTTTACGATATTATATTTGTAACTGTGTGGAAGCTAACTTATGTTATTATTGGAGCCGTTTGGGCACATTACCATTATTGTGCCTGTGTGGACTCTGCCTCTGGAGTTTGTGGACTTTGTCACATTTCATGGTGTGTGGACTTAGACTTCGGATATGAGATTTCGGACTTTGCCACTTTTCCAGATAATGTAACTCTAACGTTTGAAGACGAGTAATTGACTTTGCTATTTGTTAAGTCATTGAGGACTTAGACTTCCATAGAAAGTTATTGACTGTCTTTTGTCTTTTTTTTTCCTGTCATTGTGGACTCTGCCTAATTTTGCGAAGATTGAAAATTTTGCCATTTGTCTGTCCGGTTGGGACTTAGTTTTTTGAAGGCAAGTGAGAGTTCATTGACTTGTGATATTGATATCCATGTTTAGACTTTTTACCCTACTTTGGTTATGTTACGTCACTACCCATTAATCTTCAGTCTTTCAGCCTGTCTGGAGTTGACTAGTGCACCAATGTTGTTGGGTGATTGTGGCCTAGTGACACCCAGCTGCAATGTCTTGTGTTTTGTGTTGATTCTCTTTATTGTTATTTGATTGTATGATTAGAGGTATTTGTGCGTATATAAGAAGCTGTGTCATGTAGATAAGTTCGCCTCAGGTCACTGGTGGATTTTACGTAGATTTTCACTTCACTCTAGACCTATTTACTGTGAATTATATGAAGCCAGTTATCTCATTGATTACATAAGAACATAAGAACATAAGAACAAGGTAACTGCAGAAGGCCTATTGACCCATACTAGGCAGCCTATCTATACCTATCTATAACCACCCAATCCCACTCATAAACATGTCCAACCCACGCTTGAAACAATCGAGGGACCCACCTCCACCACGTTACGCGGTAATTGGTTCCACACATCAACAACCCTGTTACCGAACCAGTATTTACTCAAGTCTTTCCTAAATCTAAACTTATCCAATTTATACCCATTGTTTCGTGTTCTGTCTTGTGTTGATACTTTTAATACCCTATTAATATCTCCTTTGTTATGTCCATTCATCCACTTGTAAACCTCTATCATGTCACCCCTAACTCTTCGCCTTTCCAGTGAATGCAAGTTAAGCTTTGTTAATCTATCTTCATATACAATACATACACATTCATAATTGCAAATACAATTCGTCTTCATCTTGAAAAACATAAATTAATAAATGAGTCGCAACATGGTTTTACAAATGGCCGTTCATGTTTAACAAATTTGCTATCATTTTACTCCAGCATAGTTGAGGCAGTTGATAGTGGTAAGGATTGTGATGTTGTGTACCTTGACTTTAGCAAAGCTTTTGATACAGTGCCACATGAAAGACTGATTAAAAAAATAGAGGCTCATGGTATTGGAGGTGCTATATTAAGTTGGATTAGGGCATGGCTATACCAAAGGAAACAGAGAGTTAGTGTAAATGGGGTTAAGTCAGAGTGGGAAAATGTTGTTAGTGGAGTGCCTCAAGGCTCTGTCCTGGGACCTCTGTTGTTTATAATATATATAAATGATTTAGATTCAGGTTTCAGTAGCAACATTTGCAAATTTGCAGATGATACAAAAATCGGTAGGGAAATTAACACGAAAGAAGACTCACTATCACTTCAAGTTGATCTAAATAGGGGTTTAAAATGGTCAAAAGTCTGGCAGATGCAGTTTAATGCTAATAAATGTATGGTTCTGAGGCTAGGTAATGATGATAGAGTTACAAGATACGAGCTAGATGGTGTTGAGATTGCAAAGTCGGATTGCGAAAGGGATCTGGGAGTTATGATTAGTTAGAATTTAAAACAAAAGGATCAATGCATGAACGTTCGTAATAAAGCAAATCGGACACTCGGATTTATTAATCGAAGCATTAGTAACAAGACACCTGGTGTGGTTCTTCAGCTATATCTTGCTCTGGTTAGGCCACATTTAGATTATGCAGTTCAGTTTTGGTCGCCGTACTATAGAATGGATATAAATTCACTTGAACGTGTGGGCCAATTGGCCTTCTGCAGTTACCTTTATGTTTATGTTCTTATGAGGCAGCTCCTATTGGTCCATACGAGGCAGCTCCTATTGGTCCATACGAGGCAGCTCCTATTGGTCCATACGAGGCAGCTCATATTGGTCCATACGAGGCAGCTCCTATTGGTCCATACGAGGCAGCTCCTATTGGTCCATACGAGGCAGCTCCTATTGGCCCATACGAGACAGCTCCTATTGGCCCATACGAGGCAGCTCCTATTAGTCCATACGAGGCAGCTCCTATTGGTCCATACGAGGCAGCTCCTATTGGTCCATACGAGGCAGCTCCTATTGGTCCATACGAGGCAGCTCCCATTGGCCCATACGAGGCAGCTCCTATTTGCCCACACGAGGCAGCTCCTATTGGCCCATACGAGGCAGCTCCTATTGGCCCATACGAGGCAGTTCCAATTTGTATCCAACCAGCCTCATTCATATATAAACCTTCGCTTGAAACACTCCATGGATCCCATGCCTATTATGTAACCGGATAATTTGTTCCATAAATTAACAACTTCAAATACAAACCCGGAACCAACTTGTTTATTCGTGTGTATATTTAGCAAGACAATGTTGGAAAAGCAAGACAGTATTGCAGAAGCAAGACAATATTGGGAAAGCTTGCAGCGTCTCAAGAAAGCTGAAGATCACGCATCACCGACTTGACTTGATCACTGGGAGTGATGATAGTCCCGTCTTGATGAGTGGGAGGTGAGTCTTCGCTTGCAAGGGTGGCCTGGGTTATTGCAAGAATCTCCGGTCTTAGAAAATCACCTTTTTTCCCCTGTGACACCTGGGAGAAACTCCTGAACGTCTTAATGAATGCAATTCTCGGTAGGAAATTGCAAGAACTGTGTCTGGAGGGGCAACATTCTCCTCAGCTCCTGTGATTACTTCATGAACTCCGGTTGCACATTTGCAACAGTTAATCTCAGCACCCTTCCTAAACATTGCAACTCTTCCTTAATGCTCCCTTGCCAAACATTGCAACAATTGTTTTTTTTACACCTTGCTAAACACTGCACCAATGCTCTCCTGCACCCTTCTTACACATTGTAACTGTTCCTTTATTATAATTATTCCTATGCAACAATTACTCTTTACACCTTTGCCAAACATTGCAATAATAACTACCTGCACCTTACTAAACATTGCAACAATAACTTCATGCATCTTACTAAACATTGCAACAATAACTACCAGCACCTTACTAAACATTGCAACAATAACTACCAGCACCTTACTAAACATTGCAACAATAACTACCAACATCTTACTAAACATTGCAACAATAACTACCAGCATCTTACTAAACATTGCAACAATAACTACCAGCACCTTACTAAACATTGCAACAATAACTACCAGCACCTTACTAAACATTGCAACAATAACTACCAGCACCTTACTAAACATTGCAACAATAACTACCTGCACCTTACTAAACATTGCAACAATAACTACCAACATCTTACTAAACATTGCAACAATAACTACCTGCACCTTACTAAACATTGCAACAATAACTATCCGCATCTTACTAAACATTGCAACAATAACTACCAGCATCTTACTAAACATTGCAACAATAACTACCAGCACCTTACTAAACATTGCAACAATAACTATCTGCACCTTACTAAACATTGCAACAATAACTACCAACATCTTACTAAGCATTGCAACAATAACTACCAGCATCTTACTAAACATTGCAACAATAACTACCAGCATCTTACTAAGCATTGCAACAATAACTACCTGCATCTTACTAAACATTGCAACAATAACTACCAGCACCTTACTAAACATTGCAACAATAACTACCAGCACCTTACTAAACATTGCAACAATAACTACTTGCATCTTACTAAACATTGCAACAATAACTACCAACATCTTACTAAACATTGCAACAATAACTACCTGCATCTTACTAAACATTGCAACAATAACTACCAGCACCTTACTAAACATTGCAACAATAACTACCAACATCTTACTAAACATTGCAACAATAACTACCTGCACCTTACTAAACATTGCAACAATAACTACCAGCACCTTACTAAACATTGCAACAATAACTACCAGCACCTTACTAAACATTGCAACAATAACTACCAACATCTTACTAAACATTGCAACAATAACTACCAGCACCTTACTAAACATTGCAACAATAACTACCAGCACCTTACTAAACATTGCAACAATAACTACCAGCACCTTACTAAACATTGCAACAATAACTACTTGCATCTTACTAAACATTGCAACAATAACTACCAACACCTTACTAAACATTGCAACAATAACTACCAGCACCTTACTAAACATTGCAACAATAACTACCAGCACCTTACTAAACATTGCAACAATAACTACCAGCACCTTACTAAACATTGCAACAATAACTATCTGCACCTTACTAAACATTGCAACAATAACTACCAACATCTTACTAAACATTGCAACAATAACTACCAGCATCTTACTAAGCATTGCAACAATAACTACCTGCATCTTACTAAACATTGCAACAATAACTACCAGCACCTTACTAAACATTGCAACAATAACTACCAACATCTTACTAAACATTGCAACAATAACTACCAGCACCTTACTAAACATTGCAACAATAACTACCTGCATCTTACTAAACATTGCAACAATAACTACCAGCACCTTACTAAACATTGCAACAATAACTACCTGCACCTTACTAAACATTGCACCAATAACTACCCGCATCTTACTAAACATTGCAACAATAACTACCAGCACCTTACTAAACATTGCAACAATAACTACCCGCATCTTACTAAACATTTCAACATAAATCATAATAACTGTAATAATTCTTATCACATGGATAGCAACCCCTGAAATAAAGTTATATAAACATGGGATTATTTCCCAGGTTCTGGGAAAGGTTCCCAGAAAATATCTAGAAAATATCTCGGTAGTATGATATGGGATCGAACATGCGTCACTGGACTCTTCCCCCCCAGACACACGTGCTACCGACTGAGCCATGATGGGTTTCCTCTTCTTGTAACACGCTTCCCAAATATCCGCCAGCGTCATAAACTGACAGAGGCGAGGCCGGAGGCGTCGGCCCCACTATGCAAATGAGCCATTTCTTACAAAACAGATCAAACTTCCTCTTTCTCTCTAGCTGATGACACCTTTGTCAGGCTGTTTGGTACGAGTAAGTTGGTGCAGGTTCTCCTCCCCCTCGACGTTGCTGGGTCTCCTCTCAAGGAGGACACGAGTTCTCTCGGCAGGAATGTGGAGTGGGAGACTTGAGATGGTGTCCCCCAGTGCTCAGATGGTCCCAGGGGCGGGCTGGTCGTCTGGGAACGACCCAGCTACTCCTCACTAAAGACAAACTTCTCCCATTTACTGACATTCTCAGACTGCTATGTAGAAAAGCTTCCAGAGCGAGCGGCACCTTTTATAAAGAGATGAAGAATTACTTGCTCAGTTGACAATAAAAAAGACACTAAAAATATTAATATTAAAATTAAATCAAAATAAATAAATACAAAATTCATTAAATTATAAAAATATACGATCAATAAAAATAATAAAACAAGTACTAAATAAGAACATTAAAGTAAAGAATAGCTTCAATAAAGTAAAGAGGTATTTAAAAGCCAATATAGGACACATATTAACACTAACCTCCAACCAGCGACCAAATATACGTCTTAACAGGAGCAAAAGGTTTAGAAGAAGACCTTCCAAGAGCGTCACGTGATCCTGCACCATCAGGAGTTTAAGCTGAGATAAATGTGGTGTTGAAGGAGGCTACAAGACAAAACCTGTGTCCCTTGACAGTGCTAAAGAGGCATTAAGGAAAATATATATACCCTCAGCTGGTCGCTATAGATCTTCCAGACACACAAAAAAATATCGAAGGCATAAATACCCAGGAGTGTTGCTCTCTCTCCTCGTTGCTGGCGGTACAATGTGCCGTGGCTGGCGTGATGTATGGTCTCCTTCAAGGTGTTCCTTGGTGGGAAGCTGCTAGCGTCAGGTTCCCCTACATCGCAGCCTTCAGTATCGCGTATCTCCGCCTCCTGCAGCTTCCGTTGGTGTCGTCATTATTCTTCCCTCCGCAAGATTCTTCCTGCCGCCCTCACATGTGATCTCCCTCCCGCCTGTCAGGGCCACAAAAATGTTAACCTCTGTATCATTCTAACTGTTGTCGTTCATTTTAATCTCTCTCGCCAATGTCCTTAACTCTTCGTCGCTTCTTTGGGGCATGAGGAGTGCTTTCCAGCATGTTCCTGACATGGATTTTAGGTCCAGTCATTCTATTAAGCTCCTATCATGCGTTCCAGGTCCAGTCATTCTGTTAAGTTCCTACCATGTATTCCAGGTCCAGTTATTCTGTTAAGTTCCTACCATGCATTCCAGGTCCAGTTATTCCTTAGATCTGGAAATCATGGGTTCCAGTGATGGCGGCGTCTTCATGTCATAAGAACCTTAAAATTTCATTCCACTTCATCCACTTTTATCTATTACGTTGCCTCTAGCTCTTTGTCTTCGTCCTCCCCCCTTCCTTCCTCTCTCTCGCTCTCTGTTCCTCTCTCGTTCCCTTTCTCCTTCCCTCCCTCGAACCTTTCAAATGAACATTGTGGAAATTTCGAAGACTTAGTAAAAGGATCTGGGAGTCATGATTGTAGGAAATTAAACCCAAACAATCAATGAAAAAATGTTCGGAATAAGGCCAATAGGACTCTGTGATATATTTCTAGAAATGTTATCAATGGAGAAACTGACTACAATGTTGTAGTGCTTGAGTGAAGGTGAAGGAATGACCCAATATATATGGAAGTGTGTTTATTTAACAGAGTTTTTGGATAATCCTACATCCTGTATCAAGAGGGGGGTGTAAACAGTTTACACCCACGAGGAGAAGACCTATTACACACGTTTTGGGTCATTTCTTCATCCTCATTCCAACATTGCGGTACTGTAGTAAGCTTCTCAGTATAGCAATGTTATTACTCAGCTATATCTTACTCTTGTTAGGGCCCAATTCGAATATGAATTACATTTTGGTCGCCATACTATAGAATGGACATTAATTCACTTGGACGCGTCCAGCGAAAGAATGATAAACTTAATCCCAGGAATTAGAAACCTTCCTTATGAAGAGAGATTGAAAAAAAATCTAATTTACATTCTGAAGAAAGGTGAAGAGTCTGGCGGTACCTGATGGAAGTATACAAGTGGATGAATAGGCATGACAAGGGGGATATTTAAGTCTTAATATAGCAACTCAAACTCTAAGGGAACTATCAGGAGAAAGCGCCAAACCATTAAGACTGTATAGCACTTGGAAGGTATCAGCATAAGGATTTGGGATGAGGCCGGGGGGGGGGGGGGGGGGAAAGGAATGGTGCCAAACCTTGGACGGTCGGGGATTGAACACCGACCTGCATGAAGCGAGACCGTAGCTCTACCGTCCAACCCAAGTGGTTGGACTGCACCACCATTTCTCCTTCTCTCCTTCCCTCAATCCCTTTGTCGCTGCGTCCTTCCTAATTCTTTCGCCGCCTCCCTCCCTCTCCCTCACTCCCTCCCTCTCCCTCACTCCCTCCCTCTCCCTCACTCCCTCCTTCCCCCAAGATGCAATCAGAATGCTTTAACCTTGTTAGTTACTAATCTTCCCTTGCTTTCTCTCCACAGCTTCTCCCCCGTTTCTGCCTCTATTGAACCTCACCAGATATTTCCTCTATAAGTTATAAATTATAACATTTTTATTTTTAAATGCTAAGTAATATGTGTTGTGTAAGTCCTCCCTACATTAACGGCTATTACCACTAAGCTATTACAAGCACTGGTTGCCATAGTAATGAGCTCATTTTGCACCCCTGCACTCGGCGTGCATGTTACCATTGCAAACTTGAGTGGCGGATTAAATCCGAATCTTAATGCAAATTCAACACTGGCTGGAACTGCTTTGTAGACATTAGTCCCGTTCTGAGAGCTCTCCATCCCTTTCTCATGCAGCCTCGTGTGTGTGTGTACTCCCCTAATTGTGCTTGAGGGGGTTGAGCTTTGGCTCTTTGGTCCCGCCTCTCAACTGTCAATCAACTGGTGTACAGATTCCTGAGCCTATTGGGCTCTATCATATCTACATTTGAAATGTGTATGGAGTCAGCCTCCACCACATCACTTCCTAGTGCATTCCATTTACTAATTACTCTGACACTGAAAAAATTCTTTCTAACGTCTCTGTGGCTCATTTGGGTACTAAGTTTCCACCTGTGTCCCCTTGTTCGTGTTCCACCCGTGGTGAAGAGTTTGTCTTTGTCCGCCCTGTCAATTACCCTGTGAATTTTGTAGGTGGTAATCATGTCTCCTCTTTCTCTTCTGTTTTCCAGGGACGTGAGGTTCAGCTCCTTCAGCCTTTCCTCGTAGCTCATGCCTCTCAGTTCCGGGACAAGTCTGGTGGCATACCGCTGAATCTTCTCTAACTTTGTCTTGTATTCACCTAGTTGTATTCACCTAGTTGTGTTTTGTGGGGGTTGAGCTTTGCTCTTCGGCCCGCCTCTCAACTGTCAATAAACTGTTTACTAACTATTTTTTTTCCACACCACGCACACACACACACACCCCAGGAAGCAGCCCGTGACAGCTAACTAACTCCCAGGTACCTATTTACTGCTAGGTAAATAGAGGGCATTCAGGGTGAAAGAAACTTTGCCCATTTGTTTCTGCCTCGTGCGGGAATCGAACCCGCGCCACAGAATTACAAGTCCTGCGCGCTATCCACCAGGCTACCAGGCCCCCAAACTTGTGTGTGTGTGTCCGTATTCACCTAGTTGTATTCACCTAGTTGTGCTTGCGGGGGTTGAGCCCTGCTCTTCGGCCCGCCTCTCAACTGTCAATCAACTGTTTCTAACTATTACTTTTTTATCCCACACCACTCACACACACACAAGGAAGCAGCCCGTGACAGCTTACTAACTCCCAGGTACCTATTTACTGCTAGGTGAAACTAACCATCGTTTCTCGCCGGCACCCGGGATCGAACCCGGGACCACAGGATCACGTCCAGCGTGCTGTCCGCTCGGCTACCGGCTTGTTGCTACTAAGTCGTGTGCGTGCGTGTGTGTGCGCGCGTGTGTGTGTAAGTGTGTGTGTGTAAGTGTGTGTGTGTGTAAGTGTGTGTGTGTGTGTATGTGTATGCGCGCGCGCGAGTGCGTGCGTGCGTGCGTGCGTGTGTGCGTAGCTACCTCTTGTGGCTGCCTTCTAAGAAAAAAGATGTCAGTCTGTAACTGATTATTTTTTTGACGTGTTTGCCCTCTAGAACGACTTCTTTTTTTCCCAGTACTTCCCGATATTGTTTTGACGTACACACATTGTGGTTAGTGTGGATGGTCCACCATCTTGGTGCACGGCTTCAACTGGTTGGTAACTGGAATCTGAAATTCACGTTCTGCGTCGCTGTTTTTAGTATTAATGTAGTTGTTTTATCTGTTGTTTTTGTTTTATTCTACGAGTCTGTGTGTGTGTGTGTGTGTGTGTGTGTGTGTGTGTGTGTGTGTGTGTGTGTGTGTGTGTGTGTGTGTGTGTGTGTCTCTGTCTCTTTCTTTCTCTCTCTCTCACGTAAACATCCAAAGCAACAGCTGACAGGGCCACTTAGTGCCAGACAACCAGGCTGTGGCACACAACACACAAATCGTTCTGACCGTTCAGTGCCCCCTAACGTAACGAAGCAGGTGGTGCTTGGGAGCTGGAGTCGTGCATATCCGAACGCTTTAATGTAGCTAAATGATGAAGAGAATGAGTAGTCTCTTCTCCTTGCCACATCCAAGCACATAGAGAGGACTCGTGCGAGTGTGTGAAATTTGAGTTCCCTCGAGATTTGGCTATTGGTTCTCTGGTTATGCCAGCGCTATTAGTCTCTAAAATGATTCTGAATAAGTTAAGAATGATAAGGATGATAAGATGAATGAGTTAAGAATGATGTGAGGATATGGAGTGACCACTGTGCTTGGCTGTGTCACCGTCTATGACACTTTGTAAGAATTTCCTTAATTAGACCACAGTCAGATTCAAAGTCGTGTCACAGTCATAGCGTCATATGACATACACAGTCTTAAGTATGACC
>WNGS01166945.1:0-10416 GCA_020271785.1 Procambarus virginalis | reverse complement strand
TCAATGTAATTTCCCAGTGGAAGGGTGTTATCCTAGGACCACCTAGAATACTGCCTGTCTGGCTATTGACGTTTTATGTTCACAGAGGTGACATAAGGGGCGATTGTGCTGAGGAGGGCAGTTCCCATTGGGCAGTCCAAGAACTCTTGACTTTATCCTGAGAGGATTACGGGCCGCCGTCGGTTAGAGCAGTGTGTTAGCTGCGTGCAGTGTTGTATGGACCAACGTACCCGGGACTGGCCAGTAAGAGTTACGAGACGACAGTGGTGCGTCTCTTGAGAAGTGCTGCATGTGAGCGACTAGAGACTTCTACCAGGGTGCTAGCTACCCCTATATTGGACTATTTGAGACCCTTGTCACCGTGTGGCTGAAACCCTCTGGCAGTTTGTATCTAGAGAGCAGTGGTGGGGTATTGGCACATCGTACAGATACGTTGTGTGTGGACTGGCCCATGTTGAAGGTGAACTCGCCAGTGTTTGCCATTAGGTGTGGACGACAAGTACCTGGAAGGGGATTCGCCGGGATTCGATAAACATCGTCGATGTATTGTGTCCTGAGTGAAAGAGACACTATTGTAAATATGTGTAGTAATACCTTATTATAATATATTTATATATATTGTGGTGAAGGTGATAAAAACGTGCATAGAATGTAACATGAAGGTAGATTACCAACAGAGCTTTCAATGCCAACTCTGTTCAGCAGCCATACACAAAAAATGTGCCAACATGACTAATAATTCAAGGAGAAATGGTCCCAGTAACCACTCTGTGTACTGGCTCTGCAAAAAGGATGATGTAACTTTTTTGTAGATGATGGAAATCCTGGATAAAACTCCCGCTGAAAACACAGAATTACTAATAAATGCCTGCATAGCAATTTCTAATGTCTTCAAACAAACTGTACATGACACCAAGGTACAACCAGATGCGGAAAAGAGCTCGGAGGCAGCAGCGCCTGAGCAGAGCGCGGAGTCGGGGACGCCTGAGCAGAGCGCGGAGTGGGACGCCTGAGCAGAGCGCGGAGTCGGGGACGCCTGAGCAGAGCGCGGAGTCGGGGACGCCTGAGCAGAGCGCGGAGTCGGGGACGCCTGAGCAGAGCGCGGAGTCGGGGACGCCTGAGCAGAGCGCGGAGTCGGGGACGCCTGAGCAGAGCGCGGAGTCGGGGACGCCTGAGCAGAGCGCGGAGTCGGGGACGCCTGAGCAGAGCGCGGAGTCGGGGACGCCTGAGCAGAGCGCGGAGTCGGGGACGCCTGAGCAGAGCGCGGAGTCGGGGACGCCTGAGCAGAGCGCGGAGTCGGGGACGCCTGAGCAGAGCGCGGAGTCGGGGACGCCTGAGCAGAGCGCGGAGTCGGGGACGCCTGAGCAGAGCGCGGAGTCGGGGACGCCTGAGCAGAGCGCGGAGTCGGGGACGCCTGAGCAGAGCGCGGAGTCGGGGACGCCTGAGCAGAGCGCGGAGTCGGGGACGCCTGAGCAGAGCGCGGAGTCGGGGACGCCTGAGCAGAGCGCGGAGTCGGGGACGCCTGAGCAGAGCGCGGAGTCGGGGACGCCTGAGCAGAGCGCGGAGTCGGGGACGCCTGAGCAGAGCGCGGAGTCGGGGACGCCTGAGCAGAGCGCGGAGTCGGGGACGCCTGAGCAGAGCGCGGAGTCGGGGACGCCTGAGCAGAGCGCGGAGTCGGGGACGCCTGAGCAGAGCGCGGAGTCGGGGACGCCTGAGCAGAGCGCGGAGTCGGGGACGCCTGAGCAGAGCGCGGAGTCGGGGACGCCTGAGCAGAGCGCGGAGTCGGGGACGCCTGAGCAGAGCGCGGAGTCGGGGACGCCTGAGCAGAGCGCGGAGTCGGGGACGCCTGAGCAGAGCGCGGAGTCGGGGACGCCTGAGCAGAGCGCGGAGTCGGGGACGCCTGAGCAGAGCGCGGAGTCGGGGACGCCTGAGCAGAGCGCGGAGTCGGGGACGCCTGAGCAGAGCGCGGAGTCGGGGACGCCTGAGCAGAGCGAGGAGTCGGGGACGCCTGAGCAGAGCTCGGTGTCACAGGCCCCGGAGCAGAGCACAGTGTCGAGGACGCCGCAGCAGAGTGCGGTCCCTGGCAAAGGGAAACAAACAAATCAAGGCCCCAAAATCTGTTGGTATTACAAATGGGCAACCTGTAAGCATGGGGAATCGGGAAGAACAAATGGAACATGTAAGTACGATCACCCTAGAATGTGCAGAAACCTTCTCAATACAAGGTAAATGTACCAAAAGCTGTGAATTATTTCACCCGGAAATTTGCAAGAACTCTTTGGACAGGAAAGAGTGCTTCAATGCCGAATGTCCAGCTTTTCATATAAGAGGTACCAGGCAAATATAACCGACAGACCGACACTATGAAAACAGCCACTACCCC
This sequence comes from Procambarus virginalis, assembly GCA_020271785.1. Lineage (NCBI taxonomy): Eukaryota > Metazoa > Arthropoda > Malacostraca > Decapoda > Cambaridae > Procambarus > Procambarus virginalis. The sequence goes on along the minus strand of WNGS01166945.1, from coordinate 8,033 downwards.
ATCGACTGGGATGATTTTTTAGCAAGAGGAGGAGGAGGAGAAGAATGGCTAAAAATAACCAGACTCTACCACCAACGCGGTCAAATGCTAGAGAGGACGCAAACACAGTGGCCTCCTTACCAGAACCTCAGATATTAACACCAAGTAAAGCATCCAGCACTTCCACCAACACGATAACATCATTTATATTTGCCAACATCCAGGGTATAAAAACACGCAAATCCAACAAAGTTCATTTTATAGATGGTCTTCTTCATGAGGCAAATGCAGTGTTTGCAGCCCTAACGGAAACTCACACAAAGGACTACCTTGATGGTGAAATATGGATCTCAGAGTACAATCTTTTCAGATGTGATAGGAAACACCGGCTTCAGGGTGGGGTCAGCCTCTACATCAAAGACACACTCATATGTACTGAGCTGCTAAACACCTCAAATAATATGGTGGAAGTGCTGATAATCAAAATAGAGATCCTAAATATAGTTATTGTCCTTGTATATACGTCACCAGAGGCAAACCCTCAGCAGTTTAAAGACCAACTAATGAAAATAGAACACTGCTTGGAAAACCTCACAAATCCAGCCCCAAACATCATCCTGCTTGAGGACTTCAACCTACGGCACCTGAAATGGAAGCACCTGGCTAATACAGTAATATCAGAAAGAATACCAGGAAGTAGCCTAAATGAACAGGCACATGCAAATGACCTGCTATGGATGTGCGACAGGTTTGCCTGAAACCAGCAAATAGTAAAACCAACTAGGAAGGAGAACACGCTGGACCTCATTTTCACTAGTAATGATGAATTGATCAGGAACATAATGATTACAAATACCTGTTACTCAGATCACAACTTAATTGAATTTCTGACAACCATGGGGAATAGACCTTCAAAACCAGTCCAGATTCCCGGTGGAGGAGATTTCAGCAAATTCAACTTCAATAATAAACAGATAAACTGGGAAGAACTGCTAGAAAATGCAAACCTGAACCAGTGCCTGGAAAAAAAATAAGCTCAGTAGCACTAGAAATATGTTCAAACCGTATATTCCTATGAAAAAAGAGAAAGAGATGCAGATTGGAACGGGAACGTCGTTCCCTATATAGGCGAAGGAAACGAATCGCGGAACAACTTGAGAGTCGCACCCTGTCTCAAGAACGGCGAAGGAGGTTAGGTAGAGAAATAGAAACAATTGAACTCAAGCTATAAGAATCATACAAAACCCAGGAGAGGCAAAGAGAGCAAAAGGCCATCAGTGAAATAGAGAGAAATCCGAAATATTTTTTCTCCTATGCAAAATCAAGATCAGAAACCACATCTAGTATCGGGCCCCTGCGAAAGGGAGATGGAACTTTCACCGATGACAACAAAGAAATGAGCGAGTTACTGAGGAAGCAGTACGACTCTGTTTTCAGCGAGCCATTAAACGCACTAAAGATTGATAACCCAAATGAATTTTTCATGGATATGATACCAACATCAAATCACACATCAACCGTCACCCTATTCCCACTGGATTTTGTTCAAGCCATAAACAGTATGCTTATGCACTCTGCACCAGGCCCGGATTCTTGGAACTCCATATTCATCAAGAACTGTAAAAAAACACTATCGCAGGCCCTTTACATTCTGTGGAGACAAAGCCTAGATGCTGGCGTTATCCCTGACATACTAAAAACAGCAGAGATAACACCACTCCGTAAAGGAGGAAATAAGGCAGAGGCAAAAAATTACAGACCGATAGCACTAACATCGTACATCATAAAAATTTTTGGGAGAGTGCTAAGAAGTATGATCACAAAATACATGGAATCACAGCATCTCCATAACCCCGGACAACATGGTTTCAGAACAGGGCGCTCTTGCCTGTCGCAGTTGCTGGACCACTATGATATGGCATTAGATGCTATGGAAGACAAGCAAAACGCTGATGTAATTTACACAGATTTCGCAAAAGCTTTTGATAAATGTGACCATTGTGTTATTGCTCATAACATGCGTTCAAAGGAATTACCGGAAAAATGGGCAGATGGATCTACAATTTCCTGACTAACACAACCCAATGTGTAATAGTCAACAAAATAAAAATCCAGCCCATCATCCGTGAAGAGCTCAGTCCCCCAGGGTACTGTGCTTGCTCCAGTACGTTTTCTCATCCTCATATCGGACATAGACAAGAACACAACCTATAGCACGGTATCATCCTTTGCAGATGACACCATGATCTTCATGAGAGTAGGCAATATAGAGGACACGGCAAACCTCCAATCAGATGTAGATCAGGTCTTTCTATTGACCTGATCTGAGGGAGCCGGTCGGCCGAGCGCACAGCACGCTGGACTTGTGATCCTGTGGTCCTGGGTTCGATCCCAGGCGCCGGCGAGAAACAATGGGCAGAGTTTCTTTCACCCTATGCCCCTGTTACCTAGCAGTAAAATAGGTACCTGGGTGTTAGTCAGCTGTCACGGGCTGCTTCCTGGGGGTGGAGGCCTGTGTAACAATCGAGGCTTGTCGTAAAAATTATCCAGAATGGTTATCTACACAAGGGAGAATGGGAAGCTGGACCCGCGTGGGAGCATCCCCCAGGGACTTAGCGGTGGAAATAACCACCTTTCTTCCCAAGCTTCATAATGAATCATTCTACAGTATTCACTTACTTAGAGAAATTAACTTTCAGTCATTTTGCATTCAAATTGCATTGTATAGTACTACTGTTCATAATATCAAGAGTATTCTCATTATTAGAAGGAGTTTAAGTCACCATCAGTGACGTCACAAGCAAGAACTAGGTTGTGACGCGGAGTGACCGGAGGTCATAGGTCACGAGGTTCCATGTCCTCTATTTCTCAAAGGTCAAATAGCTATGTTGTAATTGGGAATAGCTCTTCCTTAAGATGTTTGTGTAATTTAACTTCAGTACAATAAATCAATCAATCCGGATAATTCAGTACGACAGAGGTTAATTGTTATAACTTAAGCCTGGCAAAGTAACTTAGATACTAGCGGAAGAATACAGATCTAGGCCTCTGGGTAGAGGAGAGAGAGGACAGGGCAGTGTGGGATCCGGATCAACTGAGGGAGGTCACCATCTCACCTCCCATAAGAAATTATAATAAGACCAGCACTCTACCTCCCATAAGACCAGCACTCTACCCAAGCGGGTCAACATAGAAGGTAGAGTTGCTTTGTGAGTAATTGTAGGAATAGTCCACTCATTGCCGTTAAATTTATAGTCAGGGCACATTCAGTCAGGAGTGTTCAAGTCAGGATTATAATTTCTTAGACTCTGTTTTAGGTTTGAATAAATTAATTAGTTAGTAATTTTGCATTTTCATTATTTCCATGTGTTTGTTATATTTATGTGAATTGTCCTTGTCACGTGGTTCCCACGTGGTCGAGTTGAGGTGGACGCCTATGCTCCTCGAATCTGAGTATATCATTCACATCCAATCAGGATTATTACTCCTGTTGTTTTTAATTAACTACACACGTAAGATCCAGGGTTTATTGGTACTAGTGGGGAATCAAGCCCCAAGGTTGATTGTTTAGCGTGGTCGATCCAGACCTCGATCATTGCACATTTGGTTACTGGTCTGGTGGTGGCGGCGGAAAGGAGATCCTAGAACTTTGCTAGAAGTCTATTTTCACGTCATACGGGTTGTAGAATCTCAAGTCGGTAAATCGTCCTGAGACCACGTGGCGTGAAGTCTGCTCGAGTAAAAGTCTTGGGATCCCTTGGTTAAGAACCAAAGTAAAGAACACGGGTAAAGAGAGAAAAAGGGGGGTAGAAGGAAGTAGTGAGAACCCGTCCCGTGTTACAATGGTGGCAGCGGTGGGATTCGAACCCACGCCTCCGAAGAGACTGGTGCCTTAAACCAGCGCCTTAGACCGCTCGGCCACGCTACCGCTCCCACGCGGGTCCAGCTTCCCATTCTCCCTTGTGTAGATAACCATTCTGGATAATTTTTACAACAAGCCTCGATTGTTACAGCAATCGGTATAGAGGTTTCAAAGATTTCCCTCACATGAAAAACTAAATTTTTCAGAAAAAGCATGTTTTTTTTTTACCGTCACAGACGTGACATCTATTAAGTATGCATATAAAGCTTGCTTGGTTGCGAATGGAACATTGTGTTAAAATTTCAAAGCAATCGATAAAGAACTTTCGGAGATTAGCAATTATGCACAAACGAACATTTCCATTTTATTTATATAGATAAATATATGTATATATATTATATAATCATCTCGTGGGTGGTAGTGGACCGCATAACCATCTCGTGGCTGGTAGTGAACCCCATACCCAACTCATGAGTGGTAGTGGACCACATACCCTTCTCTTGGGTGGTAGTGGACCGCATACACTGTTAGTGTTAGTTGACCGAATACCCATCTCGTGATTGGTAGTGGACCACATATCCCACGTAGGTGGGTGGTGAACCGCATACCCTTCTCGTGGTTGGTTGTGGACCCCCATACCCATTCCGTGAGTGGTAGTGGACCGTATACCCATCTCGTGAGTGGTAGTGGACCGCATAACCATCCCGTGGGTAGAAGTGGACCCCATACCCTTCCCACGAGGGGTAGTAGACCCCATACCCATTCCGTGGGTAGTTGTGGAACCCCCATACCCAATCCATGGGTGGTAGTGAACTGCATACCCATCTCGTGGGTAGTATTGGACCCCATACTTGATCCAAGGTGATTGGTACTTGATACGTGATTGCTCCACGCCCTTCCCGTTGGCTGTAGTGCACCAAGAGTTTATTAGACAAATGTTAAGTTCTTTAACTATGTGTTTTTTTCTCTTTCCAGAAATGATTATGAACTTACTACTGACACTATCTCCAGTTCTTGTTTCAGTAAAGAATATAACTTCCTCTATTTCTATCCTAAGGACAACCATTCTTATCAATAAATTTATTCTAAAAATACCTTTTGATAAAATATTTTGTCTCACTTTTAAATAATGATGTTTACTTTCCAGAGCGGTGCTGCCCCTACCCTTACAAACGGGTGCTGGACGAGTGCTTTTATCTGAGCAGCAAGCCACTGGCCTGGGCTCAGGCTCGTCAGTACTGTCAGGGGATGAAAGGGGACCTGGCCACCCCTAAACACGTCTTCGCTCTCGTGTCCTTTGTCCTCGAAAATGGAGGTATTTGGCTATGTTTGGTCATTGTACATGATGCTGTGATACTGCACCAGGCTATAATAACAAGCATTGTCTTCCTGGTTTTTAGGCAATGGAGTGACTTGAACCCACTATTCAGTAAGTGAATTCAGTAGAGTTCTGAGTTAGAGGACTTTTGTACCATCATGGCTCAGTTGGTTATGGCCGGTGTCTAGGAATCATCAAAACGCGAGTTCAAGTCAATCCATTGCCTCAAAATGATTCTCACTGATATATCCCCGCCCTTGTGGTTTCTTTTGTTATATAAACAAAGTTATATTACCAGAGCTATGAATCTTACCAGGTGCCTGAGCATTTCTTTAAAACTTATGGATTTCATGTTACACGGTTCGTCACTGTGTAACGCAGACCCATTGGCATGAGGTACCTGGAGTTTTGTAATTACTTTATTCACTCTCGTGTTCTTGAGGATATCTTCATAATGCACCTAAAACTTGCCATTTTAGGCTACCGAACATATGGCTCTGTATGACTAACCATCCTGCGAAATGGGGACTTTTAGTATCACTGTTACTTTATTTACGTGTGTGTTAATGATGACATCCTCATAATGAACACAGAGTTTGCCTGTGCAGACTACAGATCACTTGCGTCTGTATGACTAACCATGCTGTGTGATGGAGATTTTTAGCATCATGTAACACACAAACTGTACTCCCCTTTCATTTAGTCTAGGGCAGCTGAACAAATGCAGATGAACCTAAATGTGTTAAAAATTAAAAAGTGTAACGTATCGGAAAATACAAAAGCAAAGAAAAGCAGAGTGACGTGGAACAACATAGAGTGCGGACGAGTGACAGGTGGAGAGTGAGAAAGAGTCAGCGACAGAGAAAGTTTAGAGAGAAAATGGGATGTAGGGTTGGCTTAGCGACAGGGACATAATATGTAGAGAAAGATGAGTGGAAAGAGTTAGAAAGAAGAGCTAGAGTGAGTTAGAGGTAGATAGAAAAGCAGTAAGAAGGTAGAAGGGCTGCCACCATCCAATCAGAATGTTTACAAGACAAGGCACGGAACTCTTCCCTATTATCACAGTAAACAGTAAACTGTAACCAAATAAACATATAATTATAGTGGTAGTGAACCCTATAATCAAGTAATCTCCAGAGTGCTCTCCCCTCTAGATTTCATTTTATCATGTCAAGAAATGAATCCAAGAGTAAGGAGATCAATTTTAAGATAATTAAAAATGTCCTAAAAGAGATTATTGATTGATTATATGTCGTGCATAATTATATTACCTTCACTTTTCCCCACATCAACACTAATTAAGAATTTGAGTCACCACAGAAGAATTGAAAGCAACATGACCGACTGCCCCTAAGAATTTACGCAACATATAATTTGGAGAAACACACGATATATCATCTTACTAATTAAGCTCACCAAGGTCTTTGAGTATAATTGTTAGATAAATTGGATGACATAACCTAAGATAGCAAGAGCCTCCAAAATACAGGGTTGGAAATTAACATAAACTAAGAAACCACTGGTGTGTATGAAGAGCAGGGGTGCAGTACCATTTTTTTTAGGTACCGGAGCTTTGGGGAAATCTACCGGTGATTGATTTGATTATTAATTCAAGAGATTGTATTTATTACTTACGACCCCCCTCCCCACTCGGCTCGTTGATGCCGTGAGAGTTGCTTAGTGGGCGGCCGCCGGAGTATGATGCTCCTTGGGACAGTCCTCTGTCCTTTTCTAGCCTTGTGCTCCTACTGCCATCCTCTCCAATTGTGCCGAGCACCTTTTCCTTTTCCGTCTGTTTCGTTTTTCTCTCCCTCTTCTCCTATCTGCTTGTCGTTTCCTGCCGACCTTTTCCTTGTTTTGGATCTTTCTTTGGACTTCTTCTATTTTGACGCCCGGGTGCTTGAGGAGGCATACTCTTGCACCCGTAGAACTGTAGTACCCAACATCGCGAGCGAGGGGAACCTTATATTGTCAATCCCCCTTTCGTCGCTGAACTCGATCTCGACGGACTGACGGTTCTTAAGGTGGCGTTTGTGGGGCGTATACTCACGACGCACCCCTAGGGGGCCCCGGCATGATCGGCGATAGCTTCCTGTTGGGTGTCCTGCCTCTAATTGTGGCTCCATCGTGGGTATGGGGGCACATTCGTGGATGAATTTATCGCTCTTCGTACACATGTCATTTAATGTTTCTGTTGTACCCTCTCAAGCTCGTGGGGTGGGCGACCAAGCCCCCGAGTCGGCCTGTATTGGAAGACCAGGCTCTGTAGCTCCCGCTGCATTGGGCCCCGACCTTGCTCCTCCTTTGACCATCCTGACTTCTTCCCCCAGCTCCCCTCCCTCCTCTGTGGTTGGGTCGAGCCTCCAGCCCCCAGTGGTGACCACTTCGTCCCCTGGTGCGGCTAAGTCTCTCGTTGTGACTACTGCGCCTTTTGTCCCCTTTCTCTCAGGAGGTTCTCAACGCCGTCAGCGCCACGGCCGCACTCGCTCGTTTCCTTCCTGTGCTGATGCGTATCAGGCCTTGTTTGGTCCTGCTTCATGAGCCAAATACTTTGATCTCCTCCCTCTTGATTCCGCGCCTCCTGACGATTTCTCCCTCCATCGGCATCTCGTTGATTCCGTGGATGCGTCTGTCACCTTCAACCCCACTCGTCTCGGTACACGTGTCGTTGCTGCTCCTTCTCAGGATGCAGCTTCCCGCTTGGCTGCCTTACCCTGCCTTGGTGAGATCCCTGTTCGGGTCTCTAAAACACTCGGTTGAATGCCAGTGTTGGCACTATTCTCCTCCCACCCCATGTTGCACCCGGTGTTCGGAATCTGCAGGACTGCCACGATGACATTCGGCATTTCCTTGATGCCCAGGGCCATTCTGTCC
>WNGS01166944.1:4090-14544 GCA_020271785.1 Procambarus virginalis | reverse complement strand
CAGTACTGATCGGATGGCTAAGGGTACACCTTTATATAGTCTGTGCTGTGTGCCACTCCCTAGGCAATAAGAAATTCTATAGGGAACGTGATGTTCCCTAGATGGACTATGGTAACCCTCGTGTATGCTCAATAGAGAAATTTTGCAATGGAGGCACACTTAAACACAATAGTAAAATGTGTGAATTTACTGACACGAATTACATGATCACACATATGATTACAAGTGATACAAGAAAATGAAAATAATAATAATAACTCTGGAGATTGTCAGCAACTCTTCTCTCACGTTCTCCAGGCTCCTTCAACTGGGCAGATAGACAGGAGTCACACACTCTCTCACAGAAGGGCCTCTTCACCACGTCGGCACCTCTTCTTCACTGTCCTGCCGTCCACACACACTGTCCTCTCTGACAGTCTTGGACATAAGCTGCCTGCAGCCTATTCTGCTACTAAGTATTAATGTCCTATTTCCACATATATAAGTGAATATTATGGCCTATCTAGCCTACTCTCACAAAGGGGTAATGGGAGGGAAAATGATCTACCTTAACATTCCTGGCTCATGACGCCTGTCCCTCGATGGTGTGAGGGTCCCACGCTTCCTGAGTCGATCCTTGGCGATCCAGGAACGTTCCCACAGGTCCTCAGGTGTCGTGAAGCCTTCGCGTCATCGCCGTTCCACTCCCTGAGATTCAGCTATCTCAATCTTGGTTCACCAATGGGCGCTGAGCTAATCACCATATTCACACACACATTCCTTCCACAAGGCGTTGCTCCTCGTCCTAGGAACGGTGTCGTCCCTCTAACACCCTCAGTGGATGTGACCCGGTCACAGTTAAGCCTGCCCGCCACACCTCCCAGGCCCTCAACGTCCAGCGTCGCCGCCGACAATTTCCCGAGTTTGGCACTTCTCTGCTCAATGAACTCGGTTCCTTTTCGCTTCCCAGAAGCGCGGGGTCTCCAATATATTAGGTGGGCTGCGATGGCTAGCTCTAATCCACTGAGAAAGGCCTGTAGAGCCTCCAATCCTTGAGAGCTGACTGATGTGCGTCCTATCGCCTCCACTGTCAGGCCAACTCTGACGTTGGCGCCGCCCGGGGCACTCGGTGACGTCACGGCGGGCTCTGATTGGTCGCCTGTGACCCAAGCCACCCAATCCGCACACGGCTAGCGTCCATTCCAAAACGTCATATCTGCAGTAGGGGATACTCTTTAATTTTCATCAGGGCGCCAATTTCCCTTTACTTACAACTTATAATGTAACCTTTCTCCCTTAACTGACGGCCGATTTGGTCGCCACACATACCAACAGACTTCCCTGTACCTCAGAGAAACAGTAGGGAGAGTCGATATGTCTCTTAAAGCAGGCAAACGAAAGAGATAGGCGAGGGCACCGTAACACTATATACTTTTACTTCCAATTTCCAAGTACTATATTTATTTGCTTGTGTTCAAGGGCATAGCTTTCAAATAAAATATACCACATACTATTTATGCAATATTTTACTACTGTGGCCTTTATGCCCTAAAAGACACTCAACAAATGGATTGAATTATGAACTTATTATTACTGGAGACATTAACATGTTTTACATTACTTTAAAAAAAATGGTTTGTGTGGAAGACACTACCAATTATAAGAGGATAAAGATCAGTTTGATGATCCTACACAAAGTACTGAAATCTATGATGAGAATAAGTCACATTAACATAGCTGAAAATTTAAACAACCAACCTACATATCTGAAAATGAAGGAAATAATGACATTTTGGACTGTCCAAAACATTTAGTTTTTTCTCAGATTTGTGGGTTAGGTGTCTACTAAAATATAATTTTCAAGTCGAAACTGGACAATAAGAAAGCAACACATACATTAAAGTAAAAATATTAACTTCAGAGCCCAAAATTAAACACACTTTTATGCTAAAATACAAGTGTTTTAAGTTTAAAGTGAATGTGAAAAAGAACTTTACAGATGAGTACAGCAACTGCCTTACATCTTGCAGGTGAGTGTTATTTCCCTGATGGACCAAGTGGTTGGGCATCTTTCCTTCATTTCATCCAGTAACCCATCCATGTATGACAAATATATAGTCATACTGAGTAAGTGCTTTCTCTTCATAATTTCCTTCATTCTCATGGAAATGAACGGTAAACTTGGTGGGAAAAACTGTTAATACAAATGACAGTAACAATAATATCTCTTAACAAATTGGAAAATATAATTAATGGTATATGACAACCCTTTCTCTCCCCCAGTTTGTTGCATTTTTTACAGAATTGACCAATCCCTCAATAATGACATTTTCTATCCAATAACCTCGATAGGTTAGGTGGGTTGCTTGGGTTCGTGTGTGTCTGGTTAGGTTAAGTCTGAAGTGACAACGCACTGTAGGAGGGGCTGAAGGTAATTAACTAAGTGTAGTTACAGGACAAGAGCTGCGCTCGTGGTGTCCCGTCTTCCCAACTCTCTTTGTTATATAACGCTTTGAAATTACAAACAGTTTTGGCCTCCACCACTTTCTCACCTAAATATCAGGTGTCCATGTTATCACGTCAACTCTTAGTGGCTGAATGGCCTTTCACAGCACATTTAATACACATGTAACAGTTATACATGTACACAAGATTGTCAAAATAAGCACAGTCAATTAAATCTTGACAAAAGATACCCGGAAGCTAGGACAAGTTCTATGCCCTAGCACAAAATTATATTAGTACTGTACAGAGGCCTAGAGCTAACATATACAGTAATTATGAATATGTTAACCATACAACCAAGGCAAGAGTTGTATAAAAAGGGGCTACATATTGATCAGCAAATATGATTTATTTTGGACAACTACTGGAAGTTGGCTTGTTATGACTCCGAGGTGCTTCAAGTACAATGGAGCCTCGACTTCCGATGCTAATCCGTTCCCAGAGACGGATCAGATGTCGAAATATCGGAAATCGAAGCGAATTTTCCAATAAGAAATAAAGGGATTTCAATTAATCCGTTCCCCAGCCTCCAAAATATTAACGTAAAAATACATTTTATACTGAATACAATGTTTTTTTCTAACTACAATACAGTACCAAAGTTACTCTTACCTTCATGGAGGGCTCTTGATGGCGTATGGAAGATGGTGATGGGGGAGGAGGAGAGTTGTTACTCTCCTACGTGTGCTCTCCTACGTTTTGCCTGAATACCACTAGGACCTGGTTGTGGTTCAGTGCTTGTTTATCTCACTACAAATTTGTCAAGAGACATTTGTTTTTCCATTTGTTTTAACATTTGTCTGTAATGATGCATCACTTTAGCACCCATAATGTCCTTTTTCTTAGCTAGTATGGTGGATATCGTTGACTGAGATTTGTTGCACAGCCTAGCAAGTTCACCTACCTGCACACCATCTTCATATTTACGAATGATCTCTTGTTTCTGCTCTATGGTCATTCTTACATGGGATCTCCTATATTGAGCCTTACCACTGACTTTCCTGGGACTCATGGCGTATTATATAATAATTATTTTAATGTTCAAAATGCAAAAAATCACCACAAAAGTGGAATTTCTTATAGGCGCGATCGTCACTAAGCGGGTAGCTGTAGTAAACTGAGGCAGGTCGGACCGCGTGACCAGGAACCACGCGCTCGGCCGACCCGAACGTGTACCAACAAATATCGGATGTCGACGACACCATCGGATGTCGAGTCGCATTTTTTTTATGAAATTTATATCGTAACTCGAATTTATCGTAAGTAGGGGCAATCGGATGTCGAGGTGCCACTGTATATAAATCATTTCTCAGTATCGCAGGGAAGATATTTACAGTTCCTCACGTATCTAGGGTCATCGAGGTCCCTCTAGGTTAACTAGCTACCTTCTTCAGGATGCAACACACAACAATTGCCTAATTCCTGGGTACCTTTTTACTGATAGGTCAAGAGGCAACAGATCTGAACAACCTACAACAGCAACACACTGTTACCTAAGACGAAACAGACCAACATAAACTACTTGAGTCTGTAATTATCTCTTCACATGATTTTCCCCATGAAACTGATGGAGAAGACTGTGCTGCCATCGTGATTAAGGCACTGCAGGATAAGTTAAGGTATTCAATCCAAAAAAATGACATCAAATCAGCTTATAGAGTGGGTACCAAATCATCTGGTACTCCTGTTAAGTACAACTATAGTGTACTTAACAGGAGAATACGAATAAAACTAGATAGCTGCTCCCGCAAGTCTGATCTTATCTCATCTGCAGTCGCTAGTAAATCCTCTGTTTATGTGAATGAATGTCTGACCAGGTTCAGGCAAAATCTCTTTTAAACTACGTGGTTTCTGCAAAAATTCCCCTATAATTAAACACTGTTTTGTGCAAGATGGTAAAATTATAGCTAGGTGGACTGACACTGGAAAAACCTATTCAATAACCACTGAAGCTCACCTTAATTCTTTCCTCAGTGACTGTGGGATAGCTGCTGTATAGCCAGAATTCAAATTATAATCTCATTTAACTACCATTGTGTACTTTAGCTCTGCCTTTCCTTTCAATAGGTTTTAACTTTAGTTAAAACCGGTTTAGTTAAAAAAAATAAAAAAAATTGTCATCTTTATTATTGTCTTCTTTCTTTTTACTCCCATTGTTCCATAGTACACTGGCTTTGCCTGTGTCCTCTAGTATTAACTTCATTATCCAGTGTTCCTGAGTGTATCTCTATTTAAACTACCTCATTTTGTTTTAGTGTAACTTTAGTATTCAACTATAGTGTACTTAAAATAGTATAGTAAGCAAGCTTTTCATTTTATAGATTTCATAAAATCTATGAAATGATTTTGTCTATGAAATGATTTTGTTTTGAAATGATTATAATCAAGCTTTTCATTTTATAGATTTCATAATTGCTTTTTGGCTTTTTTGGTCATCTATTGTTATTAATTATTCTAGTTCATTTTTTACATTCCTAGTTCCCATTAAGTTTTTATTACTTAAATTACCATTAAGTTTATATTACTTTAGAATTTTTATTCTACTTTTCTTTGTTCTCTATTTTGTATTTTGCCACTCTTGCCTTGTTTTCCTGCAACCAGCCTTTATGCAGACAAGTATAGACCCAGAACTAAACCTCTTATCCACTATCTATGACAATCATCACTTTAATGATCAAAATTGCAGATATTTTACAGCACATGATGTAAACAATGTATTAACACATAATCACAATATCTCTGTAATCAACTTGAACGTTAGATCCCTAGGTAAACACTTCGATGATGTTAGTGCCTTGATTGAAACTATTGACAACAAATTCTCTTTTATTATACTTACTGAAACGTGGTTGAAAGAGGATACTACTCAACTCTTTAACATGCCTAACTACTCGGCAATTCACAACTGTCGTCAAATTCAGAGAGGTGGTGGTACTGCTCTTTACTACCACCAAGAACTAACATGCTTAAAAATAATTAGAACTAGAGACTGCTGTGGGGAGTATATCTTCGCCAGTTTCAGAGTCAAGGGTGCCGAGTCTGTCCTGTCTGTGGGTGCAGTCTATAGAATTCCTAACACTGATGTGTCCGAATTCAATTCAAACCTTAGAAATCTAATACTCGATAACAGACTGAACAAAAACCATCTAATTATCGCAGGGGACTTTAATATTGACCTCTGCGAGCCTGAACACCCTACTGCTGTTAGCTTCCTCAACTGTATGAATTCCTGCTTCCTCATACCCTTAATCACTAGACCTACTAGAATCACTGATAGTACTGCCACGACTCTAGATCACATTTGGACCAACATAACCTCTCCGCTTACTTCAGGTATAATCACCGATAGCACTACAGACCATTACCCCACATTTCTCTTAACTAACATTAACAAACCACCTCTGAGTCAAGGGAGTTAAGCTTTAGGCTGCACAATGAAACTGCTATAGACAATTTTATAACTGCTGCTGATAATGTCAACTGGGAATCCGAGTTAGGTAACATAGGGGACATCAACCTAGCAGTGCAATCTTTTCTTCAAAAAACTCTTAACCTTTATAACACCCACTGTCCTATGCTTACAAAACAAGTCACAACCAAAAGGCTTAAAAATCCTTGGCTTACAAAGGGAATACTTAAATCCATTAATAAAAAACATGACCTTGAGAAGAAGTATAGGTTAGGAACCGTCTCCAAAGAATTTTCAAAGAATTACTCGTTATTGCTATCTAAAATAATTAGACGAGCCAAAACTAAATACTACGAAGATAAATTTACCCAAATAAAGAGCAACATTAAAAAAACTTGGAGCACAATTTCACAAATATTGGGGTCAAAGAAGATTTTAAATAACAAACCAACACTCCTGTCCAATAACGATGGTCAGCTTTCAGCCTCTGATTCTGCTATTGAGTTCAATAGGTTCTTCTCTTCCATTGGGTCATCCCTTGCAAATGATATTCCATCTTCCAGTACTGATGTTAAGGACTATCTTACAGGTAACTATCCACAGTCTCTGTACCTAAAGCCTACTAATTCCACTGACGTCAATGAGATAATCCTTTCCCTTAAAACCAAGTCTAGTGCCCTTGATGAGATACCAACTTTAATTTACAAAAAAGCCTCCAGATCTTTAGCCCCTGCTATTGCATTGCTCTTCAACAAGTCACTTGAACTCCAAACCTTTCCAGATATTCTAAAAAAAGCGAGAGTAACCCCTGTCCACAAATGTGGTGATCTCACAGATGTTAACAACTACAGACCTATATCAATCCTGCCTAACTTGTCAAAAATATTTGAAAAACTAATCTACAAGCAGCTTTACTCTTATCTAGCCAAACACAATATACTTAGCTCTTGTCAATATGGCTTCAGACCCAAAAAAAGCACTAACGATGCACTTATTAGTATGATTAACTTGATTCATGCAGCTCTTGATAAAAATGAGTTCCCTGTTGGGTTATTTGTGGACCTGCGTAAGGCTTTTGACACTGTCAACCACCAAAACCTTCTTCTTAAATTACATCATTATGGAGTCAGAGGACACTCCCTGCAATACCTCAAATCTTACCTTACTGACAGGCTCCAGTATGTTTCTGTGAATAATTCAATTTCTCCCACCCTACCCATCAACATTGGTGTTCCTCAGGGCAGCATACTTGGCCCTCTCCTCTTTCTCATCTACATTAATGACCTTCCAAATGCCTCCCAACACCTCAAACCAATTCTATTTGCTGACGACACAACCTTCATTTACTCCAGTCCTGACCCCCTTGCTCTAAATGCCACAGTAAATACTGAGCTAAATAAAGTCCATCTTTGGCTAACTGCCAACAAACTCACCCTTAACATTGACAAAACTTTCTATATTCTGTTTGGCAATAAATCCTCTAATCAAATAAATCTCAAAATAAACAATACCCAAATTTGTAACAAATTAGATGGCAATTCCTTGGCGTTCTCATTGACCACAAGCTGAATTTCCAGGGACACATTCTAAATATATCAAAAAAAGTTTCAAAAACTGTTGGCATTCTTTCTAAGATCAGATATTATGTACCCCGACCTGCCCTGGTGACTCTCTATTACTCCCTCATCTATCCATATCTCAACTATGGTATTTGTGCTTGGGGTTCTACTACCCAAAATCATTTACGTCCTCTAATTACTCAACACAAAGCTGCTATTAGGACAATATCCAACTCTGGCCCCAGACATCACTCGGTACCCCTACTCAAATCTCTGAATATGTTAGATATTAAGTCACTGCACATTCTCTCATGTGTATTATACATATATAAAACGCTGAACTGTAATGCCAATCCTGACCTCAAAAGCTTCATTGAAGGTTGTAACAGAACCCATGAGCACCACACCAGAAATAAATACAGTTTTGATATTCCAAGAGTACGACTTAATCAAACTAGAAATGCTCTACAAATCAAGGGACCCAGAATGTGGAATGACCTTCCCAACCATGTTAAAGACTGTACCTCTCTCAACCAGTTTAAGATAAAAACGAAGCACTACCTAATAAATTCCCTGTAACCTACCTTACCCCTCTATTGTCAACCCATGTCTGTATTTTTTTAAACGCTGTTTGTCGACCTAATTGTATTTGTGCTGCTTTTTCAGCCATGTCCCCCCCCCTTTTTATCCTATTTTTAATTGTTCTCTACACATTTTTATTCTTTATACTCAATTAGTATTAAGCTTTAGTCATTTAAGTTTTTCATGCCCGAAACGCTTTGCGTAATAGTGGCTTTAGGCATTGTATGTACTAGCCCTATCTATAAATCAATCATTTTTTGTAAATTCCCTTGTATGTATGTACCTTACCTAAATAAACATTTTATTTTATTTTATTTTATTAAAGATAGTTATACCTAGTAAATCGAATAATTAGTATTAATGTTTTAAAAACTATTGCTCCAAACATTATACCATAACATTTCAAATACATTCTATTAAAACGTTATGACCTCACGTTTTATACTCGTCTTTACAAATTCTCAAAACACGTATATTAAACGTAATTTAAAACGTGCGCAAACAATTAAATGTCATTTTTTGCACGATAAGAAAACGTGAAAATGTTTGGTGAGAATTGCACGTAGTTAAGACAAGGAAAGAATCACTGATAGAGCTGAATTGCCCCGAGGGCGACGAAGAGTCGAAAACGCAAGCCGCAGGTCCTGTACTGAGCAAGGAAAGCACTCGAGTCGTCAGCGTAGCAGAATGCAGTGAATGCAAACCCGAGACCGCTGCGGTCGGGGCTGAAGAACCACCCCAACCAGGCCAAGAACGACCCAGCCTCCTGAAGCTAAGTTGGGACGCACGTGACCCAGGAAGTGGACGTCCGAACCCAGCATCTACGGGTGCCAGACAGAGATCGTCACAGCCCCCTTGCACCCAAGGCCGGCTTCCTTCATAACCCAGCAGAAGGAAGAGTAATAATTATTAATACAATATTTACTATTATAATAATAATATAATTAATAACGTACCTACTAAGTTTCGTCAAATTTCTTACAATATACCTGTTAACATTTCTCATTTTGCTAAAATTACCTACTTCAAATTATTATTATTACCTTTTACAAATTTTTAGAATTTTTTTCCTTTTTCAATTTAATTTATGTTTTGATCTCAATTAGTTTTAAGTTATTAATAATAATAATATATTTAGGAAAAGTACATACATAGGTGCAGAGTTACAAACATACTGTTGGATTTATAGACAGAGCTAGTACGTACTATACCTAAAGCCACTAATACACATAGCATTTCGGGCAAAGTGTTTTTACCACATCTTGCCCGAAACGCTGTGCGTATGGTGGCTTAAGGCATTGTATGTACCAGCTCCCGTTGGGGGATGCCAATTATGTTACGGCCACATAGGACCAACAATCAAGTTCTTGATGGATTAACCTCATTTAGTGTATCCGACCCCAAGTCGGTAGTATGCTTTCAAGAAATGGGTATATAGTGCAATAAAGAATAATGGGGGGGATGAATAATACACTGTTCCATTCACCAATATATTTACACTCAAGGTTAAAATATAATAAATAGATTATTACTACACTTATTTACAGAAGTGTCACTTTCACACAGGACACCAAAAGCACACACATGTAGTGTTCACCAACCCCAGTGTTTCCACCACTCAGTACTGGAAAACACTGGCGAGTTCACCTTTTATGTGGGCCAGCACACCAACACAGTATCACGAGGTGTCTATACCCCACTATCGCTCTCCAGCCACTCGCTGGCAGAGGACTTCAGCCATATGCTAATCGGCGTCACAAACAACCATATACAGGAGTAGCTAACCCCTGGCAGAAGCCTCTAGCAACGGGCTAGCAGCACTTCAATATAGGCACCTCACTGTCGTCTGTTACTCTCCCAAGCCAATCCTGGGGTATGCCAATCTCTACCAACACTGCGTAAATCAGCAGCTATCACGCTGCTCAGATCAGCGGCGGCTTACTCAGTCTTCTTCCAGGACCAAGCTGAGAGTACGTAGACTGCCCAAGGTAAACTGCCTTTCTCAGTACAACTGCCTCCACACGTCACCTCTGTAAAACGTCATCAGTTAAATGGACGGTACACTGGGGAAATCATGAGGTAACCCCTCATATACCAGGGAGTTGACATTATGCTCTGTAGCACAATCTAGGTGGCGCTGGTCTTGATACGCCCACCACCAGAGGTCATCCACAACGACCTCTCTGATTACGACATCAAAGCAGAGTCATTTGCCGACGTCATGCCACCACCTATAAATGGAGTTGTCCATGTAGCGTCCAATATCAGGGGAGTTTGAGTGCAGACTCATAGATGGCATAGATGGCGCTGGAATTGCCACTCTACACTCCGACGAGGGTGACGAGACCGTAACACCTACCCACCAAAAAGAATTTGGTTTGGAAATCTAAAAAGAAAATAAACTAAATTAGTATGTTGAA
>WNGS01166943.1:96119-118662 GCA_020271785.1 Procambarus virginalis | reverse complement strand
GTGTTGGGAATTTCATTGCGAGTCCATTGATACCAAAATAACGCTGTAGAACACTGTGGAAGTGATAACAATCGCAAGAGTAAAAACATCTTGTTGCTGTTGGGCGCTCATGGCGAGTCATCTCCGTAGTTATTTATTTGGTGCTGGTATCCCTATACCTTTCGTGACCTTTTTTACTAATGTTCTTCTAGAGAATTGTATTGCGAACACGTTGGTACCAAAATGAAATACGTAGCTAGAGAACTAAGGTCAGGAAAGTAAAAAGAGTATACACATTTTCGTTCTGACGCTTAAGCAACATCCCATCGTCATCCCTTCACCTTCGTGTGGTCTGGTCAACATACTTTAGCCAGGTTATTGTGACTCATCGCCTGCATAGAAACTGTAATTGTGGTTGATCTCGAACCCATTGAATGTGACGATCGACGACTCGACGAATGGTCGATCTCGAATGTGACGACTTATAATGAATTTTGTAACTATATCATCAAGATTGTAACCAGTTTAGCTAAATGTATTGTGGGGTTCAGTCCCTAAGCCCATATATGTGCCTCTGTAACCATTTAGGTTACAGGGCAAAAACATAAGAACAAAGGTAACTGCAGAAGGCCTATTGGCCCATACCAGGCAGCTCCTATCTACAACCACCCAATCCTACTAATATACATGTCTAACCCGCGCTTGAAACAATCGAGGCAGCCCACCTTCACTACTATGAAGTTCGAAAAATAATTCCTCCACCACTATGAAGTTGAAAAAAATTAACTCTGAAGTTCGTATAGCAGGTTAAGCAAAGGCAAATCCTAAAGGTTTTTTTCAGTTATATTGAACAAAGGTTAGGAAAAGGATAGGTCCATTAAAGATCAAGACAGATCATATATTGGATTTTCGATTTTTGATATTTTGATATTTTTGATATTCGATTTTTGTATCATCGGCAAATTTGCAAATGCTGCTACTCAAACCTTAATCTAAAATATTTATATTTATTATAAACAACAGAGGTCCCAGTCCAGAGGCTTGAGGCACTCAGCTTACAACATTTTCCACTCTTATAACCACCCAAGCTCACTCATATACATGTCGAACCCACGTTTGAAACAATCAATCCACGTTTGGCGGTAATTTGTTCCACAAATCAACAACCCTGTTACCGAACCAGTATTTTCCCAGGTCTTTCCTAAATCTAAACTTATGCAATTTATACCCATTATTTCGTCTGGTGCTGATACTTTTAATATCCCATTTGTTATGTCCATTCATCAACTTGTAAACCTCTATCATGTCACACCTAACTCTTCGCCTTTTCAGTGAATGCAATTGGGGAATTAACTTTGTTAATTAACTATGCTGGATACGTTCAAGTGAATTTATATCAATTCTATAGTACGGCGACTAAAACTGAACTGCATAATCAAAATGGGGCCTAACCAAAGCAACAAATTGATTGATTGATAAGAATTAAGCCACCCAAGAGACAGCACGGGAATGAAGAGCTTTAAAGAGCAAGCTATAGCTGAAGAACAAAACCAGGTGTCTTGTTATTAACCCTTCGATTAATAAATCCTAGTGTACTATTTGCCTTATTACGAACATTCATGCATTGATCTCTTGGTTTAAATTCTTACTAATCATAACTCCAAGTTCCCTTTCGAAATACCCGACTTTGCAATCACAACACCATCTATCTCGTATCTTGTAACTCTATCATATATCATTACCTAACCTCAAAACTTTCCATTTATCAGCATTGAACTGCATCTGTCAACCTTTTGCCCATTTCAAAACTCTATTTAGATCAACTTGAAGAGATAGTGAGTCTTCTTCTGTGTTATTTCCCTACCGATTTTTGTATCATCGGCAAATTTGCAAATGTTGTTACTCAAACCTGAATCTAAATCATTTATATATACAGTATTATAAACAACAGAGGTCCCAGGACAGAGCCTTGAGGTACTCAACCTACAACATTTTCAAACTCTGATTTAACCCCATTTATACTAACTCTGTTGAGCGTTGAACATTTATACATCAACTCTGTTGATGTGAGCACTTAATTGGCGGTCAGTGGTGGCGCTTAATTCTTAAAAAGCAATATATACGCTCGATCGTGATGTAGTTTAGTATGCGGTTTAAAGAAAAAAGAGCATATCAATGTTATATCACAGAAAACGAATTTATCATAAACTCATGTATTTCTTATCATATGGAAATGCATTCATATTTATAAAATAACAATATGAATAGCAAAATTTCTGTAAATCCCCTACCATGTTGGAATCTGGAAATTAATGAGCAAATGTGCTGGCTGAAGGCCCTGAAGGAAACCACATTGGTTTCATTTTGGATACAAATGTCCATGGAGATTCAGAATGGAAATTAATTATAGTTGAACCTGCAGAGAGGAGTTTAAGAATCTGTGGTGAGAGTGATGGACACAGCCTTCACAATTATACTTCAGAGAATGTAAACATCTAAGAGTCATTAGAAATATGTGTTGAATAATAAACCATACAATGTTTGAGTTCGGGAAAACGCCATTTGTCATATATACTAGCTGTTCTTAAAGATTCACCCATTTTGCAACAGCAAGATAATTATAAGATTTTAAGGGTTGACGAATGTTAATCTTCTTGTTTGATAAACTGTGCACTCGAGACATAGTTAATAAGAACACGCCAATATAAGACAACAAAACGTTTTCAGATTCTTTCACACCAATTTCCAGCAACTTTTATAATTTATATAAATTATTTTAGGGAATAATACATAAATTATATATTTAAACATGATATTAGTGTTTAGTGGAATGCATAACGAGTCAAATTGTGTTAAAAGAGCGATTTTTTGTAAATTTGGAAAACTACTTTTTTCTGATCATATATAAGTAAATGGATTGTGAAGGTTTCACTCAGAAAATAAATATCATTCACAATTTATTAATGAATTTTACAAAAAACACCATAAATTTTATATTTAAACATGTAAAAACTATTTGTAATACATTAGGAACAAAATAGTTGTAGAAAAACAATTTATTATAAAACCTATGTGTTTGGATTTTTTGATTAAAAGTTTCTCAAAGGCTCTCCTGCACCATTCTCAATGTAAATCATTCCCACGCCTATGGGAAGAGATAGACGAACGTTTCCTAGATGATTTGTGTTTGCTGGGTATATTACATGCCTCACCTGGTGACATAAAAAACAACTTTTTTTTTTTTTGAACAGGCTGTCTGTTGGACTTCGAGCAACACCCGTAATCTCCGAAAGTGCTTCACCGATTGCTTGAAAATTGACACAACGTTGCATTAAATATTCACATGTTCTTTTATACCAACTATATAGATACAATACCTGTGACAGATAAAAACATGTTCCTTTTTAAACGGTGCCATCTGTTGCATGTAAGAACAATCATGCACTATACTAAATTTGTTACGATTTGCAGGCGAAGAGTCACAATACGATTCCATTTCAATGTTTCCAATTGCATTGAAAAATTGAATTTTCATAGATTTCGATTTATTTTCATTTTGATTTAATTATTTTATGTGACATTGCATTGAATTGAGCTTTGTTGTTTACAATACCGTTCATTTCGTGAGTATAGTTTTTTTATTTGTTCATTTTTTCATTTCGTTTTTTAACTGTTCCTATTTTTAAGAGAAATTGGCGGTGGAATTGAGCTGTGTCGATTGATCTGCGTTTGAATTGAAATATTTCTTTAGTATTTTTTTTGTTTTGAGTTGAAAACAAGAAATGGACAACACGTTTATTTCACAGCCGCAAATGTGCAACAAAGAGCCATGAATCCACCGGCTACAATGTTAACGGTTTTCTTCACGTTATTTCAGAAAGACGCGTTTGCGAAAACACTACTGTATTTGGAAGTGGCTACGTATTACATATGGAATGTGAGTAGAAAATCATTTGATAGGCAGACTTTACACCGTGCATCTCATTCAAGATGAATGCTTCTTTCTTCGTATGCTGTTGGTAAAGTGCTTGTCCAACGTCTTTCAAACTACGTAACACATGCCACTTTCCTTAGTGCATGTCAAGCTCTGAATTCATTGCAGAACGACAGACACTGAGATGTATGCATTAATGACGCGCCCAACACGTCACATCCAAATCAAATTCGTGCGTTGTTTGCAATCATATTGACCGCCTGCTCTCCATCTCCAACAGTTATGGGAGAAATAAAGATCGCACACGGTTTCAGATATTGTCCGTCGAATACGCAAGGAAAATTCAAATATGACCATGGATTTCACAGCAGTAATCTACAACGAATAGTTGGTAATGATTGAAGATTTGTGTTTAGAAATCAAGAACAAAGTGCTCATTAAACTGGGAATGCATCACCGAATCGATCTGCTGTTGCTTCGTTCGTTGTAGAATTGCGTCGTGAACAAAATTACTACACGAATGATCTGTTGTCGTATGTGCAACCAAATATTCCGTAGCTGTAGGCGATGAGTCACAATAACGTGGCTAAAGTATGTTGACCAGACCACACACTAGAAGGTGAAGAGACGACGACGTTTCGGTTCGTCCTGGACCATTCTCAAGTCGATTGTGATGAGGGATTGATGATTGATAATGATAAGCCACCCAAGAGGTGGCACGGGCATGAATAGCCCGTAAGTGGTGCCCTTATGAGCCATTACCAGTATCGAGAGATGATACTGGAGATCTGTGGAGGTGCGACTGCACCCTGCGTGACGGGAGATGTCTCCCGGACCAATGGTGACCAAATGGTGATAGATGAGGGAGTAGAGACAGGCAATAAATAGGCAAGAGAAGGAGCAAAGTAAGGTGTAGTAGAGGGGATAGTAATAATTATAAGAGCTGCAGAAGGCCTATTGGCCCATACGAAACAGCTCCTATTATAACCACCGAATGAGAAAGAGATAGGAATAAGAAGAGGATAGCAAGGGAGCATAGGAGAAGAGATAAAGAAAAGGAAAGAGAAAGAAAGGAAAAAGAAAAAGAAAGAAATAGGAGGGGTAGGCTTATGTTAGGTCACATAAGCCTACCCCTCAGATTTTCTTTTTTCTTTCTTTCTTTCTCTTTCCTTTTCTTTGTCTCTTCTTGCATCGTCTGGAAAAGCTGTGATATTGCTACCAGATGGAAGAACTGCTCATTCCGCTTTGAAATTGCGATTGAACATGCAATTCATTGAAACTCCCACGTGCAACATTACCAAAGCATCCGGCATGGGAAAATTATTGCACAGAGGCAAACTTATTGTTTGGGAAAAATGCACAATGGACTACAAAAAATCACTCGAGGCTCTTGATCGATCGTTGCAAGAATGGTCTGATGATTGCCTGGAAACATCAGACCATTTTGGAATGCATTAATATTGCATGCAGGAGTTTTCAGGCAAACATTATCAGTAATTCCTCGATCGACACCAGCGGACGAAATAAATGCTTGCCTGAAATACTTTGCTTTGTGGTACCACATAAAGACGTTAAAATTAACTACAAATGTGCATGTCCAGCTGCAAAACGATCCATCAGTTGAAATATTCTTACATCAATTTCTGGAAATTCGGAACGGAATTGTGCTGGTTGATCTGACCTCTGGACGAATTTCATTGCCTCATAACTTCTGCAATTTTGTGACGTCAAAAGAAGAATTGGTTTAAAAAGTATTTCCCAATATTCAAACCGATTATAAGGATCACGATTGGCTGAGTGAAAGAGCTATTCTTGTGGCCAAGAACAAAGATATCTACGAACTTAGCGATATTATTCAGTCTAACATTCAAAGCGAGGCCGTCACATACAAGTTCATCGACATTGTTATGGAAGCAGATGAATCTGGTAATGATCCAAAAGAATTTTTGTATTCACTCGATCTGACAAGGATACCACCGCACGTACTGCAATTAAAAATTGGCGTGTCAATTATCAGGTTGCGAGATATAAGCCAGACAAAGCTTTGCAACGGCACGCGGCTTGCAGTAAAAAAATAATCAGCAACGTCGTAGAAACAACAATCTTGACAGGACCTTTCAAAGGTGAAAATATCCTCATTCTTCTCATTCCTATGATTCCAACGGATATGCTATTTCAATTTAAGAGATTGTAATTTCCAATTCGGTTGGCATTTGTAATCACCATCAACAGAGCTCAGGGGCAATCTTTAGAATTGTGCAGTTTATATCTAGACATGGATTGCTTCTCACATGGACAATTATATGTTGCGTGTTCTAGAGTCGGCAAACCAGACAATCTCTATATCTCCACAGACAATGGAACAACAACAAAGTATGGTATACCCACAAGCATTGTGAAATTAAACATATCAGAAATATATGCACTTTCTCTTTTCTTTATTTTCCATTTAATCAGACTGAGCCACAGCAACGCGTGGTGGGTACAGCTAGTTATAAATAACAGAGGTCCCAAGAAAGAGTCTTGAGGCATTCCACTTACAAAATTTTCCGACTCTGACTTAACTCCATTTACACTAACTCTCTGTTTCCTTTGGTATATCCTTGCCCTAATCCAACTTTTTATAGCACTCCCATAGATTGTGTGTATTTTGGAGACTGTGCCCTGTGTGGAGACTGTACAATGTGGAGACTGTGCTCCTTGCAGAGATTGTGCACCAAGTGAATACAATGCAGCTGCAGACTGTGCACAGTGTGGAGACTATACTGACGGAAATTTCTAAACTATTTACTAATAATCATTATTATAATATGAGTGGGAAAATCTGACTCCAATATTTTAATTAAATAATAATAACTTCAATAGCTACGAAGGACCACCACCTTTTGTGAAAAAGTGGAAAACTAATTAGAGCCAGCATATTGATATTAAATCCACGGACTAGTGCCTATGAATCTTCAAAATAAATAATGTAGTAAATGCATTAAGAAGACTGTCTATTATAATAAATTTATGAGTCAAATTCACTCTCATAAAAATGGGGGAGGGGTTACAGGCACTAAGAAACCGCTGCGTTAATAGCGCTAATAATCTGATGCTGGTTCATCATCAGAAAGAAATAAGAATATGAAATTATATTGCTATGTAATGAAATAACTAGAGGTAAATTCACCTCAATACACCATAGCAATATGAAATAATTTATAGCAAATATAAAGGGTTAGTTAATGTGATCTTAATGGCAGATCATTAATGTAACTAATTTATTAGTATTTTACTTAAATAATAACAAGATATAACAGCTTAGCTGTTTAAACGAGATAGAAGCACGATTCTAAAGGCGACGCTCACTAGGCTTGCTTCACCATACGGTCAGGAGTCAAGTGGAAAAAGCTTATCTTCCTCACGTCGCCCTGATACAGGCAGAAATCATAATAGCTTTGTAAAACACTGCCTATATCGTAATTAATTTTCATCTATCTCTTATTATATGGAAGGTTTAGTCCAAGTTGGGACTTACGTCGTATTTTGAGGAGGGCCAGCAGCGTAACGACAAGCAAGCACATAAAATTGTTATAGGAGCACTCTACACCCAAAATTATGTTACATAACCAGTCTGGTGCTTGCCGAAACGATCGTATGGTCGTTGTAGGAGTCACTGTAGTACCCAGACGCTCGCTGATGCCTGAACATCTTCTGAATGGTCCGACAATTTGCGTGCTCCGTGCTACCTTTACTGATAATATGGCCGCCTCATGATGGAATCTCGATTCTCGTGCGCCAATTCCAGCTCTCCTCTCCTCCCTGTACCCGCATCACGTCTACGCATGCGCAAGCACGCCGTAGTAAAACGGAGACTTCCTCTCCTAATGATTACTTAATTTAGTGAGACGATAAGACTGGGTTTGATAATATAAGGAGGTGATCTTATGTATATTTTCGTCATACAAAAATTAATGCGAACAGAATTCACATTGGAGAGAAACGGAGGGAGAATTTCGTTCCTCCATAATAATTCTGAGATACAGAATATGTTATCAATTTTGTGATCTTTCGCTGTTAACGCTAATTAAAGTGATCACTGGTTTATAAAATATCAGTCGATGATTCCTAGCAAGAATACTGATACGTGATGAGAATAGAATTAATTCTCTGAAATATAAAGGATACTCTTTCCTTTGCTAACTCGCTGGACGTAACCCACGCCGTGGCGTACAAATATTTGGCACATTAATTGCGCAGTAGGAAAGTATTAATATGATTACACAACAAGTTAGTAATATTAGTAAATTACTATTGTTAGTACTAGAATTCTCCTTGAGGTACTAAAAGGGATGAATAAGTTAAATAAATATTAAATCTACTAGCTGTACCGGGCCATGCGTTGCTGTGGTTCAGCAACATGTGGTCGTTGCTGAGCCACAGCAGCCCTCCCCTGTCCCTCCATCCACTCAACCATTTCCCCCCCCCCCCCTTCGTCACCTGGCCCCTCATTCTCCCAACCATAACTCCATCCCCCTACCCCTCAGCCTCTCCCAAAATTCCCCCCTCCCTGTCCTCTACGTCCTCCCCACTATCCCTGACTCCCCTGTACTCTCATCCTCCCAACTTTCCCATTCTCTCATACTCCCCACCATCACCCACTCCCCCTGATCCTCCACTCCATCCCCCCCCTCCTCCATCCCATCATCCTCCCCACCATGCCCCACTCCCTGTCCTCTTGTCCTCCGCACCATTCTCCATTCCACAGTATCCCACAAACCGCATCCCCCTAAGAAAAAAGAGGAAGAGATGCAGATTGGAACGAGAACGTCGTTCCCTATATAGGCGAAGAAAACGAATCGCGGTACAACTTGAGAGTCGCACCCTATCTCAGGAACGCCGAAGAAGGTTAGGTAGCGAAATAGGAAAAATTGAACTCAAGCTACAAGAATCATACAAAACGCAGGAGAGGGAAAGAGAGCAAAAGGCCATCAGTGAAATAGAGAGAAACCCGAAATATTTTTTCTCCTATGCAAAATCAAGATCAAAAACCACATCTAGTATCGGGCCCCTGCGAAAGGAAGATGGAACTTTCACCGATGACAACAAAGAAATGAGCGAGCTACTGAGGAAGCAATACGACTCTGTCTTCAGCGAGCCATTAAACGCACTAAAGATCGATAACCCAAATGAATTTTTCATGGATATGATACCAACATCAAATCATATATCAGACGTCACCCTATCCCCACTGGATTTTGAAGAAGCCATAAACAGTATGCCTATGCACTCCGCACCAGGCCCGGATTCTTGGAACTCCATATTCATCAAGAACTGTAAAAAACCACTATCGCAGGCCCTTCACATTCTGTGGAGACAAAGCCTAGATACTGGCGTTATTCCTGATATACTAAAAACAGCAGAGATAGCACCACTTCATAAAGGAGGAAATAAGGCAGAGGCAAAAAATTACAGACCGATAGCACTAACATCGCACATCATAAAAATTTTGAGAGAGTGCTAAGAAGTAAGATCACAAAATACATGGAATCACAGCATCTCCATAACCCCGGACAACATGGTTTCAGAACAGGGCGCTCTTGCCTGTCGCAGTTGCTGGACCACTATGATATGGCATTAGATGCTATGGAAGACAAACAAAACGCTGATGTAATTTACACAGATTTCGCAAAAGCTTTTGATAAATGTGACCATGGTGTTATTGCCCATAAAATGCGCTCAAAAGGAATTACCGGAAAAGTAGGCAGATGGATCTACAATTTCCTGACCAACAGAACCCAATGTGTAATAGTCAACAAAATAAAATCCAACCCGTCAACCGTTAAGAGCTCAGTCCCCCAGGGTACTGTGCTTGCTCCAGTACTTTTTCTCATCCTTATATCGGACATAGACAAGAGCACAACCTATAGCACTGTATCATCCTTTGCAGATGACACTAGGATCTTCATGAGAGTAGGCAACATAGAGGACACGGCGAACCTCCAGTCAGATGTAGATCAGGTCTTTCTATGGGCTACAGAAAATAATATGGTGTTTAACGAAGACAAGTTCCAGCTCATGCGCTATGGAAAAAATGAAAATATAAAAACGGAAACCACGTACAAAACTCAGGCAAATCATAACATAGAACGAAAAGGCAATGTAAAGGATCTGGGTGTACTC
The DNA here is from genome assembly GCA_020271785.1 of Procambarus virginalis. Lineage (NCBI taxonomy): Eukaryota > Metazoa > Arthropoda > Malacostraca > Decapoda > Cambaridae > Procambarus > Procambarus virginalis. The sequence goes on along the minus strand of WNGS01166943.1, from coordinate 108,584 downwards.
ATGTCGGAAGACCTTACCTTTAAAGAACACAATAAAGTAGCCGTCACAACTGCAAGAAAAATGACAGGTTGGATAACAAGAACTTTTCACACTAGAGATGCTATACCGATGATGACACTTTTCAAAACGCTTGTGCTCTCTAGAGTGGAGTACTGCTGCACAATGACAGCCCCTTTCACTGCTGGTGAAATTGCTGACCTGGAGAGCGTGCAGAGGTCCTTTACTGCTAGAATCCACTCGGTAAAACATCTAAACTATTGGGACCGACTTAAGAGCCTAAATCTGTATTCCCTTGAGCGCAGGCGGGAGAGATACATAATAATTTACACGTGGAAAATATTAGAGGGGCTGGTCCCAAACCTGCACACAAAAATAACATCACATGAAACCAGAAGACATGGCAGGATGTGCAGAATACCCCCGTTGAAAAGCAGAGGTGCAACTGGTACTCTGAGAGAGAACTCTATCAACATCAGAGGCCCGAGACTGTTCAACACGCTTCCACTACACATAAGGGACATAACTGGCAAACCCCTCACAGTGTTCAAGAGAGAACTGGATAAGCACCTCCAAAGGATACCTGATCAACCAGGCTGTGACTCATACGTCAGGCTGCGAGCAGCTGCGTCCAACAGCCTGGTTGATCAGTCCAGCAACCAGGAGGCCTGGTCGATGACCGGGCCGCGGGGACGATAAGCCCCGGAAGCACCTCAAGGTATCCTCAAGGTATCCTCGTCCTCCCGCACCATACCCCTCTCCCCTGTCCCTGCATCCTCACCACCATTACTCCCATCCCCATCCCCTCGTCTTCTCCACCATCCCCTACTCCCATCTCATCATCCTCTCCACCATTTTCCTTTCCCTCGTCTGACGAAGTCCCAAATGATCTGATGTTCCCATCAGAAAAATGAAAACATCAAATGATCTAATGTTCCCATTACTGAAAAATATATAGAACAGTTAAAATAAAGATATGAAAAACAATGAAACAAAAATTAAACTATACACACGAAATAAACAGTATTGTAAACAACAGAGCTCAATTCCAATGCAATGTCACACAAAATAATTAAATTCAAATGAAAATATATCTCAATGTATGAAAATTCTACTTGTCAATGTAATCGGAAACAATGAAATGGAATCGTAACATATTCAGTATAGCATGTGTTGCTTTTACGTGCAACAGATGGTACTGTTTCTTAAAAAAAAAATGTTTTTACCTGTCACAGGTGGGGAATCTATACTTATACTTGCGAAATGAACAGTATGGTAAACAACACAACTCAATTACAATGCAATGTCACACAAAATAATTAAATCAAAATGAGAATAAATCAAAATTTATGAAAATTCAATTTATCAATGCAGTTGGAGATATTGAAATGGAATCGTAACGTATTTAGTACACATTGTGTCACAGTGCAACAGATCGGGGTGTTTTACAAAATATATTTTTACCTGTCACAGAGGTGGCAGCTATATAAAAACACACGCATATTCGAATGGAATGGTGTGGCAAAATTTTAAAGCAATCAGTGAAGAACTTTTGGAGAATAAAGCAGGTTTTGTTCATACGTCTAACAGATGGCGACGTTTTTTAAAAAAAAAACGCATGTTTTTACTTGTCACAGGTGAGGCATGTGCATAGTTGATATATAAAAACGCAAGCATATGAAATGCAACGTTGCGTCAATATTTCATAGCAATCGGTAAAGAGGTTTCGAAGATTTACCTCTCATTCGCTTGGATGCGAATGGAACGTTGTGTGAAAATTTCAAAGCAATCGGTGAAGAACTTTCGAAGATTAGCGATTTTGAACAAACGAACATTTACATATAGATAGATATAAATAAAAATGTGAATGTTCGTTTGTTCAAAATTGCTAATCTCCAAAAGTTCTTCACTGATTGTCTTGAAATTTCCCCAGAACGTTTCATTTGCATCCAAGCGAATTTTTATTTACATACTATATATATATCACGTTAGGGATGGGATTTTTTTTTCAATTGTGTTTTTCATGTGAGTGAAATCTTCGAAACCTCTTTACCAATTGCTTTGAAATTTTGTTGCAATGTTGCATTCGAATTGGCGTGTGTTTTTATATACCTACTGTATACATCTATCATCTGTGACAGGAAAAACCTGCTTTTTTTAAAAAAACAGCGACATCTGTAGGGCGTAAGAGCAACACACGCAGTAATCTCTAAAAGTTCTTTACCGATTGTTTTGAAATTTTTATACAACGTTCCATTCGCATCCGAGCGAGTTTTTATATACATACTACATAGATGTCACATCTGTGATGGGAAAACATGCTTTTTGAAAAAAACTGTTTTTCTTGTGAGGGAAGTTTTTAAAACGTCTATACCAATTACTTTGAAATTTGGGCACAAATTCGAATAGGCAACATTCCATTTCAATGTTTCCAATTGCACTGACAAATTGAACTTTCATAGATTTAGATTTATTTTCATTTTGATTTAATTATTTTGTGTGACATTGTTTGAATTGAGCTGTTTTGTTTACCATGCCGCTCATTTCGTGAGAATAAGTATAGATGCCACATCTGTGACAGGTGAAACCATGAATTTTTGTGAAAAACAGCACAAACTGTTGCACGTAAGGGCAACACACACTATACTAAATATGTTACAAATCCATTTCAATGTTTCTGATAGCATTGATAAATTGAATTTTCATAGATTTTTATTTATTTTTATTTTGATTCAATTGTTTTGTGTGACATTGCATTGGAATTGAGTCGTGTTGTTTACCATACCGGTCATTTTGTGACTATAGTTTATTTTTATTTTGTTAATTGTTTTTCATTTCGTTTTTTTAACTGTTCTTATTTTTTAGTGATGGGAACATCAGATCATTTGATGTTCCAAATTTTCTTATGGGAATATGAGATCATTTGAAAATGCATTGGACGAGGGAGTGGGGACAAATGGTGGAGGACTAGGGGACAAAAGTGGTGTATGGTGGGGGAGGACTATGGGAAAAGGGTAATCAGGAAGGGGATGGACGAAGGAACGGGGGAATTGGGGATGTTGGGGAGGACAAGGGGACATGGAGGTGGGGGATGGTGGGAAGGAAGAGGGAGACAGGGGTGGAGGGGAATGGTATGGGGAATGAGGGAACGGGGGAGTGAGAGATGGTGGGGAGGACAAGGGGACAGTGGAGGTGGGGAAGAAGAGGGAATGGGGGGAGTGGGAAATTGTTGGAAGGACCAGGGGACCGGAGAGTGAGGAATAGTTAACACAAAGTTCCATTCGCATTCGAACATGTTTTTATATACATCCTATATAGACATCTGTGACAGAAAAAAAACATGCTTCGAAACCTCTTTACCGATTGCTTTGAAATTCTGACACAACGTTGCATTCGAATTGGCCCATGTTTTTATATACCTACTATATACATGCCTCACCTGTGACAAGAAAATACATGCATTTTTGAAAAACTGCGCCATCTGTTGGACGTAAGAGCAACACGCATTAATCTCTGAAAGTTCTTCACTGATTGCTTTGAAAATTTGACACCACGTTCCATTCAAATATGCGTGCCTTTTTATATACCTACTATATGGATGCCACACCTGTGACAGGTAAAAACATGTTTTTTTGTGAAAAACAGCGCCATCTATTGCATGTAATGGCAACACACGCTATACTAAATATGTTACGATTTCATTTCAATGTTTCTGATTACACTGATAAATTGAATTTTCATAGATTTTGATTTATTTTCATTTCGATTTACTTATTTTGCTTGACACTGCGTTGGAATTGAGATGTGTTGTTTACCATACTGTTCATTTCACGAGTATAGTTTATTTTTTATTTGTTTCATTTTGTTCATTTCATTTATTTAACTGTTCTACTGATCTTTCAGTGATGGGAATATCAGATCATTTGATGTTCCCATTTTTCTGATGGGAAAATCAGATCATTTGGGAACTCATCGGATGAAGGAATGGGAATAGTGGGGAGGACGAGGGAATGGGATTGGGGAATGGTAGGAAGGATGAAGGGACGAGAGTGGGCGATGGTGCGGAGGACGAAGGGATGGGGGGGTGAGGGTAATGGTGAGGAGGACAAAGGGATGGGGAAGTGGGGGATGTTGGGGATGGGGGAGTGGAGAATGGTGGGGGAGGACAAGGGAACAAGAAAGTGGGTGATGGTGGGGAGGACAAGATGATGGGGAAGGGGGGGGGTAATGGAGTAGAGGACGAAGGGACGGGGGAATGTGTGGCATGGTGAGAAGGACGAGGGGACTGGGAAATGGAGAATGGTGGGGAGGATAAGGGGACAGTGGAGTGGGGGATGGTGGGGAGGACGAGAGGGACAGGGGAGGGGGGAATATTGTGGAGGACAATGGGACGGGGGAGTTGGGTATGGTGGGAAGAACGAGAGGATGGGGGAGGGGGAATGAAGGGAGGATGAAGGGATGGGGGAGTAGGAAATGGTTGGGAAGATGAGGGGACGAGCGAGGGGGGAATGGTGGGGAGGACAGGGGGGACTGGGGAGGGTTTACTGTGGCTCAGCAATGCATGGCCAGGTACAGCTAGTGAACATAATAAATTACGTTAGTTAACCCTACTAAGAATTTGTGTTCGCTGTAAATGTGTACTAGAAAATAGGAGAATTCGTCGTCAGGCACCCTAGGGAGTGGACTGTGCAGGGCATTTCTAGGTTAAATAAATATTTAGGTTTAGAGACTGTTCACAGTGTAGAACCTGTGCACTGTTTGGAAACTGTGCACCGTGTGGAGACTGTGCACTGTGTGGAGACAGTACACACTGTGGAGGCTATGCACACTGTGGAGACTGCACGATATGGAGACTGCACCGTGTGGGAACTGTGCACCGTGTGGAAACTGTGCACCGTGTGGAGAATGAGCACATTGTGGAGACTGTACTATTTAGAAACTGTGCACCGTGTGGATCTGCATCGTGTGGGAACTGTGCAGAGTGTAGACACTGTGCACAGTGTAGACATTGTGCAGAATGTAGACACTGTGCACAGTGTAGACATTGTGCAGAATGTAGACACTGTGCACAGTGTAGACATTGTGCAGAGTGTAGGCACTGTGCACAGTGTGAAGATTGTGCACGATGTGAAGACTATGCACAATGTGGAGAGTGTGCACCGTATGGAAACTGTGTGGAAATTGTGGAAGGTGTGGAGACTGTGCACAGTGTGTAGACTGCACAGTGTGATGACAGTTCACATTCTCCACACTGTGCACAATCGCCACACTCTGCACAGTGTGGAGACTGTGTACTGTGTAGACTGAGCACCGCGTGGAGATTGAGCACAGTGTGCAGTGAGAAGACTTTGCACTGTGTAGAGACTTTGCACTGCGTGGACACTGTGCACACATGGAGACTGCATAGTGTGGACGCTGAACCACATGATGACTGTGTTCACTGTTCATACTGTACCATATGGAGACTGTGCACCGTGTGGAGGCTGTGCACAGTGTGAAGACTGTGCACAATTTGGAGACTGCACACTGTGGAGACTACGCACATTTTGGAAACTGTGCACTGTATGGAGAATATGCATAGTGTGGAGACTGTGAGCAGTGTTGAGATTGCGCACGCTGTGGAAACTGCAGCATATAGAGACTGTACACCGTGTGGGGACTGTGCACTGTCTGGAAATTGTACAAAGTGTTGGGTCTGTGCACAGTTTTGAGATTGTGTACTGTGTGAAGACGATGCACAGTGTGCATTGTGCACAGTGTGGAGTCTATAGACTGTGCACACTGGGAAGACTAAGTACTGTGTGGAGTCCGTGCTATGTGTGGAGACTATGCAGTATATCTTGAGATGATTTCGGGGCTTTAGTGTCCCCGCGGCCCGGACCTCGACCAGGCCTCCACCCCCAGGAAGCAGCCCGTGACAGCTGACTAACACCCAGGTACCTATTTTACTGCTAGGTAACAGGGGCATAGGGTGAAAGAAACTCTGCCCATTGTTTCTAGCCGGCGTCTGGGATCGAACCCAGGACCACAGGATTACAAATCCAGCGTGCTGTCCGCTCGGCCGACCGGCTCCCCTCTAGTATGTATGGACACTATTCACCGTTTGGAGATTGTGCACTGTGTGGACACTGTGCATAGTGTGTGGAGACTGCACTATATGGAGACTGTGCACCGAGTGGCGATTGTGCACAGTTGGAAGAACGTGCACCGTGTGGAGACTGTGCACAGTTTGGAGACTGTTTGCAGTGTGGAGACTGTGCACCGTATTCAGAATGTGCACCGTTTGGAGACTGTTTACAGTTGAAACTGTGCACTGTTTGGATACTCTGAACCGTGGGGAGACTGTGTGACGTGTGGATACTGTGTACAGTGTGACGGTGTTCCCCCCTTCTAATTCTCTCACGCCTGCTGTAAGAGTCATGTCCACTATTCCTGATCGTTCTCTACATTGCAGGCATAAATTGAACATATGTGGGAGAGAACAGTATTCTCGATGAGCCGAGAAATTTGCGAAAATATAGTATTTTGGCCTGTGGGATAGGCCCTTTTGGGAGCCAATATGGCGCTGGCGAGTCTGTTCTCCCGCCAAAACTGTGTGACGTCAGTGTCGCCAGATTGGTCACCGTCAGCGACGTGGCACTGGGAGCCAATGAAAACCGACTTTGGAAAAGTGACGTCACATAGGCAGGGGGAGTCCAGCCGTGGTGGCGCCTTAGCGCTATCAGTCTTTCACGACACGTCCGAGAGGCAGGACGTGCGATCGGTCGTCCTGTCAGAGTGACGGATTTACCGAACTCCAGTGGATGTAAGCGTCTCTAGTTGTTAGCGCACAGTCTGTGAGGTCTTCCTGCAACCCCGATGTGGCTCAGATAAGGAATTGACAGAATATTGAGCAACAAGTGCTCAGGGACAGGTGCGTTGCAAGAAGTGGGCTGGGGCATCGACGTGTGACGTCCTTGGCAGTTCACCAGTATAAGAGACAGCTTAGTGGCCGGGCCAATCCACCGTGAGTGAACCGGGTTGACCGCCTTGTCAACCAGGTTGAATGTGTGATCGACGATCCTGTCAAGTTTGACAGTAACCCCACCTTCGTGGAACCCTACGAGTCAACAGTTGGATGCAAGCACGTTGAGAAGTCTTCCCAAATACCTAGCGATATATCTAGACGACGAGGGAATTGACAGTGAAGTGAGCTTCAAGTGCTCTGAAGTCGGGTGCTGTGCGTGTGGAGCTTAAGCAGTATCGTCTGGGACGGCTGATAACTTCACAGTGACTTCGTAGTGGTGAGAGGCAGTTCCTCTGGGAGTACAGTGACAAGGACTAATTGGGAAACGTGCGACGACCGCCGAGACGTAGGCTGGCTGCCGTAGTTGGGAGGAAAGTTGACGGCCAGGAGACCGACTTCAACCCAGCGACGTACTGTAGGGGAAAGAGCACGGATCTGCAGTGTACAGAAAGCGGCGAGACGCGAAAATCCTAAGGCGTTGGCTTGTGTTTCTGGAGGGTGTACGAGGCGAGAGCCTGGACCAGGAGCTACAACCCAACTGTCATCCTAGGATAGGTGAAGTAGGTGTTTACAGTTACCCTCCCATTTCCCCTTTAGTTAGCTATATATTTTCTTGTCAGAATATTTTATATGTCGTGAGCAAGTCTCACCTGAGTCTAAGTCACAGAGAGCACAGTGTGTGGTGAGGCTACCCAGAGCGCTCACAGTATCAGTTTACATATATATCTATGTGTGGGTGTGTGCAAGCACCAGGATTCATCAAAGAATTTACTGTGACTATTATTAATTTCCTGTGATTATTATTAATATATATTGGTAGTAAACCATATATTNGTATCCGTGGCAAAGGATACACATCACCTTTATAATTTCATTTATCTTTCGGTAGTCAACACAAAACCTATAACTACCATCTGGTTTACGTACCAACACTACTGGCGACAACCATGGTGATGTACTAGGCTGTTCACATTCTGTCTCAACATCTTCTGACACTCTCCCTAATTACTTCCTTCGCCCGTTCCGGAAGCCTCCATTGATGGGTGTAAATAGGAGGATGATCACCTGTAGGAATAACATGTCGATCCTATTCAGAAGCCCGATTTGATCGTCTTCTGTTGCAAACAGTCTAGGGATTTACGTAAAATCCCTCTCAAAAGTTTCCTATCTGACTGTTGCACATGTTGCAAATCCAGAGCCGAGATTAATTTATCAACTTCCTGAGTATTACTACTTTTTCCTGTCTCAGTCTTGTGTTTCCCTTGTGTACTACTATCTGTAACATTCGGCGCACTACACGTGGTGTGTGGTGGCTGGCCATCTCCTCCGGCTTTGATACTGAAAAATTCCTGTATCTTCTACAATTGTAGCCTGAGACACCCTATCACCTGCCCTGAAACGATAGGTTTTGTGCGAGAGATTGACAACTGAATAAGGGCACCTTTATCAAGCACTGTGATCAAATGATGAGGGATCAACAACCTGTCACATCTCCCAGCCACCTGAAGGGTGGTACTTGGTGTAATGTGACGTCCCAATGATACTTTAATGAACTTAACTGAATGGGGTGGGCAATATTGTTCACTAGGCAGGTAACCCACATGATTTCTTATGTGTCTGAAGAGACTTAAACAACAACTTAGGGTAGTGAATGTGTACTTCTGTTTCTTACTAATGGAAGCATTAATGGTGGATGATCTACCATTTTAATGGGATAAGCTACCTGGCCCAACTTCAATCTGTACTTCCTTGATCCTTGTTGAGCAGACAACGGAAAGTTAACTCGTCCCAGAAAATCCATTCCCAACAAAACCTGACCAGGGAATGCAAGATTCTCGACAATCGTGCATTGTGTGGGTAAGCTTCTCCCTTACCAATTCAAATTAAGAGTAGCCTGACCAAGATATTAATATGTTGCCATTCACTGCTGTTAAATGCTTCCCACAACGCTTAAAGCGTGTCTCTTTAAGTGTGCTGAAGGCTGACTTTTAATGAGAGTTGCTTGACTTCCGGTGTCCACAAAAACGGTCAATCTCACACCTTCAACCATCATCTCAAACGTAGGTCTGCCATCCAACGTACTGACCTGTTCTGGGTCATCCTTGACCGTGGCTCGTGCATGCATACCTGTCATGGCCATAGGCCTTTGTCTGAAAGCTCTGTTTACTCCCGTAGGCTCCTGCCCCATTCCCACGGGTGAGACAGGAAATCTACAGGACGGTTGGTTTTCGCGGCTGCCCGAAATTTGAGAACACAAGTTTCATGGCCCTTGAGTATTTGTTTCTACAATTTGTCACTGACCATGCCGATGACGGGAGGCCGAGGGGAGCAGTGGCTTCAAGCTTTATGACCCTTGACGAAAGATGGGGATGGCCACGGGGAGAGGAGAGAAAGGGGGAAGGGAGAAGGGGAAGAAAGGGAGAAAGGGTGGAGGGAGAAAAAGGGAACAGGGGAACAATGATCTAAGCGCCAGATCATTACATTCTTACTAATCAAACTCCCAGATCCTTTCGCAATCCGACTTCGCAATCTCAACACCATCTTGCTCGTATCTTGTAACTCTATCATCATTACCTAGCCTCAGAACTTTATATTTATCAGAATTAAACTGCATCTGCCAATCTTTTGACTATTTAAAAACCCTATTTAGATCAACTTGAAGTGATAGTGAGTCTTCTTCCGTGTTAATTTCCCTACCGATTTTTGTATCATCTGCAAATTTGCAAATGTTGCTATTCAAACTTGAATCTAAATCATTTATATATATTATAAACAACAGAGGTCCCAGGACAGAGCCTTGAGGCACTCCACTAACAACATTATCCCACTCTGACTTAACCCCATTTATACTAACTCTCTGTTTTCTTTGGAATAGCCATGCCCTAATTAAACTTAATATAGCACCCCCAATACCATGAGCCTCTATTTTTTCAATCAGTAAAAAATTAATTTTTAATTAATTAATTATCTTTACCTGTTTTCAAAACATTACATTTATCAGCATTAAACTGCATCAACCAATTTTTTGACCATTTCAAAACCCTATTTAGATCGACTTGAAGTGATAGTGAGTCTTCTTCCGTGTTTATTTCCCTACGAATTTTTGTATCATCCGCAAATTTGCAAATATTACTACTCAAACATGAATCTAATTCATTTATATATATATCTGTATAAATAAAAATGGAAATGTTGGTTTGTTCAAAATCGCTAATTTCCGAAAGTTCTCCAAAGATTGCTTTGAAATTTTCAAACAACGTTCCCTTTGCATCGGAACAGGTTTTTATATACATACTATATAAATGTCACGTCTGTGACAGGAAAAACTTATTTTTTTATTCTGTGTTTTTCATGTGTTTTTCATGTCAAGGAAGTCTTCGAAACCTCTTTACCGAATACTTTTAAATTTTGACACAACTTTGCATTTGAATAGGCGCGTGTTTTTGTATACCTACTATATACATGCCTCACCTGTGACAGGAAAAAAAAACTTTTTTTTTTTTTTAAACAGGCTGTCTGTTGGACGTAAGAGCAACACACGCTGTAATCTCCGAAAGTGCTTCACCGATTGCTTTGAAAATTTGACACAACGTTGCATTAAAATATTCACATGTTCTTTTATACCAACTATATAGATACAATACCTGTGACAGATAAAAACATGTTCCTTTTTTAAACGGTGCCATCTGTTGCATGTAAGAACAATCATGCACTATACTAAATTTGTTACGATTTGCAGGCGAAGAGTCACAATACGATTCCATTTCAATGTTTCCAATTGCATTGAAAAATTGAATTTTCATAGATTTCGATTTATTTTCATTTTGATTTAATTATTTTATGTGACATTGCATTGAAATTGAGCTTTGTTGTTTACAATACCGTTCATTTCGTGAGTATAGTTTTTTTATTTGTTCATTTTTTTCATTTCGTTTTTTAACTGTTCCTATTTTTAAGAGAAATTGGCGGTGGAATTGAGCTGTGTCGATTGATCTGCGTTTGAATTGAAATATTTCTTTAGTATTTTTTTGTTTTTGAGTTGAAAACAAGAAAATGGACAACACGTTTATTTCACAGCCGCAAATGTGCAACAAAGAGCCATGAATCCACCGGCTACAATGTTAACGGTTTTCTTCACGTTATTTCAGAAAGACGCGTTTGCGAAAACACTACTGTATTTGGAAGTGGCTACGTATTACATATGGAATGTGAGTAGAAAATCATTTGATAGGCAGACTTTACACCGTGCATCTCATTCAAGATGAATGCTTCTTTCTTCGTATGCTGTTGGTAAAAGTGCTCGTCCAACGTCTTTCAAACTACGTAACACATGCCACTTTCCTTAGTGCATGTCAAGCTCTGAATTCATTGCAGAACGACAGACACTGAGATGTATGCATTAATGACGCGCCCAACACGTCACATCCAAATCAAATTCGTGCGTTGTTTGCAATCATATTGACCGCCTGCTCTCCATCTCCAACAGTTATGGGAGAAATAAAGATCGCACACGGCTTCAGATATTGTCCGTCGAATACGCAAGGAAAATTCAAATATGACCATGGATTTCACAGCAGTAATCTACAACGAATAGTTGGTAATGATTGAAGATTTGTGTTTAGAAATCAAGAACAAAGTGCTCATTAAACTGGGAATGCATCACCGAATCGATCTGCTGTTGCTTCGTTCGTTGTAGAATTGCGTCGTGAACAAAATTACTACACGAATGATCTGTTGTCGTATGTGCAACCAAATATTCCGTAGCTGTAGGCGATGAGTCACAATAACGTGGCTAAAGTATGTTGACCAGACCACACACTAGAAGGTGAAGAGACGACGACGTTTCGGTTCGTCCTGGACCATTCTCAAGTCGATTGTGATGAGGGAGTAGAGACAGGCAATAAATAGGCAAGAGAAGGAGCAAAGTAAGGTGTAGTAGAGGGGATAGTAATAATTATAAGAGCGGCAGAAGGCCTATTGGCCCATACGAGACAGCTCCTATTATAACCACCGAATGAGAAAGAGATAGGAATAAGAAGAGGATAGCAAGGGAGCATAGGAGAAGAGATAAAGAAAAGGAAAGAGAAAGAAAGGAAAAAGAAAAAGAAAGAAAATAGGAGGGGTAGGCTTATGTTAGGTCACATAAGCCTACCCCTCAGATTTTCTTTTTTCTTTCTTTCTTTCTCTTTCCTTTTCTTTGTCTCTTCTTGCATCGTCTGGAAAAGCTGTGATATTGCTACCAGATGGAAGAACTGCTCATTCCGCTTTGAAATTGCGATTGAACATGCAATTCATTGAAACTCCCACGTGCAACATTACCAAAGCATCCGGCATGGGAAAATTATTGCACAGAGGCAAACTTATTGTTTGGGAAAAATGCACAATGGACTACAAAAAATCACTCGAGGCTCTTGATCGATCGTTGCAAGAATGGTCTGATGATTGCCTGGAAACATCAGACC
>WNGS01166943.1:50259-95119 GCA_020271785.1 Procambarus virginalis | reverse complement strand
CTCAGATATGAAGGGAAGGCATAGTACAGTGCTACTAGTGTTGGAAGCAGGTTTAGGATGACGAAGATTTCGTTTAGCTTGAGAGTAGGCACAGTTGATGAAATGCAAAGGGTAACCAAGGCGAGAGAATGGATTTGTAGATAAAGCAATTTCAGAATCAAGAACTGAGGTCGCTGATGCGTTGAGCGCGGAGGACGAGAGGAGACGAGGACACTTTTCTTAACAGAAGGAGATGGTAGGAAAAGAAGTGAATGTACATGCCGCTATGCATGGTTTACGGTAGACAGAGAAAGAGAACCCAGACACAGAGCTGTGAACATGAACGTCAAGAAAAAGAAGGAGGGAATTAGATTCCCACTCAACTTTGAAATGGATAGAAGGAGCCAGATTGTTAAGAGAGGCGAGGAAAGGCTGGAAAAGATTAAGGTCATGAGGCCATAAAGCAAAAATGTCATCAACATAGCGAAGCCAAAGAGAGGGACGAGTATCAATAGAAGGAAGAAGAACAGTTTCGAAGTATTCCATGTAGAAATTAGCAAGAATAGGGGAGAGAGACACGGGAGACATCTCCTGTCCACGAGGCTACCATAGTCCGTGCTTCTTGCCCAGCTCCTGTGCCAGGTAAGTTACGGGCTCACCATAGCCCGTGCTACTTGGAACTTGTTCCGAGTAGCTGAATCTATAACAACAACAATCACCATACCCCATGCTACATGGACACTTCGTCTTGAGTAGCTAAATCTTTAACAACAACAACTTCTTCATCACAATCGACTTGAGAATGGTCCAGGACGGACCGAAACGTGGTCGTCCCTTCACCTTCTAGTGTGTGGTCTGGTCAACATACTTTAGCCACGCTATTGTGACTCATCGCCTGCAAACAGAGAGTTAGTATAAATGGGGTTAAGTCAGAGTGGGAAAATGTTGTAAGTGGAGTGCCTCAGGGCTCTGTCCTGGGACCTCTGTTGTTTATAATATATATCAATGATTTAGATTCAGGTTGAACATAAGAACATAAGAACATAAGAACAAAGGCAACTGCAGAAGGCCTATTGGCCCATACAAGGCAGCTCCTATTTATAACCACCCAATCTCACTCATATACATGTCCAACCCATGCTTGAAACAATCGAGGGACCCCACCTCCACAATGTTACGCGGCAATTGGTTCCACAAATCAACAACCCTGTTTCTGAACCGTATTTACCCAAGTCTTTCCTAAATCTAAACTTATCCAATTTATACCCATTGTTTCGCGTTCTGTCCTGTGTTGATACTTTTAATACCCTATTAATATCCCCTTTGTTATGTCCATTCATCCACTTGTAAACCTCTATCATGTCACCCCTAACTCTTCGCCTTTCCAGTGAATGCAACTTAAGCTTTGTTAATCTTTCTTCATATGAAAGATTTCTAATTTGGGGAATTAACTTAGTCATCCTACGCTGGACACGTTCAAGTGAATTTATATCCATTCTATAATATGGCGACCAAAACTGAACTGCATAATCTAAATGGGGCCTAACAAGAGCAAGATATAGCTTGAGAACCACACCAGGTGTCTTGTTACTTACGCTGCGATTAATAAATCCGAGTGTCCGATTTGCCTTATTACGAACATTCATGCATTGATCCTTTTGTTTTAAATTCTTACTAATTATAACTCCCAGATCCCTTTCGCAATCCGACTTCGCAATCTCAACACCATCTAGCTCGTATCTTGTAACTCTATCATCATTACCTAGCCTCAGAACTTTACATTTATCAGCATTAAACTGCATCTGCCAGTCCTTTGACCATTTCAAAACCCTATCTAGATCAACTTGAAGTGATAGTGAGTCCTCCTCCGAATTAATTTCCCTACCGATTTTCGTATCATCGGCAAATTTGCAAATGTTGCTACTCAAACCTGAATCTAAATCATTTATATATATTATAAACAACAGAGGTCCCAAGACAGAGCCTTGAGGCACTCCACTTACAACATTTTCCCACTCTGACTTGACTCCATTTATACTAACTCTCTGTTTCCTTTGGTATAGCCATGCCCTAATCCAGCTTAATATAGCACCCCCAATACCATGAGCCTCTATCTTTTTAATCAGTCTTTCATGTGGCACTGTATCAAAAGCTTTGCTAAAGTCAAGGTACACAACATCACAATCCTTACCACTATCAACTGCCTCAACTATGCTAGAATAAAAAGATAACAAATTTGTTAAACATGAACGGCCATTTATAAAACCATGTTGCGACTCAATTATTAATTTATGTTTTTCAAGATGAAGACGAATTTTATTTGGTATTATAGATTCGAGTAACTTTTCCACAATAGACGTTAGGCTAATTGGTCGATAGTTAGACGCAAGTGATCTATCTCCATTCTTAAAAACTGGTATCACATTAGCAACTTTCCAAAACTCTGGCACTCTGCCTGACTCTATTGATTTATTAAATATGATTGACAGTGGGTCACAAAGCTCCTCTTTGCATTCTTTCAGCACCCTGGCAAACACTTCATCCGGCCCTGGGATTTGTTTGGTTTGAGTTTTACTATTTGTTTAAGAACATCCTCCCTGGTAACTGCTAAACTCGTCAACCTGTCCTCGTCCCCACCCACATAGACTTGTTCGGCTGAAGGCATATTGTTAAGTTCATCTTTAGTAAATACAGATACAAAATATTTGTTAAAAATACTACTCATCTCTTCATCACTATCTGTTATTTGACCTGTCTCAGTTTTTAATGGACCTATCCTTTCCCTAGTCTTATTCCGATATAACTGAAAAAACCCTTTAGGATTTGTCTTTGCTTGCCCTGCTATACGAACTTTATAGTTTCTTTTTGCTTTCCTTATCTCTTTTTTAACATTTTTAACCAGTTGTACGAATTCCTGTTCTAAAGTTACCTCCCCATTTTTAATCCTTTTGTACCAAGCTCTCTTTTTACCTATAAGGTTCTTCAAATTCTTTGTTATCCACTTTGGGTCATTAGTAATCGATCTATTCAATTTGTGTGGTATACTACGTTCCTGTGCTTTGTTTAGAATATTCTTAAATAAGTTATATATTGAATCCACATCGAAATCTGTTTGAGTAGCAACATTTGCAAATTTGCCGATGATACAAAAATCGGCAGGGAAATTAACACGGAAGAAGACTCACTATCACTTCAAGTTGATCTAAATAGGGTTTTGAAATGGTCGAAGGATTGGCAGATGCAGTTTAATGCTGATAAATGTAAAGTTTTGAGGCTAGGTAATGATGATAGAGTTACAAGATATGAGCTAGATGGTGTTGAGATTGCGAAGTCGAATTGCGAAAGGGATCTGGGAGTTATGATAAGTAAGAATTTAAAACAAAAGGATCAATGCATGAATGTTCGTAATAAGGCAAATAGGACACAGGGATTTATTAATCGAAGCGTTAGTAACAAGACACCTGGTGTGGTTCTTCAGCTATATCTTGCTCTAGTTAGGCCCCATTTAGATTATGCAGTTCAGTTTTGGTCGCCGTACTATAGAATGGATATAAATTCACTTGAACGTGTCCAGCCTAGGATGACTAAGTTAATTCCCCAAATTAGAAATCTTTCGTATGAAGAAAGATTAACAAAGCTTAAATTGCATCCACTGGAAAGGCGAAGAGTTAGGGGTGACATGATAGACGTTTACAAGTGGATGAATGGACATAACAAAGGGGATATTAATAGGGTATTAAAAGTATCAACACAGGACAGAACGCGAAACAATGCGTATAAATTGGATAAGTTTAGATTTAGGAAAGACTTGGGTAAATACTGGTTCGGTAACAGGGTTGTTGATTTGTGGAACCAATTACATCGTAACGTGGTGGAGGTGGGGTTCCTCGATTGCTTCAAGCGCGGGTTGGACATGTATATGAGTTGGATTGGGTGGTTTTAGATAGGAGCTGCCTCGTATGGGCCAATAGGCCTTCTGCAGTTGCCTTTGTTCTTATATTCTTAACCATTATTAACCAGTTCACCATAACCATTAACCAGTTCACCATAACCATTAACCAGTTCACCATAACCATTAACCAGTTCACCATAACCATTAACCAGTTCACCATAACCATTAACCAGTTCACCATAACCATTAACCAATTCACCATAACCATTAACCAGTTCACCATAACCATTAACTAGTTCACCATAACCATTAACTAGTTCACCATAACCATTAACCAGTTCACCATAACCATTAACCAGTTCACCATAACCATTAACTAGTTCACCATAACCATTAACTAGTTCACCATAACCATTAACCAGTTCACCATAACCATTAACCAGTTTACCTTAACTATTAACCAGTTCACCATAACCATTAACCAGTTTACCTTAACTATTAACCAGTTCACCTTAACCATTAACCAGTTCACCATAACCATTAACCAGTTCACCATAACCATTAACGAGTTCACCTGAACCATTGTCCAGTTCACCTTAACCATTAACCAGTTCACCTTAACCATTAACCAGTTCACCCTACTATTAACCAGTTCACTTTAACCATTATCCAGTTCACCCTACCATTAACCAGTTCACCTTAACCATTATCCAGTTCACCTTAACCATTAACCAGTTCACCTTAACCATTATTCAGGGTCACATACCTGCAGGAAGGCGCGGCTTGCCAGACCAATAATTACCATCGTTTATTTCTGAATAATTAAAGTATTAATTGCTTTGATAGGCAGTTGGTGCGGGTTGTTAACACAGTGCAGGAAGACAGCGTGTAGCATCACAGATGCCTGGGTAACATCACTCTCGTAAACACCTCTCCATATGGCTTGTTTGGCGGCGTGAGGGAGGTTCAGGTGTGGACATAACTGGCCAGATCTGCATCACTCACAGCTGTGTGACGACGCTTCTGCACAGCTGTGTGTGAGATGAGCTTTGCACAGGTGAGCTCATAGATGAGGGAGGGATCTTTGCTCGCACAGGTGAGGGTCAGCTTACACCAGTCTCCCTTGACACTTGGTTGAGTACGGTAAGGGCAGGTCGTCACTAGTTAGCTGTTTATGTATATTGGTGCTGCTGAAATGTGTGAAACGTATCATTCTCCTAACGTAACTCTAGTACTTATGAGGGAACTCTAAGCTCCCGAGGGAGCTTCATGTCTTAGAGAGCTCTGGTTGTCCAAAGTGAGCCCAGATTCTGTTGAGGGACCTCTTGTTCTCACGTGGAACCTCTGGTTCTTCTGAAGGGGCTTTGGTTCTCTTGAGGGGAACACTTGTTCTCTCGAAAGGAATTTTTGTTCTCCTCGGGGATCTCTGGTTCTCTTCAGGGATCTTTGGTTCTCTTGAGGGATCTGTGGTTCTTCTCTGGGATCTCTGGTTTTCCTGAGGGATCTCTGGTTCTCCTCTGGGATCTCTGGTTCTCCTGAGAGATCTCTGGTTCTCCTGAGGGATCTCTGGTTCTCCTGAGAGATCTCTGGTTCTCATGAGGGATCTCTGGTTCTCCTCTGGGATCTCTGGTTCTCCTCTGGGATCTCTGGTTCTCCTGAGAGATCTCTGGTTCTCCTGAGGGATCTCTGGTTCTCCTGAGAGATCTCTGGTTCTCCTGAGGGATCTCTGGTTCTCCTGAGGGATCTCTGGTTCTCCTCAGGGATCTCTGGTTCTCCTCTGGGTCTCCTAAGGAATCTCTGGTTCTTCTGAGGGATCTCTGGTTCTCCTCTGGGATCTCTGGTTCTCCTCTGGGTCTCCGGAGGGATCTCTGGGTCTCCTAAGGAATCTCTGGTTCTTCTAAGGGGTCTCTGGTTCTCCTGAGGGATCTCTGGATCTCCTGAGGGATCTCTGGTTCTCCTCTGGGATCTCTGGTTCTCCTCTGGGTCTCCTGAGGGATCTCTGGGTCTCCTAAGGAATCTCTGGTTCTTCTGAGGGATCTCTGGTTCTCCTGAGGGATCTCTGGTTCTCCTGAGGGATCTCTGGATCTCCTGAGGGATCTCTGGTTCTCCTGAGGGATCTCTGGTTCTCCTCTGGGATCTCTGGTTCTCCTCTGGGTCTCCTGAGTGATCTCTGGGTCTCCTAAGGAATCTCTGGTTCTTCTGAGGGATCTCTGGGTCTCCTGAGGGATCTCTGGTTCTCCTCAGGGATCTCTGGTTCTCCTCTTGGGTCTCTGGTTTTCCTCTGGGTCTCCTGAGGGATCTCTGGTTCTCCTCTGGGATCTCTGGTTCTCCTGAGGGATCTCTGGTTCTCCTGAGGATCTCTGGGTCTCCACTGGTATCTCTGGTTCTCCTGAGGGATCTCTGGTTCTCTTGAGGGATCTCTGGTTCTCCTGAAGGATCTCTGGTTCTCATATGGGATCTCTGGGTCTCCTGAGGGATCTCTGGGTCTCCTCTGGGATCTCTGGTTCTCCTGAGGGATCTCTGGTTCTCCTGAGGGATCTGTGGTTCTCCTTTCGGATCTCTGGTTCTCCTAAGGAATCTCTGGTTCTCCAGAGGGAGCTCTCGTTCTTCTGATGGAGGTATATGGTTCTCACGGGGGAGCTCAGGATTCTCCTTAAAGAGCTGAGGGTCTTTTGAGGGAGATTGCATTGTGGTGTAAGGGCTCTGTTTCACCTGAGGAAGCTTGGAGTCTTATGATTGATGGACCTCTGGTTCTCCTCAATACACTCACATTAGTTCTCCTTGGCGTAGCTCTGGTTCTTCTGACGTGTGCTCCGGTTGCCCTGAGGGAAATCCCTGAGGGGAGCCCTGTGGGAAGCTCTGAAGGGAAGCTCGTGAAGGGAGCCCTGGTTCTTCTGAGAGGAGTTCTGATTCTCCTTAGGAGGCTGTGATTCTCATGAGGAAGTTTTAGATCTCCACAGGGAGCTTCGTATCTCATGAGAGAGCTATGGTTCTCCAGAGAGAACTCTGGTCCTGAAGGAGCTTTGGCTCTTCCTGAGGTGAGCCTTGGTTCTCCTGAGGGAGCGTTAATCTTCACGAGGGAGCTCTAACCTATCAAACCCAGTACCAGATATTATCTTCCTTGGAGACTTCAATCTACCCGTTTAAAATGGAGAATAGTAAACAATAACATTACAGTAGGAAATTAACCTGGAAATAACCAACCACAGGTCAGAGAACTAGTGAGATTCTGTGACAAATTCTCGCTCAGTCAGCAGATTACAGAGCCAACTAGGAACGAAAACACGCTGGACCTGATAATCACGAACAATGAGGAGCTAATCAGAGACATTACTGTCTCAGACACTACGTACTCGGACCACAAGCTCACTGAAGTGCAAACTAACATTAATAACGTTAGTAGGCCCAAGAGAAACAACAAGCGAGAAGGGTTATTCAATAAATTCAATTTTAATAATAAAAAGATAGACCGGGAGAAATAAACAGGAAACTTACAAACATTCAATGGGAAAATATTCTAAGTAATAAAAATCCTACACAAGGAATATATAAACTGACTTCTGAAGCATATGGAATCTGTCTGAAACTTGTTCCTTTGAGGAAAGCCAGAAAGAGGTCCAGTGTAGAAAGAGAACGCAGACGACATTACACAAGAAGGAAGAAATTAAAGGAAATGCTTAAGCAGACACGACTCTCCATACAAAGAAGGAATAATTAAACAGGGAGATTGAAGAAATCGAAGAGAGACTGAAGCATTTATATCAGGCTGAAGAAAGGCAACTAGAACAGAAAGCAATTCAATATAAAGAAAAAACCCAAATATTTCTTCACATACGCTAAATCAAAAGCAAAAACCACTACTAGTATTGAACCTATTCGAATTAGTGAAGGTTCATACACCGAGGATGACAAAGAAATTAGCGAAATCCTAAAAAAGCAGTATGAGGACATGTTTAGCACTCCGGTACATAGTATGAAAGTGGAGCATCCGGACAACTTTATGCATGATATCCAAACCCCTGTAAATATAACTGATATCAACACGAGCGTAGCAGATTTTGAAAGAGAAATGGACAATATGCCCATGCACTCAGCCCCGGGTCCAGACTCATGGAAATCAATATTTATAAAGAACTGCAAAGTGCCAGTAGCACAGGCACTCTGTATAGTGGAGGAAGAGCTTGGACACAGGGGAGATACCAGATGCGCTTAAAGCNTGAAGCCACTGCTCCCCTCGGCCTCCCGCATCGGCATGGTCAGTGACAAATTGTAGAAACAAATACTCAAGGGCAATAAAACTTGTGTTCTCAAATTCGGGCAGCCGGCGAAAACCAACCGTCCTGTAGGATTTCCTGTCTCACCCGTGGGAATGGGGCAGGAGCCTACAGGAGTAAAACAGAGCTTTCAGAAACAAGGCCTATGGCCATGACAGGTATGCATGCACGAGCACACGGGTCAAGGATGACCCAGAACAGGTCAGTACGTTGGATGGCAGACCTACGTTTGAGATGATGGTTGAAGGTGTGAGATTGACCGTTTTTGTGGACACCGGAAGTCAAGCAACTCTCATTAAAAAGTCAGCCTTCAGCACACTTAAAGAGACACGCCTTAAGCGTTGTGGGAAGCATTTAACAGCAGTGAATGGGCAACATATTAATATCTTGGGTCAGGCTACTCTTAATTTTGAAGTGGGTAAGGGAGAAGCTTACCCACACAATTGCACGATTGTCGAGAATCTTGCATTCCCTGGTCAGGTTTTGTTGGGAATGGATTTTCTGGGACGAGTTAACTTTTCGTTGTCTGCTCAACAAGAATCAAGGAAGTACAGATTGAAGTTGGGCCAGGTAGCTTATCCCATTAAAATGGTAGATCATCCACCAGTAATTGCTTCCATTAGTAAGAAACAGAAGTACAACATTCACTACCCTAAGTTGTTGTTTAAGTCTCTTCCAGACACAGATAAGAAATCATGTGGGTTACATGCCTTAGTGAAACAATATTGCCCACCCCATTCAGTTAAGTTCATTAAAGTATCAGTGGGACGTCACATTGCACCAAGTACCACCCTTCAGGTGGCTGGGAGATGTGACAGGTTGTTGATCCCTCATCATTTGATCACAGTGCTTGATAAAGGTGCCCTTATTCCAGTTGTCAATCTCTCGCACAAAACCTATCGTTTCAGGGCAGGTGATAGGGTGTCTCAGGCTACAGTTGTAGAAAATACAGGAATTTTTCAGTATCAAAGCCAGGAGGAGATGCCAGCCACCACAGCACAATGTAGTGCGCTGAATGTTACAGATAGTAGCACACAGGGGAAACACAAGACCGAGACAGGAAAAAGTAGTAATACTCAGGAAGTTGATAAATTAATCTCGGCTCTGGATTTGCAACATGTGCAACAGTCAGATAGGAAACTTTTGAGAGGGATTTTACGTAAATTCCCTAGACTGTTTGCAACAGAAGACGATCAAATCGGGCTTCTGGATAGGATCGAACATGTGATTCCTACAGGTGATCATCCTCCTATTTACACCCGTCAATGGAGGCTTCCGGAACGGGCGAAGGAAGTAATTAGGGATGAGTGTCAGAAGATGTTGAGACAGAATGTGATAGAGCCTAGTACATCACCATGGTTGTCGCCAGTAGTGTTGGTACGTAAACCAGATGGTAGTTATAGGTTTTGTGTTGACTACCGAAAGATAAATGAAATTACTAAAGGTGATGTGTATCCTTTGCCACGGATACAAGAAATTATAGATCAGTTTGGGGCAGCCAAATACTTTTCCACTCTGGATGCGAAATCTGCGTATTGGGCCATACCAGTAGCTGAGAAAGATAGAGAGAAGACCGCCTTCTCTGATGGGGTTCATACTTATCAATTCAAGCGGATGCCTTTCGGGTTAAAGACAGCGCCTTCATCATTTCAGAGGGCTATTAATTATATCCTCAGTCCAGTCTTGGGAAGGCACTCATTAGCGTACCTGGATGATGTGGTTATCTACTCCAGGACGTTCGATGAGCACTTACGAGATTTGACTGAGACGTTGTCACTATTAGATAAGGCGGGCTTCAAACTTAACGTGAGTAAGTGCACTCTGGCGTCTCAGAAATTCAAGTTTCTGGGATTCCAGGTGAGCACAGATGGTATCCGACCTGACCCCGACTCCTGTCGTGCCATTGCTGACATGCCAACACCTAAGACAGCAAAGGATGTTCGAAGGTTTCTGGGGGCAGCCGGATATTTCCGTCGCCACATAGAGGGTTTTGCAAGTACAACAGCACCGTTAACTGAGCTTACTAAGAAAAATGTTAAATTCGTTTGGAAACCTGAGCATGATAACGCTTATGCAAAATTAAAAAGTCAACTCATTACAACCCCAGTATTGGCAGTACCTGATTTTGATAAGGAGTGGGAAGTACACACTGACGCCAGTGGTATAGCTATTGGTGGGTGCTTAATGCAACGTGATAATGACAATCTTCCTCACCCTGTAGCATATTTCAGCAGGAAGGTTAAGGGTCCGGAGGTCCGCTATTCTGCAACGGATAGGGAAGCTTTGGCTGTGGTAGAAAGTGTCAGGTACTTTGAACCGTATCTTTTCCAACGTCACTTTGTCATTTATACAGATCACAGAGCTTTAACTCATATTTTTAAGAAAAGAACTAAGTGCCCTCGCATGTCACGTTGGTCTCATGAACTAGCTGCTCACTCGTTCCAAATACTTTACAAGCCTGGTCCATCACATGTTGTACCAGACACTTTGAGTAGAAACATTGCTACTATTAATGTAAATCTTAATATTGAAAATATTTCCAGCGAGAAAATGCGAGAATTCCAGATGAACGAACCAAGGTGGAAAGAAATTATTGAACTTTTAGAGGGAGGAAAATATCCGTCAAAGAAAAGTAATTTAGCAATTCATGATTTTGAAA
This sequence comes from Procambarus virginalis, assembly GCA_020271785.1. Lineage (NCBI taxonomy): Eukaryota > Metazoa > Arthropoda > Malacostraca > Decapoda > Cambaridae > Procambarus > Procambarus virginalis. The sequence continues at coordinate 84,315 of WNGS01166943.1, read as the reverse complement.
TGAAGGATGGGGTCTTATTTTATGTAAAGGGACAGAAGGATCGTGCAGTTTTTCAGCTGGTTATCCCAGAGGTATTGAAGAAGTCAGCGTTGAAACTCGCGCATGCGTCTAAGATTGCAGGTCATCCGGGGATTTTTAAAACTCACATGAAAGCCAAGTCACTCTTTTTCTTCCCCGGTATGTTAACAGAGGTCATTAACTTCGTTAAGTCCTGTGGTCATTGTCAAAGGAGGAAAGGTACCCTTAAGGTACAAGCTCCATTGCAAGAATTCCCAGAAATTTTGGAACCTTTAGATCGGGTGGGGGCTGATCTGATTGATCTGCATCACAGTCATTCAGGAAACCGTTACGTATTGGTGTTGGTAGACCACCTTTCCAGGTACACCACACTGATTGCATTGCCTCAGAAAGATTCACGAACTGTTGCAAAGGCGTTCTTAGATAGGTTTGTCACTGTATTCGGTCCCCCTAAAGTGTTAGTTTCTGACCGAGGTCAGGAATTTAATGGGAATATTTTCAGAGAAGTATGTAAAATTGTAGAAACCACTTCAGCATTCACTACGGCTTATCACCCTCAGGCTAACGGTATGACAGAACGGACGAATCGATCAGTTAAAGATATGCTTGCAATTCTTGCAGAGCATGATGTCAATTCGTGGGACGAACACCTCCCCTATGTCCAGTTTGCTCTGAACACTGCCATCCATCAGTCCATTAACACCCAACCCCTTTTGTTGTTCACAGGTCATTCATGTAATTTCCCATCAGGTCTGCTTAACAGACATAATATTGCATATGGGGAAGACTACCCATCAGAAGTTTTAAATAAGATGAAAAATGCATGGAGAATTGCAGCTAGGGCTTCCAAGACAGCACGAGATCGCTATGCTCAACATTATGACAAAAAGGTACGACCCTTGAATTGAAAGTCGGGAGTCTTGTGTTGAGAGTTAATGAGGCGGCTCCCGCCAATCAGAGTAGGAAACTTGCACCTAGATGGCGGGGCCCTTACCGAGTAATTGAAAGAAAAGGTCCGGTTAATTTTGTTATTAAAGGTATTTTTGAAGACCAAGTTGAGAGAACAATTCATATTAATAAATTAAAACCTTATCACGCGAGGGAGGAACTAGAGCTGCCTTCAGCAAGTCTAATTCCTGACCTGTCTAATGATCCAAGTGATGAGTCAGATGATGAGGATGACCTCCTGTCAAACCTCATCAGTAGTCAAGTTCAATCTTGTCACCCTATGGTAACAAGGTCGCGAGCTGTACAGTAAGTGTAATGATCTCCCTAGTCAGGTTTAGTAAAAGTTCATATAATCCTGTAGAGGCAATGGTGTGTAGTTACTGATGTGCATGACTCAGGTAGCATACTTGCCTTGCTCTGGGGTTGCCAACTTCCTATACCTCAGAGTAATATCCATGCTTCCGCCATTTGTTGTTGACTGTCTTTCTCAGGTCTGACGGTACACCAGTTCCAGCCTCCCAGTCACACGTGAACCAAGGATCGAGATCAGCAGGTCTGGGGATGACCCACCTGGCTGATAAGATCGGGGTCTGAGGCACGTTACATAAAGTCCTCCCCCTTGTACCCGGTAACTCGTCAATTGGTTATCCGGAAGGGGTGACTGGCGTACAGTCACCCAGCCGACACCTCACGTCACTAACGAGGTTGTCCCAGTCCAGCCATGCTGTCTTCACGGAGCAGAGTCAGTCACCATCACAGCCGTGGGCTAGCTGTCTCAAGGTCACCAACCAAGTCCACCAGCCGCCAAGTCAAGACTGCGGAAAACCGGAAGTGGAAGACGAGTGGTCTACGAAGAAGAACGCTAATTGCAACGACTGTAAGCTCTCTCAAAACCTGCGGTTGCGTCGTCTGTGGAAACGAAGAGGCAACACGGCGGTCCCGGGTACGAACAGCACTACCCCTACAGAGTGCTGCTGTTTCGCCAGAGGAGGTACAACCCTGTATCTCGGCCCAAGCTCAGCTGCACGAGGGGTTGCACGGAAAGGTGTACCGGCCCAGTAGTACCGGGATAACAAGTAAACGTCGGTAGATGACGTCGCCCAGGAGCTGAGGCAGGGCCCACCTGTCCTGTCACCATGCCATCCTCTTCAACGCCACTCGAACCTCACTACCATCGCGAGACATCATGACACGTCGAAGCTGTGCTCTACGGTGGCAGCCATGGTTAACAACAATCCATCATGACTGTTGGAAGCGATAAGAAGAGGTGAACCCGGGTTCCTGTTAGCGGGGTCCACCTGAGCTGACAGCCGCCAGCTGTCAGCTGTCACGCAAGCCAGGACGGGCAGTACGAGACCCCCTGTACTGTCCGTAGTTGGCCGAGGCCGGAAATGGAACTTCCAGATGACCAGGATCTTCAAGCAACTTGAGGTAGTCGCCGGAATCTACAGCAACGAGATGTCACCAGGACCGAACGATAGAACTTTGTATAGAAAAGTTTATATAAAATGAATTTTAAGTAATATAGTAAACTGTGTTAACTCGGAACAGTTAGTTCAACTTTCTAATTTTCCATCTGATAGTAACACCTCTGTACACCTTCGGAAGCTCTCTGGAACAGTATTAAATGTTGAAAACTAGAACTAGTGAAATAGAAAAAGAAATCTAGAAAGTGAACATCTAGAAATTGTTACTAGAAAATTACCTTGTCTCTAGAAAAGTTGTTTGAGTGAACTGTTTTGAGAACCATCTAGTAGGATCTCTAGAAACGTTGATCAGTGGGGAACTTTATCTAGATTTTTCTAGATCCTAGATACTGATATTTATATATATATTTTTTTATTTTTTTTGTGGATTACTGAACAATAAGGTGTGGTACACAGTCTGAAAAATGTGTTCACCCGCTGTTGTTGTTGGTTAAGAGACATGTCTGTGGACATTGATTTTTTTTTTATAAAAATATTTTTGTGTATTTTCTTTAGGTTAAGGATATGGACACGCTGTGGTAGGCAGTTGCCACAGGTGTGGGACACTGGGTCCCTGAGAGGTAGTATTCCTCTATTTTGATAGATTTTTTTATTTTTAATGACATTGATTTTTTTAATGTTTCTATGTGATGTGTTTGATCTTTATTCCAGGTGGAATACTGGGATAGCTGAAGGCTATCGGCTGACTTTAGCTAGTTGTTAGGTTTGGATTTTCCCAGTTATTGGTTATCAAGACAGTTATCAAGACAGGTATAGGATGTTTTGTCTCCCAGGTAGTTGGAAGGTACAGGGCTGCATCCAAGTGGACAGCCAGGATTATAGGGACGGTCTCTGTCCTTATGTTATGTATTATTTCTGTGTTTGTTTTATGTATACGTGCTGGGGCACACCTTTGGGGGTGCCATTATTATCGTTGTTTTGGAGGAAAACATTATTCTGTTTTATGTGTTTTGCCATTATTAGTTAGGATTAGATAATTATTTCTTTTGTTTGAGGCAATGGGTCATTATTGTTGAGTTAAATGTTGGTTGTGGAGTAATGTTCAGGATAGGTCAGGGTTTTGGATAAGAAAAGTGTTTGTAAAGTTCTTTACACACAAATTTCTTAATTCCCGAGGAGGGGGAGTTGTAATGATCTGGCGCTTAGATCATTGGTTCTCCCTTTCTTCTCCCTCCTCCTTTCTCCCTTTCTTCTCCCTTCTCCCTTCCTCCCTTCCTCCCTTTCTCTCCTCCCCCGTGGGCCATCCACATCTTTCGGCAAGGGTCATAAAGCTTGAAGCCACTGCTCCCCTCGGCCTCCCGTCATCGGCATGGTCAGTGACAAATTGTAGAAACAAATACTCAAGGGCCAATAAAACTTGTGTTCTCAAATTTCGGGCAGCCGGCGAAAACCAACCGTCCTGTAGGATTTCCTGTCTCACCCGTGGGAATGGGGCAGGAGCCTACGGGAGTAAAACAGAGCTTTCAGAAACAAGGCCTATGCCCCAGGTCCTAAGGGGTGGGGCTAGTCAAGAATTGTCTGGTCTGAGAGTGACACTCTGCGCTCATTGGTTGAGTAGAAAGGCAGTCTCAGGAGTGCCTGCCATGCCATTGGCTCAGTTCTAGTTCACCCAGTTATGTTTAAATCCATTGGCCCTAGGCTTGGGAGAGGCGGAGATAATTTGGGCCTAGGAGTGTGGTAGCATTTTTTTAAGAGAGAGAATTCAGTGTGTCTGGGGAGTTCAGCTGGGGTACAGGTCAATCTGACCTGCGGACGGCCATTCAACATCTTTTGGCAAGCTGTAATATTGAAGGTAGTGTGCTCCTACGTTCTTGCATATTGGTGATTGCATTTCCATTGCTTCTTTGTTTGGTTGATGTTAGTAGAGTAGGCTATTTTTCAATTGTGATTTAAATATACAGTTACAATAATAAAATAATTGTTAATGTCATTTTGGTGAGTTATCTGTCCCCTTGTGTTTATTGATGGTGTTATTTATTCATGTGATTTTCATGTGCTGTGTTAGAAATTCCTTGTGTTTCTCCATTCTTAGGAATAATAAAGTAAAGTGAGAGCCTCCCGTTCAGTTCAATAAGACTAAAGTAATCCATTCAATTTCAATCACTGGTCCGTTGAGTTCCCTGATTATCGAGTCCCTTCCTTCCTGGGGACCGATAATTATAGACACATTCATTCATTTGGAAGGTGGTGGCAGTGTATAAAGGTAAGAAGATTAATAATCCCTATTCCTTGTGATATTCCTCATATAATATTCAGCTTATATTCGTGACAGTCCAGCGAGGGGTCATGCTGGTCCATTATTAGTGTTTGCTGGTTTTTAAGTGTGGACAGGGTATTACAATAAAGATATTACGATATATTACAAGGGTGATATAACGGGTATTACAATGGTACACAGCAGCAGTAGATGTTATAATAGAGATATTACAAAAATGATTATAGCCAACATTACAAGAATTTAAAACAAGAGGATCAATGCATGAATGTTCATAATAAGGCAAATAGGACACTAGGATACATTACTCGAAGCGTTAGTAACAAGACACCTGGTGTGGTTCTTCAGCTATATCTTGCGCTGGTTAAGCCCCATTTAGATTATGCAGTTCAGTTTTGGTCGCCGTACTATAGAATGGATATAAATTCACTTGAACGTGTCCAGCGTACTATAGAATGGATATAAATTCACTTGAACGTGTCCAGCGTACTATAGAATGGATATAAATTCACTTGAACGTGTCCAGCGTAGGATGGCTAAGTTAATTCCTCAAATTAGAAATCTTTCATACGAAGAAAGATTAACAAAGCTTAAATTGCATTCACTGGAAAGGCGAAGAGTTAGGGGTGACATGATACAGGTTTACAAGTGGTTTACAAGTTGAGGCAGTTGATAGTGGTAAGGATTGTGATGTTGTGTACTTTGACTTTAGCAAAGCTTTTGATACAGTGCCACATGAAAGACTGATTTAAAAAAATAGAGGCTCATGGTATTGGAGGTGCTATATTAAGTTGGATTAGGGCATGGCTATTCCAAAGGAAACAGAGAGTTGTTGATCAGACCACACACTAGAAGGTGAAGGGACGAAGACGTTTCGGTCCGTCCTGGACCATTCTCAAGTCGATTGTGATGAAGAAGTGATTGATTGATGATTGATGAAGATTAAGCCACCAAAAAGGTGGCACGGGCATGAATAGCCCGTAAGTGGTGGCCCTTTTGAGCCAATGGATGATACTGGACATCTGTGGAGGTGCGACTGCACCCTGCGTAACTGTAGATGTCTCTTGTGTGAATGTGTTAACATGAACATGAAGCCACCCAAAAGGTGGCACGGGCATGAATAGCTCGTAAGTGGTGACCCTTTTGAGCCATTACCTGTATCAATAGATGATACTGGAGATCTGTGGAGGTGCGACTGCACCCTTCGTGACGGGAGATGTCTCCAGTGGCTATCAATGAAGAAGTAGAGAGACAGGCAATAAATAGGCAAGAGAGAGCTGAGGAGCAAAGTAAGGTGTAGTAGAGGGGATAGTAATAAGAGCTGCAGAAGCCAATACCCTATTGGCCCATACGAGGAAGCTCCTATTATAACCACCGAATGAGAAGGAGATAGGAATAAGAAGAGGATAGCAAGGGAGCGTGAGAGAAGAGAGAAAGAAAAGGAAAGAGAAAGAAAGAAAATAGAAGGGGTAGGCTTATGTTAGGTCACGTTTGTTAGAAAGATTAGAGCATTTGATTATATACTGTGAAAGGAAAGAGTCCACAGCAACAAAGCCAGGACTCAAGTTCATGTTGGGTACATTGTGTATTAGAGCCGATTCCACAAGACGGCGTCTGTTTAGAGTAGAGGCAGGAAAGATTATTTTGGAGGAAGACCAATCAATGGGATGATTAGAATCCCTCACATGGCAGAAGAGAGCATTGTTAGTGTCTGCAGACTTAACACTTCTCTTGTGTTCTTTAAGTCTGTCATTCAGTGTACAGCCAGTTTCGCCAAAGTATTGGAGAGGACAAGACGAACAGGAAATAGAGTAGACACCAGCAGCATTAGAAGCAGGAGGAGCAGTGTGAACTAGATTGCTACGAAGTGTGTTAGTTTGTCGAAAGGCGAGTTTAATGTCAAGAGGACGAAAGGTATTGGTAAAAGTTTTGAGCTCAGATATGAAGGGAAGGCATAGTACAGTGCTACTAGTGTTGGAAGCAGGTTTAGGATGAAAGAAATTTCGTTTAGCTTGAGAGTAGGCACAGTTGATGAAATGCAAAGGGTAACCAAGGCGAGAGAATGATTTGTAGATAAAGGCAATTTCAGAATCAAGAAACTGAGGGTCGCTGATGCGTAGAGCGCGGAGGAAGAGAGAGACGAGGACACTTTTCTTAACAGAAGGAGGATGGTAGGAAAAGAAGTGAATGTACATGCCGCTATGCATGGGTTTACGGTAGACAGAGAAAGAGAACCCAGACACAGAGCTGTGAACATGAACGTCAAGAAAAAGAAGGAGGGAATTAGATTCCCACTCAACTTTGAAATGGATAGAAGGAGCCAGATTGTTAAGAGAGGCGAGGAAAGGCTGGAAAAGATTAAGGTCATGAGGCCATAAAGCAAAAATGTCATCAACATAGCGAAGCCAAAGAGAGGGACGAGTATCAATAGAAGGAAGAAGAACAGTTTCGAAGTATTCCATGTAGAAATTAGCAAGAATAGGGGAGAGAGACACGGGAGACATCTCCTGTCCACGAGGCTACCATAGTCCGTGCTTCTTGCCCAGCTCCTGTGCCAGGTAAGTTACGGGCTCACCATAGCCCGTGCTACTTGGAACTTGTTCCGAGTAGCTGAATCTATAACAACAACAATCACCATACCCCATGCTACATGGACACTTCGTCTTGAGTAGCTAAATCATTAACAACAACAACTTCTTCATCACAATCGACTTGAGAATGGTCCAGGACGGACCGAAACGTGGTCGTCCCTTCACCTTCTAGTGTGTGGTCTGGTCAACATACTTTAGCCACGCTATTGTGACTCATCGCCTGCAAACAGAGAGTTAGTATAAATGGGGTTAAGTCAGAGTGGGAAAATGTTGTAAGTGGAGTGCCTCAGGGCTCTGTCCTGGGACCTCTGTTGTTTATAATATATATCAATGATTTAGATTCAGGTTTGAACATAAGAACATAAGAACATAAGAACAAAGGCAACTGCAGAAGGCCTATTGGCCCATACAAGGCAGCTCCTATTTATAACCACCCAATCTCACTCATATACATGTCCAACCCATGCTTGAAACAATCGAGGGACCCCACCTCCACAATGTTATGCGGCAATTGGTTCCACAAATCAACAACCCTGTTACTGAACCGTATTTACCCAAGTCTTTCCTAAATCTAAACTTATCCAATTTATACCCATTGTTTCGCGTTCTGTCCTGTGTTGATACTTTTAATACCCTATTAATATCCCCTTTGTTATGTCCATTCATCCACTTGTAAACCTCTATCATGTCACCCCTAACTCTTTGCCTTTCCAGTGAATGCAACTTAAGCTTTGTTAATCTTTCTTCATATGAAAGATTTCTAATTTGGGGAATTAACTTAGTCATCCTACGCTGGACACGTTCAAGTGAATTTATATCCATTCTATAATATGGCGACCAAAACTGAACTGCATAATCTAAATGGGGCCTAACAAGAGCAAGATATAACTTGAGAACCACACCAGGTGTCTTGTTACTTACGCTGTGATTAATAAATCCGAGTGTCCGATTTGCCTTATTACGAACATTCATGCATTGATCCTTTTGTTTTAAATTCTTACTAATTATAACTCCCAGATCCCTTTCGCAATCCGACTTCGCAATCTCAACACCATCTAGCTCGTATCTTGTAACTCTATCATCATTACCTAGCCTCAGAACTTTACATTTATCAGCATTAAACTGCATCTGCCAATCCTTTGACCATTTCAGTACCCTATCTAGATCAACTTGAAGTGATAGTGAGTCCTCCTCCGAATTAATTTCCCTACCGATTTTCGTATCATCGGCAAATTTGCAAATGTTGCTACTCAAACCTGAATCTAAATCATTTATATATATTATAAACAACAGAGGTCCCAAGACAGAGCCTTGAGGCACTCCACTTACAACATTTTCCCACTCTGACTTGACTCCATTTATACTAACTCTCTGTTTCCTTTGGTATAGCCATGCCCTAATCCAGCTTAATATAGCACCCCCAATACCATGAGCCTCTATCTTTTTAATCAGTCTTTCATGTGGCACTGTATCAAAAGCTTTGCTAAAGTCAAGGTACACAACATCACAATCCTTACCACTATCAACTGCCTCAACTATGCTAGAATAAAAAGATAACAAATTTGTTAAACATGAACGGCCATTTATAAAACCATGTTGCGACTCAATTATTAATTTATGTTTTTCAAGATGAAGACGAATTTTATTTGCTATTATAGATTCGAGTAACTTTCCACAATAGACGTTAGGCTAATTGGTCGATAGTTAGACGCAAGTGATCTATCTCCTTTCTTAAAAACTGGTATCACATTAGCAACTTTCCAAAACTCTGGCACTCTGCCTGACTCTATTGATTTATTAAATATGATTGACAGTGGGTCACAAAGCTCCTCTTTGCATTCTTTCAGCACCCTGGCAAACACTTCATCCGGCCCTGGGGATTTGTTTGGTTTGAGTTTTACTATTTGTTTAAGAACATCCTCCCTGGTAACTGCTAAACTCGTCAACCTGTCCTCGTCCCCACCCACATAGACTTGTTCGGCTGAAGGCATATTGTTAAGTTCATCTTTAGTAAATACAGATACAAAATATTTGTTAAAAATACTACTCATCTCTTCATCACTATCTGTTATTTGACCTGTCTCAGTTTTTAATGGACCTATCCTTTCCCTAGTCTTATTCCGATATAACTGAAAAAACCCTTTAGGATTTGTCTTTGCTTGCCCTGCTATACGAACTTCATAGTTTCTTTTTGCTTTCCTTATCTCTTTTTTAACATTTTTAACCAGTTGTACGAATTCCTGTTCTAAAGTTACCTCCCCATTTTTAATCCTTTTGTACCAAGCTCTCTTTTTACCTATAAGGTTCTTCAAATTCTTTGTTATCCACTTTGGGTCATTAGTAATCGATCTATTCAATTTGTGTGGTATACTACGTTCCTGTGCTTTGTTTAGAATATTCTTAAATAAGTTATATATTGAATCCACATCGAAATCTGTTTGAGTAGCAACATTTGCAAATTTGCCGATGATACAAAAATCGGCAGGGAAATTAACACGGAAGAAGACTCACTATCACTTCAAGTTGATCTAAATAGGGTTTTGAAATGGTCGAAGGATTGGCAGATGCAGTTTAATGCTGATAAATGTAAAGTTTTGAGGCTAGGTAATGATGATAGAGTTACAAGATATGAGCTAGATGGTGTTGAGATTGCGAAGTCGAATTGCGAAAGGGATCTGGGAGTTATGATAAGTAAGAATTTAAAACAAAAGGATCAATGCATGAATGTTCGTAATAAGGCAAATAGGACACAGGGATTTATTAATCGAAGCGTTAGTAACAAGACACCTGGTGTGGTTCTTCAGCTATATCTTGCTCTAGTTAGGCCCCATTTAGATTATGCAGTTCAGTTTTGGTCGCCGTACTATAGAATGGATATAAATTCACTTGAACGTGTCCAGCCTAGGATGACTAAGTTAATTCCCCAAATTAGAAATCTTTCGTATGAAGAAAGATTAACAAAGCTTAAATTGCATCCACTGGAAAGGCGAAGAGTTAGGGGTGACATGATAGACGTTTACAAGTGGATGAATGGACATAACAAAGGGGATATTAATAGGGTATTAAAAGTATCAACACAGGACAGAACGCGAAACAATGGGTATAAATTGGATAAGTTTAGATTTAGGAAAGACTTGGGTAAATACTGGTTCGGTAACAGGGTTGTTGATTTGTGGAACCAATTACATCGTAACGTGGTGGAGGTGGGGTTCCTCGATTGCTTCAAGCGCGGGTTGGACATGTATATGAGTTGGATTGGGTGGTTTTAGATAGGAGCTGCCTTGTATGGGCCAATAGGCCTTCTGCAGTTGCCTTTGTTCTTATATTCTTAACCATTATTAACCAGTTCACCATAACCATTAACCAGTTCACCATAACCATTAACCAGTTCACCATAACCATTAACCAGTTCACCATAACCATTAACCAGTTCACCATAACCATTAACCAGTTCACCATAACCATTAACCAGTTCACCATAACCATTAACCAGTTCACCATAACCATTAACTAGTTCACCATAACCATTAACTAGTTCACCATAACCATTAACCAGTTCACCATAACCATTAACCAGTTCACCATAACCATTAACTAGTTCACCATAACCATTAACTAGTTCACCATAACCATTAACCAGTTCACCATAACCATTAACCAGTTTACCTTAACTATTAACCAGTTCACCATAACCATTAACCAGTTTACCTTAACTATTAACCAGTTCACCTTAACCATTAACCAGTTCACCATAACCATTAACCAGTTCACCATAACAATTAACGAGTTCACCTGAACCATTGTCCAGTTCACCTTAACCATTAACCAGTTCACCTTAACCATTAACCAGTTCACCCTACTATTAACCAGTTCACTTTAACCATTATCCAGTTCACCCTACCATTAACCAGTTCACCTTAACCATTATCCAGTTCACCTTAACCATTAACCAGTTCACCTTAACCATTATTCAGGGTCACATACCTGCAGGAAGGCGCGGCTTGCCAGACCAATAATTACCATCGTTTATTTTTGAATAATTAAAGTATTAATTGCTTTGATAGGCAGTTGGTGCGGGTTGTTAACACAGTGCAGGAAGACAGCGTGTAGCATCACAGATGCCTGGGTAACATCACTCTCGTAAACACCTCTCCATATGGCTTGTTTGGCGGCGTGAGGGAGGTTCAGGTGTGGACATAACTGGCCAGATCTGCATCACTCACAGCTGTGTGACGACGCTTCTGCACAGCTGTGTGTGAGATGAGCTTTGCACAGGTGAGCTCATAGATGAGGGAGGGATCTTTGCTCGCACAGGTGAGGGTCAACTTACACCAGTCTCCCTTGACACTTGGCTGAGTACGGTAAGGGCAGGTCGTCACTAGTTAGCTGTTTATGTATATTAATGCTGCTGAAATGTGTGAAACGTATCATTCTCCTAACGTAACTCTAGTACTTATGAGGGAACTCTAAGCTCCCGAGGGAGCTTCATGTCTTAGAGAGCTCTGGTTGTCCAAAGTGAGCCCAGATTCTGTTGAGGGACCTCTTGTTCTCACGTGGAACCTCTGGTTCTTCTGAAGGGGCTTTGGTTCTCTTGAGGGGAACACTTGTTCTCTCGAAAGGAACTTTTGTTCTCCTCGGGGATCTCTGGTTCTCTTCAGGGATCTTTGGTTCTCTTGAGGGATCTGTGGTTCTTCTCTGGGATCTCTGGTTTTCCTGAGGGATCTCTGGTTCTCCTCTGGGATCTCTGGTTCTCCTGAGAGATCTCTGGTTCTCCTGAGGGATCTCTGGTTCTCCTGAGAGATCTCTGGTTCTCCTGAGGGATCTCTGGTTCTCCTGAGGGATCTCTGGTTCTTCTCTGGGATCTCTGGTTCTCCTGAGGGATCTCTGGTTCTCCTCAGGGATCTCTGGTTCTCCTCTGGGTCTCCTAAGGAATCTCTGGTTCTTCTGAGGGATCTCTGGTTCTCCTCAGGGATCTCTGGTTCTCCTCTGGGATCTCTGGTTCTCCTCTGGGATCTCTGGTTCTCCTCTGGGTCTCCGGAGGGATCTCTGGGTCTCCTAAGGAATCTCTGGTTCTTCTAAGGGGTCTCTGGTTCTCCTGAGGGATCTCTGGATCTCCTGAGGGATCTCTGGTTCTCCTCTGGGATCTCTGGTTCTCCTCTGGGTCTCCTGAGGGATCTCTGGGTCTCCTAAGGAATCTCTGGTTCTTCTGAGGGATCTCTGGTTCTCCTGAGGGATCTCTGGTTCTCCTGAGGGATCTCTGGATCTCCTGAGGGATCTCTGGTTCTCCTGAGGGATCTCTGGTTCTCCTCTGGGATCTCTGGTTCTCCTCTGGGTCTCCTGAGTGATCTCTGGGTCTCCTAAGGAATCTCTGGTTCTTCTGAGGGATCTCTGGGTCTCCTGAGGGATCTCTGGTTCTCCTCAGGGATCTCTGGTTCTCCTCTTGGGTCTCTGGTTTTCCTCTGGGTCTCCTGAGGGATCTCTGGTTCTCCTCTGGGATCTCTGGTTCTCCTGAGGGATCTCTGGTTCTCCTGAGGGATCTCTGGGTCTCCACTGGTATCTCTGGTTCTCCTGAGGGATCTCTGGTTCTCTTGAGGGATCTCTGGTTCTCCTGAAGGATCTCTGGTTCTCATATGGGATCTCTGGGTTTCCTGAGGGATCTCTGGGTCTCCTCTGGGATCTCTGGTTCTCCTGAGGGATCTCTGGTTCTCCTGAAGGATCTCTGGTTCTCATATGGGATCTCTGGGTCTCCTGAGGGATCTCTGGGTCTCCTCTGGGATCTCTGGTTCTCCTGAGGGATCTCTGGTTCTCCTGAGGGATCTGTGGTTCTCCTTTCGGATCTCTGGTTCTCCTAAGGAATCTCTGGTTCTCCAGAGGGAGCTCTCGTTCTTCTGATGGAGGTATATGGTTCTCACGGGGGAGCTCAGGATTCTCCTTAAAGAGCTGAGGGTCTTTTGAGGGAGATTGCATTGTGGTGTAAGGGCTCTGTTTCACCTGAGGAAGCTTGGAGTCTTATGATTGATGGACCTCTGGTTCTCCTCAATACACTCACATTAGTTCTCCTTGGCGTAGCTCTGGTTCTTCTGACGTGTGCTCCGGTTGCCCTGAGGGAAATCCCTGAGGGGAGCCCTGTGGGAAGCTCTGAAGGGAAGCTCGTGAAGGGAGCCCTGGTTCTTCTGAGAGGAGTTCTGATTCTCCTTAGGAGGCTGTGATTCTCATGAGGAAGTTTTAGATCTCCACAGGGAGCTTCGTATCTCATGAGAGAGCTATGGTTCTCCAGAGAGAACTCTGGTCCTGAAGGAGCTTTGGCTCTTCCTGAGGTGAGCCTTGGTTCTCCTGAGGGAGCGTTAATCTTCACGAGGGAGCTCTAACCTATCAAACCCAGTACCAGATATTATCTTCCTTGGAGACTTCAATCTACCCGTTTAAAATGGAGAATAGTAAACAATAACATTACAGTAGGAAATTAACCTGGAAATAACCAACCACAGGTCAGAGAACTAGTGAGATTCTGTGACAAATTCTCGCTCAGTCAGCAGATTACAGAGCCAACTAGGAACGAAAACACGCTGGACCTGATAATCACGAACAATGAGGAGCTAATCAGAGACATTACTGTCTCAGACACTACGTACTCGGACCACAAGCTCACTGAAGTGCAAACTAACATTAATAACGTTAGTAGGCCCAAGAGAAACAACAAGCGAGAAGGGTTATTCAATAAATTCAATTTTAATAATAAAAAGATAGACCGGGAGAAAATAAACAGGAAACTTACAAACATTCAATGGGAAAATATTCTAAGTAATAAAAATCCTACACAAGGAATATATAAACTGACTTCTGAAGCATATGGAATCTGTCTGAAACTTGTTCCTTTGAGGAAAGCCAGAAAGAGGTCCAGTGTAGAAAGAGAACGCAGACGACATTACACAAGAAGGAAGAAATTAAAGGAAATGCTTAAGCAGACACGACTCTCCATACAAAGAAGGAATAATTTAAACAGGGAGATTGAAGAAATCGAAGAGAGACTGAAGCATTTATATCAGGCTGAAGAAAGGCAACTAGAACAGAAAGCAATTCAAGATATAAAGAAAAACCCAAAATATTTCTTCACATACGCTAAATCAAAAGCAAAAACCACTACTAGTATTGAACCTATTCGAATTAGTGAAGGTTCATACACCGAGGATGACAAAGAAATTAGCGAAATCCTAAAAAAGCAGTATGAGGACATGTTTAGCACTCCGGTACATAGTATGAAAGTGGAGCATCCGGACAACTTTATGCATGATATCCAAACCCCTGTAAATATAACTGATATCAACACGAGCGTAGCAGATTTTGAAAGAGAAATGGACAATATGCCCATGCACTCAGCCCCGGGTCCAGACTCATGGAAATCAATATTTATAAAGAACTGCAAAGTGCCAGTAGCACAGGCACTCAGCATAGTGGAGGAAGAGCTTGGACACAGGGGAGATACCAGATGCGCTTAAAGCAGCAGACATAGCCCCTCTACATAAGGGAGGGAGCAAAGCAATCACAAAGAATTATAGACCAGTTGCGCTAACGTCTCACATAATAAAAGTATTTGAGAGAGTGATCATGAGTCAGGTCACAAGTTTCATGGAAACCAATGACCTCCACAATCCAGGCCAACATGGATTTAGAGCGGGAAGATCACGCCACTCACAGCTACTTGACCATTACAACAAAATCACTGAGGTATTAGAAGAAAAAGAGAATGCAGATGTTGAATACACAGACTTTGCACAGGCATTTGACAGATGTGACCATGGAGTGATAGCACACAAAATGAGGTCAATGGGAATAACTGGTAAAGTAGGACGCTGGATACTCATTTCCTGTCGTACAGAACATAAAGAGTAACAGTCAATCAAATAAAATCGAGTCCAAGCGCAGTTAAAAGCTCTGTATCTCAAGGTAGAGTCTTTGCACCACTGCTGTTCCTTATTCTCATAACAGATATAGACAAAAATGCAAGTCACCGCTTTGTGTCATCCTTTGCAGATGACACAAAATCAGCATGAAAATTACCTCTGCTGAAGACATTGAAAAACTACAAGCAGATATTAACAAAGTTTTCGATTGAGCAGCATAAAATAACATGATGTTTAGCAGTGATAAATTCCAGGTACTCAGGCACGCCAAAAATGAGGATCTGAAGCATAATACAGGGTACAAAACACAATTGTTTTGTTGATTGATTGACGGTTGACAGGCGGGACCAAAGAGCCAGAGCTCAACCCCCGCAAGCACAACTAGGTGAGTACAATCAAATCTGCCCATAGTAGGAAAACCGCATGTCAAGGACTTGCGAATAATGATGTCCGACGACCTAATGTTTAGGGAGCATAACCAAGCAAATATTGCGTCAGCCATAAAAATGATAGGATGGATTACGAGAACTTTCAAATCCAGGGATCCCATCACAATGGTTGTACTCTTCAATTCACTTGTGTTGTCCCGTCTCGAGTACTGCTCAGTACTCACTTCCTCCTTCAGAGCAGGAGAGATTGCTGAAATAGAGGGAATCCAGAGAACAAGTACGGCACGCTTAGACGAGATAAAACACCTAAATTATTGGGATCGTCTCAAAGCTCCCCAAATGTACTCATTAGAAAGGAGACGAGAGAAATACCAAATAATATACACATGGAAAATACTGGAGGGCCAGGTCCCAAATCTGCACAGTAAAATAACAACGTACTGGAGTGAACGATATGGAAGAAAATGCAGAATAGAACCAGTGAAGAGCAGAGGTGCCATAGGCACAATCAGAGAACACTGTGAAATATCAGAGGTCCGCGGTTGTTCAACGTCCTTCCAGCGAGCATAAGAAATATTGCCGGAACAACCGTGGAAATTTTCAAGAGAAAACTAGACTTTTTCTTAAAAAAAATGCCGGACCAACCGCGCTGTGGTGGATATGTGGGCCTGCGGGCCGCACCAAGCAACAGCTTGGTAGACCAAACTCTCACAAGTCAAGCCTGGCCTCGGGCCGGGCTTGGGGAGTAGAGGAACTCCCAGAACTATCAAGAAGGTATTAATTATCACAAGGAAGCTCTCGCTCTCTGAGGACGCTCTAGTTCTTATGAGGGGACTCTACTTCTAATGAGGGGACTCTAGCTCTCTCGAGGGAGCTCCGTTCTCCTGTCGCAGCATTGATTCTCTTGATGGGAGTTCCCATAGTCCTCAGGGGAGCTGCATTTCTTCTGAGCGAGTTCTGGTTCTCTCGACGGAGCTGTGGTTATACTGAGGCAGCTCTGGTATGCTGAGGTGAGAGAAGCTCTGGTTCTCCAAAAGCAGCTCATGTTCTCCATAGGGATCTACGGTTCTCCTGAGTGGGGTCTAGCTTTTATAATGGAGCTATGGTTCTCCTGGGGCAAGCTATGTTTTTCATGATTGTATATCTGGTTCTCCTGAATTACTCTTGCTCTCCTGTGAGAGCCCTGGTTCTCCTTAGGAAGCTCTGATCTCCAGAGGTGGCTCTTGTTCTCCCGACGGAGCTCTGATACGCCTGAAGGAGCTCTAGCTATCTCGAGGGAGCTCTAGTTCTCCAGAAGGAGTTCTGGTTCTTCAGAGGGTGTTTTTTCCTGTGTTAGCTCTAGTTCTCCAGATGGAACACTAGTTCACCTGAAGCAGCCCTTGTTCTCCAGAAGGAGCTCTAGTTCTCCATATAGAGCGCTACGTCTCATGGGCTACTCTGTTTTTCCAGATGGAGCCCTAGTTCTCCTGAGGGTACCCTATTTTTATAGGTGAAGCATTAATTCCCCTGGGAGAGCTCTCCTTCTTCTGTGGGAGCTCTCCTCCTGAGGGAGCTCTCCTCCTGAGGGAGCTCTCCTCCTGTGGGAGCTCTCCTTCCCCTGTGGGAGCACTCCTTCTCCTGTGAGAGCTCTCCTCCTGTGGGAGCTCTCCTTCCCCTGTGGGAGCTCTCCTTCTCCTATGGGAGCTCTCCTCATGTGAAAGCTCTCCTTCCCCTGTGAGAGCTCTCCTTCTCCCGTGCGAGATCTCCTTCCGAGTGAGCTCTCCTTTCCCTGTGGGAGCACTCCTTCTCCTGTGGGAGCTCTCCTCCTGTGGGAGCTCTCCTTCTTCTGAGGAAGCTCTTCTTCCCCTGTGGGAGCTCTCCTTCCCTTGTGGGAGCTCTCCTTACCTTGTGGGGGCTCTCCTTCCCCTGTGGGAGCTCTCCTTCTCCTGTGGGAGCCCTCCTTATCCTGTGGGAGCTCTCCTTCTCCTGTGGGAGCTCTCCTTCTTCTGAGTGAGCACTCCTTTCCCTGTGGGAGCTCTCCTTCTCCTGTGGGAGCTCTCCTTCTGTGGGAGCTCTCCATCCCATGTGGGAGCTCTCCGTCCCCTGTGGGATCTCTCCTTCTCCTGTGGGAGCTCTCCTACCCCTGTGGGATCTCTCCTTTTCCTGTGGGAGCTCTCGTTCCCTTGTGGGAGCTCTCCGTCCCTTGTGGGAGCTCTCTTTCCCCTGTGGGGGCTCTCCTTCCCCTGTGAGAGCTCTCCTCCTCCTGTGGGAGCTGTCCTACACCTGTTGGAGGTCTCCTTTTCCTGTGGGAGCTCTCCTTCTCCTGTGGGAGCTCTCATTCTCCTGTGGGAGCTCTCCTTCTCCTGTGGGAGCTCTCCTTCTCCTGTGGGAGCTCTCCTTCTCCTGTGGGAGGTCTCCTTCTCCTGTGGGAGCTCTCCTTTTCCTGTGGGAGCTCTCCTTCTCCTGTGGGAGCTCTCCTTCTCCTGTGGGAGCTCTCATTCTCCTGTGGGAGCTCTCCTTCTCCTGTGCGAGCTCTCCTTCTCCTGTGGGAGCTCTCCTTCTCCTGTGGGAGCTCTCCTTCTCCTGTGGGAGCTCTCCTTTTCCTGTGGGAGCTCTCCTCCTGTGGGAGCTCTCCTTCTGTGGGAGCTCTCCTTCCCCTGTGGGAGCTCTCCTTCTCCTGTGGGAGCTCTCCTCCTGTGGGAGCTATCCTTCTTCTGAGGGAGCTCTTCTTCCCCTGTGGGAGCTCTCCTTCCCTCGTGGGAGCTCTCTTTCCCCTGTGGGGGCTCTCCTTCTCCTGTGGGAGCTCTCCTTTCCCCGTGGGAGCTCTCCTTCTCCTGTGGGAGCTCTCCTTCTCTGGTGGGAGCTCATCTTCTCCTTTGGGAGCTCTCCTGAGTGAGCTCTCCTTTCCCTGTGGGAGCTCTCCTTCTTCTGTGGGAGCTCTCCATCCCCTGTGGGAGCTCTCCTTCCCCTGTGGGATCTCTCCTTCTCCTGTGGGAGCTCTCCATCCCCTGTGGGAGCTCACCTTCTCCTGTGGGAGCTCTCCATCCTCTGTGGGAGCTCTCCTTCCCATGTGGGAGCTCTCCTTCTCCTGTGGGAGCTCAGCTCCTCCTATGAGAGCTCTGCGTTTGTGGGAGCTCTCCTTCCCGTGGGAACTTTCCTTCCCCTGTGGGGGCTCTCCTTCTCCTGTGGGAGCTCTCCTTTCCCTGTGGGAGCTCTCCTTCTCCTGTGGGAGCTCTCCTTCTCCGGTGGGAGCTCATCTTGTCCTTTGGGAGCTCTCCTGAGTGAGCTCTCCTTTTCCTGTGGGAGCTCTCCTTCCCCTTTGGGAGCTCTCCTTTCCCAGTGGGAGCTCTCTTTCTCCTGTGGGAGCTCTCCTTCCCCTGTGGGAGCTCTCCTTCCCCAGTGGGAGCTCTCTTTCTCCTGTGGGAGCTCTCCTCCTGTGGCAGCTCTCCTTCTCCTGTGGGAGCTCTCCTTCCTCTGTGAAAGCTCTCCTTCTCAGGGAGCTCTCCTTCCCTGTGGGAGCTCTCCTTCCCCTGTGGGAGCTCTCCTTCCCTGTGGGAGCTCTCCTTCTCCTGTGGGAGCTCTCCTTCTCCTGTGGGAGCTCTCCTCCTGTGGGAGTTCTCTTTCTCCTGTGGGAGCTCTCCTTCTCCTTTGGGAGTTCGCTTTCTCCTGTGGGAGCTCTCCTTCCCCTGTGGGAGCTCTCCTTCTCCTGTGGGAGCTCTCCTGTGGGAGTTCTCCTTCTCCTGTAGGAGCTCACCTTCTCCTTTGGGAGTTCTCTTTCTCCTGTGGGAGCTCTCTTTCCCCTGTGGGAGCTCTCCTTCTCCTGTGGGAGCTCTCCTTCCCCTGTGGGAGCTCTCCTTCTCCTGTGGGAGCTCTCCTTCTCCTGTGGGAGCTCTCCTTCCCCTGTGGGAGCTCTCCTTCTCCTGTGGGAGCTCTCCTTCTCCTGTGGGAGCTCTCCTCCTGTGGGAGTTCTCCTTCTCCTTGGGAGTTCTCCTTCTCCTATGGGAGCTCTCCTTCCCCTGTGAAAGCTTCGGTTCTACGGAGGACGTTATGGTTCTCGTTAGGGAGCTCTGGTTCTCCTGTTGCATGTATGTTTCTTCTGAGGGAGCTCTGGTTTCCTAACGGAGGTCTGGTTCT
Organism: Procambarus virginalis; assembly: GCA_020271785.1. Classification (NCBI taxonomy): domain Eukaryota; kingdom Metazoa; phylum Arthropoda; class Malacostraca; order Decapoda; family Cambaridae; genus Procambarus; species Procambarus virginalis. Next base: position 64,653 of record WNGS01166943.1, on the reverse strand, counting down.
CTTGAGGGCGTTCTGGATCTCCTGTGGAAGATCTGGTATTCCTGAGATAGCTCTGGTTCTAATGATGGAGTGTGGTTCTCAAGAGGGAGCTCTGGTTCTCCTGAGGGAGCTCTGATTCTCCCGAGGGAGGACTGGATCTCCTGAGAGAACTCTGGTTCTTGTGAGGAAGGTCTGGTTCGTCTGACGGAGGTCTGATTCTCCTGTGGGAGCTTTGGTTCTTCTGACGGAGCTCTGGTTCTCTTATGATAGCTCTGGTTCTTCTGTGGGAGCTCTGGTTCTCTTAAGGGAAGTCTGGTTCTTCTGTTTGATGTCTAGTTCTTCTAAGGGAGGTCTGGATCTCCTGAGGGAGCTCTGGTTCTCCTAACGGAGGTTTGGTTCTCCTGAGGGTGCTCTGCATCTCGGACGGAGCTCTGGTTCTTCTGAGAAAACTCTGGTTTACGTGAGGGAGCTCTGGCTCTTCTGAGGGAGCTCTGGTTCGCCTGAATTAGGTCTGGTTCTCTTGAGAGAGCTCTGGTTCTCCCGAGGAAGGTCTGGTTCTCCCAAGGGAGCTTTGGTTCTCTTGAGGGGATGTCTGATTTTCGTGAGGTGAATTGCCTTGAGGATAATTTTTTTTGTTTTCTGTTGAGTGGAATTCTGGTTTCCCCGAGAGGAAGCTCTTGTTCTTATGGGGAGCTGTGGGTCTACTAAGAACAGCTCTTGTTCTTATGAGGGGAGCTGAGGGTCTACTAAGAACAGCTGTTGTTCTTATGAGGGGAGCTGTGGGTCTACTAAGAACAGCTCTTGTTCTTATGAGGGGAGCTGTGGGTCTACTAAGAACAGCTCGTGTTCTTATGAGGGGAGCTGTGGTCTACTAAGAACAGCTCTTGTTCTTATGAGGGGAGCTGTGGGTCTACTAAGAACAGCTCGTGTTCTTATGAGGGGAGCTGTGGGTCTACTAAGAACAGCTCTTGTTCTTATGAGGGGAGCTGTGGGTCTACTAAGAACAGCTCTTGTTCTTATGAGGGGAGCTGTGGGTCTACTAAGAACAGCTCTTGTTCTTATGAGGGGAGCTGTGGGTCTACTAAGAACAGCTCTTGTTCTTATGAGGGAACTGAGGGTCTCCTAAGAACAGCTCGTGTTCTTATGAGGGGAGCTGTGGGTCTACTAAGAACAGCTCTTGTTCTTATGAGGGGAGCTGAGGGTCTACTAAGAACAGCTCGTGTTCTTATGAGGGGAGCTGTGGGTCTACTAAGAACAGCTCTTGTTCTTATGAGGGGAGCTGAGGGTCTACTAAGAACAGCTCTTGTTCTTATGAGGGGATGAGGGTCTACTAAGAACAGCTGTTGTTCTTATGAGGGGAACTGAGGGTCTACTAAGAACAGCTCTTGTTCTTATGAGAGGAGATATGGGTCTCCTAAGAACAGCTCTTGTTCTTATGAGGGGAACTGAGGGTCTACTAAGAACAGCTGTTGTTCCCTTCTTCACAGTAACCAATAATTGTTGGCCAGAATGTTCTCTTATTATATTTCATTAACCAAATAATATTTCAATATTGATATATATTATATATTTTAGAGAAGGTGTTGAATATATTAAACTTTTCTCATCCATTTTTCTAAATACTGAAGAAAAGACCAAAAGATGTGAACATTATGTATCCACTGTAACAGTATAGTTATAATACATATTAACAATATATGTCATATCGTAACCACTGAAGTAAGTGCAGTTATGTGACGTATAATGTGTTGTTTCTTACATGAAAATCCACTGTAGCAGGTGTAGTTATATGACATAGTTACTGTCCAACCCGTTCTCGCACTTGCTTATAGTCAATATTGGCTTATTTAATAAGTGCATATGTGACATACTAATTGATTGTGAATATTTTAGTTTACCTTGAAAAGCTTCATAGAAAACACCGACCTCAACTAACCTTCTTAGTATGCATCTTATTCATCTGATTGCATCTTAAGCATCTTATTGCTTCTTAATTACAATTATTACTTAACCTATACCGTTGAAACTACGCAGGACAGTGCCTGCGTAGTTTCTTATATGGAAATAAGAAGGAATTAAAACAGAAGTTTTGTCCAATATAGGAAATAACCTGTTTAGGAAACTGACTATACCGGTAGTGATGTTGCTGTGACGTTGTAGTGATGTTGTGATGTTGTTGTGATGTTGTGAAGTTGTTGTGATGTTACTGCGATGTTGTGAAATTGTGATTTTGATGTTGTTGTGACGTGATGCTGTTGTGATGTTGTAATGTTGATGTTGTAATGTTGATGTGATCTTGTTGTGACATTGTAGTGATGCTGTGATGTTGTTGTGATCCTATTGTGATATTGTGATATTGTTGTGATCTTGTTGTGATGTTGTAGTGATGATGTGATGTGATGTTGTGATGCTGTTGTGATGTTGTTGTAATTGTTGTGATGTTGTAGTGATGGTGTGATTTTGTGGTGTTGTAGTAATGTTGTTGTGATGTTGTTGTAATGGTATTGTGATGTTGTGACGTTACAGTGAAGTTGTTGTGATGTTGCTGTGGTGTTATAGTGATGTTGTTGTGATGTTGTTGTGATATTGTAGTGATGTTGTGATGTTGTAGTGATTTTGTGATCTTGTTGTGATGTTGTAGTGATGTTGTGATGTTGTAGTGGTGTGACCTTGTTGTGATGTTGTAGTGATGCTGTGATGTTGTTGTGATGTTGTAGTGATGTTGTTGTGATGTTTTAGTGATGTGATGTTTTTGTGATGTTGTAGTGATGTATTGTGATGTTGTGATATTGTCGTGTTGTTGTTTTGATGTTGTAATGTTGTGATCTTGTTGTTGTTATAGTGATGTGTTGTGATGTTGTTGTGATGTTGTGATCTTGTTGTGATCTTGTGATGTTGTGATGCTGTTGTGTTGTTGTGATGTTGTTGTGATGTTGTTGTGATCTTGTTGTGATCTTGTGATGTTGCTGTGATATTGTGATCTTGTTGTGAGGTTGTAGTGATGTTGTGCTGTTGTAATGTTGTAATGTTGTTGTGATGTTGTGTTTTTGTTGTGATGTTGTTGTGATATTTTTGTGATGTTATTGTGATGTTGTGATATTGTTGTGATCTTTTTGTGTTGATGTAGTGATGCAGTTGTAGTGATGATGTTTTGATGTCGTTGTGATGCTGTGGTGATGTTGTGATGTTGTAGTGATGTTGTTGTGACGTAGTGATGTTGTAATGTTGTTCTGTTGTTGTGATGTGATGTTGTGATGTTGTGTTGTTGAAGTGATGTTGGTGTGATGTTGTAGTGATGATGTTGTTGTGATGTTGTAGTGATGATGTTGTTGTGATGTTGTAGTGATGATGTTGTTGTGACGTTTGTGAAGTTGTAATGATGTTGTGATGTTGAGTTGTTGTGATGTTTGTGTTGTGAAGTTGTAGTTATGTTTGTGATATTATTGTCATATTGTGTCCTGTACGGGCAGGTGAGGATCATGGCGGGATTGAACTTGTTGACTCTCCTGGTGATGGCGGTTGTCTTTGGCACTCAAGCGCAGGGTGAGTACATGCTGATGTGCGACTGGCACTCAAGCACTGGGTGAGTACATGCTGATGTGCCGCTGGCACTCAAGCACTGGCTGAGTACATGCTGATTTGCCGTGTGGGAAATCTGGCTTCAAAATATTTATAATAATATCATAAATTATTCGAAGGACCATCCATTAGAAAAAGGAAATAAAATTAGAGAACCAGTGCCTATGGATCTCTTATTAGCAATGTAACTGAAATCTAATAATATAGAACAATGAAATGTAGTTTACTGTAAATATAGAACCAAATCCCTCCACACACTTTGGGGGGTTAATTAGTACAGAGAAATTAATGCATTTCAAGTATAAAATAATGAGATGCTTATGCGCATTATACATAAATCTCATGGATAAATAATAATAGACTTATGTTATTAATATATCAATTGATACTATTTAAAACTAACTACAAACAACATTGACAGCTTAGCTGTAAGTTAAAGAGTAGTAAGCATCCCGCCGTAGGCTCCTAAACTCATCACCGTGCAACTTGCTAGAATGGGTTACTCCGGGAACACGTGATCGTCGTGATAGATATCATCATCTCGCTTGTGTTGGTACTCAAGCTGAAAGACGATTCACATGTAAAATATATTTGAGAATATATCATTTCTCAAGAGTTGCCAGATCTGTTGTTAGTGAGAGTAGCCAGATCTGTTGTTAGTGAGAGTAGCCAGACCTGCTGTTAGTGAGAGTAGCCAGATCTGTTGTTAGTGAGAGTAGCCAGACCTGCTGTTAGTGAGAGTAGCCAGATCTGTTGTTAGTGAGAGTAGCCAGACCTGCTGTTAGTGAGAGTAGCCAGATCTGTTGTTAGTGAGAGTAGCCAGATCTGTTGTCAGTGAGAGTAGCCAGATCTGTTGTTAGTGAGTTTCCAGATCTGTTATTAGTGAGAGTAGCCAGATCTGTTGTTATTGAGAGGAGCCAGAGATGTTGTTAGTGAGAGTAGCCAGATCTGTTGTTAGTGAGAGTAGCCAGATCTGTTGTTAGTGAGAGTAGCCAGATCTGTTGTTAGTGAGAGTAGCCAGATCTGTTGTTAGTGAGAGTTGCCAGATCTGTTGTTAGAGAGAGGAGCCAGATCTGTTGTTAGTGAGAGTAGCCAGATCTGTTGTTAGTGAGAGTTGCCAGATCTGTTGTTAGTGAGAGGAGCCAGATCTGTTGTTAGTGAGAGTAGCCAGATCTGTTGTTAGTGAGAGGAGCCAGATCTGTTGTTAGTGAGTTGCCAGATCTGTTATTAGTGAGAGTAGCCAGATCTGTTGTTAGTGAGAGTAGCCAGATCTGTTGTTAGTGAGAGTAGCCAGATCTGTTGTTAGTGAGAGTAGCCAGACCTGTTGTTAGTGAGAGTAGCCAGATCTGTTGTTAGAGTACAAAGACCTCCTAGTATTGAGAGTGGAGTGTTGTGTAGCTAATGAGAGATATCCACATTTTTATCGTCATACAACTGAAGATGCTTAATGCTGCCACATGATAATATTCAGTAGGTCTGTTATAAATATTAAAATTGCTGAATGATAAGACTTGAAGCACATTCTAGCACCAATCAATATGTTGTGACAGCTGCGTGCGTCCCTGTTCCGGCCTGCGACCAGATGAAGCAGCCGCCTGACGCAGGGTGCTCCCTCTTCACCTTCAAAGGTGAGGCAACTCCTCTCTTCATATCCACGGCACCTCCAATGGTTTGTACACTTTCAAGCATCTACTTCTTTCCCCCATTACACCACTTTCAAAAGTTAATGGACCCCAAGTATTTTGAGAATTCAGCCGAACAAAATGAAAAAAGAACATAAAACGTCAGTTCTTCAAAAATATGTATACACATTTTTGTCATTAGAAGAACGTGAATTTCGTAATTTATAAAACAGGAATGATATCATTTATATTTATGCTCTGACGTGGAGAAATATAACAAGGAGTTACTTGGTCATCTGTGACAACTAACAGGATGTGTGAGTACGTCACTAGGGTGCCTGGCCCTTCATACACTAGGGTGCCTGGCCCTTCATACACTAGGGTGCCTGGCCCTTCATACACTAGGGTGCCTGGCCCTTCATACGTCACTAGGGTGCCTGGCCCTTCATACACTAGGGTGCCTGGCCCTTCATACGTCACTAGGGTGCCTGGCCCTTCATACACTAGGGTGCCTGGCCCTTCATACGTCACTAGGGTGCCTGGCCTTTCATACGTCACTAGGGTGCCTGGCCTTTCATACGTCACTAGGGTGCCTGGCCCTTCATACACTAGGGTGCCTGGCCCTTCATACGTCACTAGGGTGCCTGGCCCTTCATACGTCACTAGGGTGCCTGGCCCTTCATACGTCACTAGGGTGCCTGGCCCTTCATACGTCACTAGGGTGCCTGGCCCTTCATACGTCACTAGGGTGCCTGGCCCTTCATACGTCACTAGGGTGCCTGGCTCTTCATACGTTACTAGGGTAACTGAAGTAAATTTTGAGTTTACTGAATTTTCAGCATTAGGCTGCTTATGTTTAGACTATTTTATCATGAGCCTTTAGCCTGTTGACAGAGATTCTCAGTCCCTCATATATCTGGTCAAGAGAAAGGATCTCTGTCTCGTAATGAGAGTAGATTCCTGCTAAGATGTTTCTAGGAAGTGTCCTCTGACGAAATAATTTTAATGACCATTCAGAAGCGATACATTTACTTTTGTTCCTAGCGCTTTCACAGTGGACTCTATTTCCAACCTGAAGTCTTGAAGAGAGTCTGGTCTATTACTTGGTGGACTTGTATCCACTAATTGGTAAAAAAGATTAGCTACACTTAATTCTTTGTTACATTAATTAACTTCCAACAGCTGTATATCTATCTTGAGGTTATCTTGAGATGATTTCGGGGCTTTAGTGGCCCCGCGGCCCGGTCCTCGACCAGGCCTCCACCCCCAGGAAGCAGCCCGTGACAGCTGACTAACACCCAGGTACCTATTTACTGCTAGGTAACAGGGGCATAGGGTGAAAGAAACTCTGCCCATTGTTTCTCGCCGGCGCCCGGGAGCTATATCATAGTTATCGTCTGCAAGAGACAAATTAGCTATAACCTTCTTAGCTTCCCCTTTAAGGAGACTTTGAAGGTAAGAAATTTTTGTTACCTTATCTATAGATATATTTTAGAATGTATAGGGCATTGAATGAAGTTCAAAATGTATCCCAATTTTCTTCATCCAGTCAAGCAAAGGTGGAATTATCCAAAGAAGGGACACGTGCTTCTGCTTGAGCTGTAATGTGTTGAGATATTGCAACATTAGTTGTTACTATATAAGTATTCAGTACATTGAGTAGAAGATTAAATTTACCTTGAGTGTCATCTTCATGCTGATATGTTTCTGCTATGATCTGGCCTATTTCATCAGAATCAGTGTCACTGTTGGTCAGTACACTGACATAGGGCTGAATCAGTCTTAATTTGTTCAAATTTGAGGTCGGCTACTCTTAAGAGATATTTCTAGTTGATTACAGTCAACTGGTGTGGCCTTAGATAAGTTCTCAGATTTAGAGAGCAAATCTCGTGAGATGACCTTTAAGGCCTATCAGGGATCTCTTCAATTTTTCTGGAGTAGCCATAGTGATTTTATTATCAAGCTTTGTAGGGCTTGAACAATTGTTACTTATGTAACTTGGATATTTGTTCATTTAATCGATGCAAGTATCGAAATAATAGCCTAATAATTACTTTCTTGATAAGGCTATGTAATCCTACCTCGTTTAAAGCTGAGCTTACCTACCTAAACATGCAACATATAATATTTGAGTGGTACTTGGATGTCACTACGGCTGTACCTAGGGCTAGTTCTTCTCTTTCACCTTTGGTTGGTATAGTGACACCAAATAACACTCAAAGGTGAACCCAATAAAGAATATAATAAAATAAATAAACAGTTTGTGTAAAAATAATAATAAATCTCACCCTGCTTTGGGTCTGCACAACATTAAATAACAATAAACCAGTGCTGTCTAATACAGTACAAGTCAAATATTAATCCTACCTAACAAAGTAGCTAATAATAGTTTAGGCTAGAGTTTTACATGATTTAGTACAATTCCAGTCTAAAAATCCTACCCTATGTGGGTTGGCATAAATAATAATAAAAATGATGTGCAAAATGTTTGTAAAACAGTGATATGTTTTTGGATTTTATGTTAATGTTGGCTTTCTTGCCACAATCTCCTGTGATGAATAATAGTATTAATTAATTTGCTGCCTATATTTGCTCTAGACTTTCGTGTCAAGTGCACTCCGTCTAGAGCAAGGTTTTCATGAAATGGTCTGGCAGAAAAATGAGTTTAGGTACGCCTCCAACTTTACTGATCTCCGCAGCCGAAAATGTATATATTTGGCTGCACATTGGTAAAATTCAGGGCTCACTCCCCAACGGTTACTACTTCTTGGTTGGCGAGGTTCCACTAATGTAAATACAACAGTGCAATTATTTTCCTTAAAGGAACTAATAATGTTTCTGAGATTATTAATAACTAGCAGTACCCGGCCACGCGTTGCTGTGGCTCATCAACGCACATGCGTTGCTGAGCCACAGCAACCTTCTCTGTTCCCCAGTCCTCACCACCAGTCCCCCCTCACCCGTCTCCTCGGCCTCCCAACCATTCCCCACTCCACCATCCCCTTTTCCTTCCCACCATGCCCCACTCCCCAGTCTCTTTGTCCTCCCCACCATTCTTTATTCCCCCATGCCCTCGTCCCCACCATCCCATCCTCTCGTCCTTCCCCTGCCATGTCCCCTCATCCTCCCCACTATATCTCACTTCCATCCCCTCATCATCCCACCATTCCCCACTACCTCGTTCGATGCCTTCCCAAATGGTCTGATGTTCCCATCAGAAAATTAGAAACATCAAGTGATCTGATGTTCCCATCACTGAAATATAAGAAAAACAGTTACAAAATGAAATGAAAATATGAAAAAATAAAAAAATAAAGTGTACTCACAAAATGAACAGTATGGTAAACAACAGAGCTCAGTTCCAACGCAATTCACACAAAATAATTCAATCAAAATGAAATTAATTCAAAATAAATCAATTTATCAATGCAATCAGAAACATTGAAATGGAATTGTAACATATTTAGTATAGCATGTGTGTTGCTCTTACATGCAACAGATGACGCTGTTTTTCAAGAAAAGCACAGTTTTAACTGTCACTGGTGTGGCATCTATACTTATACTTACGAAATGAACGGTATGGTAAACAACACAGTTCAATTTCAACACAATGTCACACAAAATAATTCAATAAAAAATAAAAAAAATCGAAATGTATGAAAATAAAATATATCAATGCAATCGGAAACATTGAAATGGATTTCGTGACGTATATAGTATGGCGAGCATGTTGCTATTATGTGCAATAGATGGTGCTGTTTTTCAAAAACGCATGTGTTTACCTGTCACGGAGGTGGCATCTATATAGTAATTATATAAAATGACGTGCCTATTCGAATGCAACATTGTGTCAAAATTTCAAAGCAATCGGCGAAGAACTTTTGAAGATTACAGCGTGTGTTGCTCCTACGTCGAAAAGATGGTGCTGTTTAAAAAAAGAAATGATTTTTCCTGTCACAGGTGAAGTATGTATGTAGTAGATATATAAAAAGACGCACCTATTCGAATATAACATTGTGTCAAAATTTCAAAGCAATCGGTAAAGAGGTTTCGAAGATTTCCTTCACATGAAAAACACTGTTTTTCAGAGAAAGCATGTTTTTTTTACCGTCACAGACGTGACATCTATATGGTATGTATATAAAACCTGGCCGGATGCGAATGTAATGTTGTGAGAAAATTTTCAAAGCAGTCGATTAAAAACTTTTGGAGATTAGGGAATACGCACAAACGAACATTTCTATTTTTATTTATAACTAGCTGTACCCGCCATGCCTTGCTGTGGCTCAGTGTGGTTAAATGCAAAAGAAAAGAAAGAGAAAGCGCACGTTTCTAATATGTTTAGTTTCACAATGCTTGTGGGTATATAATATTTTTTGTTGTTCCATTGTCTGTGGAGATATAGAGATTGCCTGGTTTGCCAACTCTAGAGCTTCTACGACGTTGCTGACTAATGTTTTTACTACAAGGAGCGTGGCATTGCAAAGCTTTAGCTGATTGATATTTTGCAAGCAGATTTTCAATTGCAGTACGTGTGGTTGTATCCCTGGCAGATCAAGTGAATTCAAAAATTCAGTTGGATAATTAACAGCTTCACCTGCTTCCTCAACAGTGTCGACTGACTTTTACGAGAAATTACAGGTAATGTTTGCCTGAAATCTCCTGCAAGCAATATTAATGCATTCCCAAATGGTCTAATATTTCCATTCAAATCTTACAATGATCGATCAAGAGGCTCGAGTGATTTTTTGTGGGCAATTGCGCATTCATCCCAAACAATAAGTTTACAGTTCTGCAATACTTTTCCCCATACCGGATGCTTTGAAAATGTTGCACGTGAAAATTTTAATGAATTGCATGTTCAATGGCAATTTCAGAGCCGAAGTAGCAGTTCTTCCACCTGGTAACAATGTCACAGCTATTCCTGACGATACAAGAGCTAATGGTTATGCCATTTTGGGATCGAAATGCTGCCAGAATCAATCTAATTAGGAAGGTTTTACAGTTCCTCCTGGCGCACCTAAGAAGATTTCTCAGAAACCCGTTATTAACAGTTTGAATTATTTGATTGTAAATGCCTTTTCGCTCAAACATTAGCTTAGGAGTATTTGGTTGCACATACGACAACAGATCATTCGTGTTGTAATTTTGTTCAAGACACAATTCTACATCGAACGAAGCATCAGCAGATCGATTCGGTGATGGCATTTTCAATTGATTTGGAACTTTGTTTACGATTTCTAAGCACAAATCTTCAATCATTATCGTATCTTCAGCCATGTGCAATTTATATTTCTCCCATAACTCTGTTGGAGATGAAGGAGAGCCGGTAGTCAATATGATTGCAAACAATGCCCGAATTTGATTTGGATCTGACGTGTTGAACGTGTCATTAATGCATACAGCCCAGTGTCTGTCGTTCTCCAATAAATTCAGTGCTTGACAGCTTGACATGCACTACGGAAAGAGGCATGTGTTACGCCGTTGACAAATCTCAATGGCTGGAAAGATGTTGGACCTGGCACATTTACCAACAGTATGCAAAGAAAGAGGCATTCATCTTGATTAGGATGCACGGTGTACAGTCTGCCTTTCATAGTTTATTTAAATATGCCAGGTTGTCCGTCGACTCGCTCTCCTTGTTTGCGTAGTTCAAATGATTTTCTACTGACGTTATATGTGTAATCCGTAGGCACTTCCGAATTCAGCAGTGTTTTTGCAAAGGTGTCATTTTGGCATAATGTGAAGAAAGCAGTTAACGTTGTAGCCGGTGGATTCATAGCTGTTTGTTGCACATTTGCACCTGTGAAATAAATGTGTTTGCCCATTTTCTGGTTTTCAAAACAAAAAATACTAACGAAATATTTAAATTCAAATGCAGATCAATCGACACAGCTCAATCTCACCACCAATTGCACTGAAAAATAAGAACAGTTAAAAAAGACATAAAAACAATGAAAAAAGAATCAAGTAAGCTGTACCCACGAAATGAACAGTATGGTAAACAACACAGCTCAATTTAAACGCAACATCACACAAAATAATTGAATAAAAATAAATAAAAATCTATGAAAATTCAATTTATCAATGCAATTGGAAACACTTAGATGGAATCGTTACATATTTTGTATATCGTGGGTTGCTCTTACGGACAACAGATGGAGCGGTTTAAAAAAAAAACGCATGTTTTTACCTGTCACAGGTGTGGCATCTAAATAGTAGGTATATAAAAACATGCACGTATTCGAATGAAACTGTGTGTCAAAATTTCAAAGCAATCGGTCAAGAAAATTCGGAGATTATAGCGTGTGTTGCACTTACGTCCTACAGATAGCACTGTTCTTGAAAAAAAAAAACGTTTTTTCCTGTCACAGGTGAGACATGTATATAGTAGCTACATAAAAAACTCTCCGAATCGAATGCATAGTTGTATCAAAATTTCAAAGCAATCGGTAAAGAGGTTTCAAAGATTTCCCTCACATGAAAAACAGAGCTTTAAAAAAAAATGTTTTTTCCAGTCACAGACGTGACATTTATATAGTACGTATGTAAAAACCCGCTCGGATGCGAATGGAATGTTGTGTGAAATTTTTTAGGCAATCGGTGAAGAACTTTCGGAGATTAGCGATTTTCAACAAAAACGAACATTTACATTTTTATTTATATAAAACATATCAGCTGGGTGCCGAGTTGGCTGAATGTCGATGCCACATAGACAAATAATAGTTAATTGGTGTGGCCAGTCTAATACGGATGTGAACACAGGGTTATTAATAAAATTGTGAGCTGTTGCTCCAGGAGATCTGAATATTCTCACTTCAGTGTGAGTTATGGGACTCAATGTTGTGGGCAACTGACTATGGCCCACTAACGTGACTTTATACATTAAGCTTTAGCCTAGTAGGGGTGGTAATGTTTAATTAAACTGTAGTTGTAAAAAATGGAGTTAGGCTATATGAATGGCGGTCTGCTGACAGCCGTAACATTAATAATTGTATAGCCTAGCTCCTAACAATAATTCTTAATTAAGAGTATAATATTATCAGTGTTAGTAATTTGTTAGTTGAATTATACTGATTATATAAATCAGTAATTTATATTTAAATGTTGGTCAATCCAGTTCGAAGTCGACCATAAAAGATGTGGGGAAATTCACTCTAACATGTAATATTATTCAGAAATTTATTAGGACCATGAAGGAGATTGGAACTGACACCAGTGATCTATGGATCTCAAATAATAAACTTGATAATTAATTCAAAGAAATTAATTAAGATAAGTGGACTGTAAAACTTCCATTTAAATAGAGAAATTCCCTTACGCATCTTTTGGAGGGTAAATTCTATAATATTAGTCTATATATAGTAGAGAAAAATAGTAATTTATCATAATTAATTAATGCACAGATAAATAAACTAACTACTGAATGGAAACGATTAAAGGCTTAGCTGCCAATGTGGAACGAAGATTGCGCCCAGCAGCCCTTATAACCAGTCTAATCCTTTCCGAATTGGTAATCTCTGGCGACACGTGACTCTACCGGCTGAATTACGTCTCCCTTGCAGTAGCTTCATGCTGAAATATGAATCACTTGTAATTTCCACGTAAAGAAATACATCTATATATTTACTCATGAAATCTGAGTGAATAGGGAATAAGAATACCACTCACGGGAGTTATAGGGTTGTTAAACTGCATAATGGCAAGACAACAATAAGATTATAAAAATGGCCAAATTAGCAAATCAGTGGTACTCTGCCTTGCCGGACATGGTGTCTGTAATATATGGGAGCTGTCGAATCGATCTGATGCTCGTTATTGAATGGATGCTCCTCCATTTGATCGATGATAAAGATCAGCTTCAGAAGACCAACTGTAATGGCGGCTGTCTCTCCCAAGTCTCCTACTCACAAGTGTCGCGCGGGCCACCTAGCGCCGAATGTTGGAAACTTTGGTATTAATTCGCAATAATTTATTCAACGTTCCGAATGGATGGAAACATTGCTGACGATAATTTACGTTATAATAACGTGCTTTATATAACAGCAGATTGTTTCTCACCGTGCAAATCATTTAACCTAAATGACGTTAGATAGACGAGATACATTCGTAGTGGAAATTCAGTTCATCGTTTTGTTTACCCGTCAGCTGATCACAGCTGTATAAAACTATTTCCAGTAATCAGCTATATAATGTGCTACTAGAATAAATCTATTCATGATTTATATTCTTTAATAAATTCTACAAGTTTAGGCTGGATTAAATTCGATTGGTAAATATGTGTAATTTATTCTCCCCAGGCTGGTTAACTGATGCAATCCCAGGCATGAATTCTAGGAGAAAGCTGGCATTACTACTCCTTTATATAATAAATTTAATATTGCTACACTACTGGTTAGTAGTATTGTAAATTATATTCCTTGGTGCAATAAATTTATAATATTGCACTAGGGGTTAGAATTTGGATGTTGGAAATTTCCAACACCCTCGACCAACACTTGCCCCTCCACCGACCAACACTTGCCCCTCCACCGACCAACACTTGCCCCTCCACCGACCAACACTTGCCCCTCCACCGACCAACACTTGCCCCTCCACCGACCAACACTTGCCCCTCCACCGACCAACACTTGCCCCTCCACCGACCAACACTTGCCCTTCTACCGACTAACACTAACTCCTCCCCCGATTAACACATGCCCATCCCCAGTCCAACACTTGCCCATCACCAGTTCAACACTTGCCCATCCCCCGGACCAACACCAGCAACCTCCCCGGACTAACACTAGCCCCTTCCCAAACCAAGATATTGGTCCCTCCCCCGACCAACACTTTCCCGTCACCAGACCAACACGTGCACATCCCCCGACAAACACTTGCCCCTTCCCAAACCCCTTATCCAACTAACATCAAGCCCCCTCCCAAGCAACCACTAGCCCCTCCCCGACAACAAACCCCTACCACCTCCTAAGCCCCTCCCCCACCAATACTAGCCCCTCCCCCGACAACACTACCCCCTCCCCCGACCACACTAGCCCCTCCCCCGACCAGCTCTACAATCACCTGACCAACCCCTCCCCCCGACCAGCTCACACCTCCTCCAGCGCCACCTACCGCCTGCTCCGGAACATAGACCCCTCCCCACTACCAACACTACCCCCTCCCCGACCAACACTACCCCCCATCCCCTACCCGACCAACACTAACCCCCTCC
>WNGS01166943.1:39875-50234 GCA_020271785.1 Procambarus virginalis | reverse complement strand
TTTTATAATGGAGCTATGGTTCTCCTGGGGCAAGCTATTTTGTTCATGATTGTATATCTGTTCTCCTGATTACTCTTTGCTCTCCTTGTGAGAGCCCTGTTCTCCTTAGGAAGCTCTGATCTCCCAGAGGTGGCTCTTGTTCTCCCGACGGAGCTCTGATACGCCTGAAGGAGCTCTAGCTATCTCGAGGGAGCCTAGTTCTCCAGAAGGAGTTCTGGTTCTTCAGAGGGTGTTTTTTCCTGTGTTACTCTAGTTCTCCAGATGGAACACTAGTTCACCTGAAGCAGCCCTTGTTCTCCAGAAGGAGCTCTAGTTCTCCATATAGAGCGATACGTCTCATGGGCGTACTCTGTTTTTCCAGATGGAGCCCTAGTTCTCCTGAGGGTACCCTATTTTTATAGGTGAAGCATTAATTCCCCTGGGAGAGCTCTCCTTCTTCTGTGGGAGCTCTCCTCCTGAGGGAGCTCTCCTCCTGAGGGAGCTCTCCTCCTGTGGGAGCTCTCCTTCCCCTGTGGGAGCACTCCTTCTCCTGTGGGAGCTCTCCTCCTGTGGGAGCTCTCCTTCCCCTGTGGGAGCTCTCCTTCTCCTATGGGAGCTCTCCTCATGTGAAAGCTCTCCTTCCCCTGTGAGAGCTCTCCTTCTCCCGTGCGAGATCTCCTTCCGAGTGAGCTCTCCTTTCCCTGTGGGAGCACTCCTTCTCCTGTGGGAGCTCTCCTCCTGTGGGAGCTCTCCTTCTTCTGAGGAAGCTCTTCTTCCCCTGTGGGAGCTCTCCTTCCCTTGTGGGAGCTCTCCTTACCTTGTGGGGGCTCTCCTTCCCCTGTGGGAGCTCTCCTACACCTGTGGGAGCCCTCCTTATCCTGTGGGAGCTCTCCTTCTCCTGGGGAGCTCTCCTTCTTCTGAGTGAGCACTCCTTTCCCTGTGGAGCTCTCCTTCTCCTGTGGGAGCTCTCCTTCTGTGGGAGCTCTCCATCCCATGTGGGAGCTCTCCGTCCCCTGTGGGATCTCTCCTTCTCCTGTGGGAGCTCTCCTACCCCTGTGGGATCTCTCCTTTTCCTGTGGGAGCTCTCCTTCCCTTGTGGGAGCTCTCCGTCCCTTGTGGGAGCTCTCTTTCCCCTGTGGGGGCTCTCCTTCCCCTGTGAGAGCTCTCCTCCTCCTGTGGGAGCTGTCCTACACCTGTGGGAGCTCTCCTTCTCCTGTGGGAGGTCTCCTTTCCTGTGGGAGCTCTCCTTCTCCTGTGGGAGCTCTCCTCCTGTGGGAGCTCTCCTTCTGTGGGAGCTCTCCTTCCCCTGTGGGAGCTCTCCTTCTCCTGTACGAGCTCTCCTCCTGTGGGAGCTATCCTTCTTCTGAGGGAGCTCTTCTTCCCCTGTGGGAGCTCTCCTTCCCTCGTGGGAGCTCTCTTTCCACTGTGGGGCTCTCCTTCTCCTGTGGGAGCTCTCCTTTCCCTGTGGGAGCTCTCCTTCTCCGGTGGGAGCTCATCTTCTCCTTGGGAGCTCTCCTGAGTGAGCTCTCCTTTCCCTGTGGGAGCTCTCCTTCTTCTGTGGGCTCTCCTTCCCCTGTGGATCTCTCCTTCTCCTGTGGGAGCTCTCCATCCGCTGTGGGAGTTCTCCTTTCCATGTGGGAGCTCTCCTTCTCCTGTGGGAGCTCTCCTTCTCCTGTGGGAGCTCAGCTCCTCCTATGAGAGCTCTGCGTTTGTGGAGCTCTCCTTCCCGTGGGAACTTTCCTTCTCCTGTGGGAGCTCTCCTTTTCCTGTGGGAGCTCTCCTTCCCCTTTGGGAGCTCTCCTTTCCCAGTGGGAGCTCTCTTTCTCCTGTGGGAGCTCTCCTTCCCCTGTGGGAGCTCTCCTTCCCCAGTGGGAGCTCTCTTTCTCCTGTGGGAGCTCTCCTCCTGTGGAGCTCTCCTCCTGTGGCAGCTCTCCTTCTCCTGTGGGAGCTCTCCTTCCTCTGTGAAAGCTCTCCTTCTCATGGAGCTCTCCTTCCCTGTGGGAGCTCTCCTTCTCCTGTGGGAGCTCTCCTTCTCCTGTGGGAGCTCTCCTATCCTGTGGGAGCTCTCCTATCCCTGTGGGAGCTCTCCTCCTGTGGAGTTCTCTTTCTCCTGTGGGAGCTCTCCTTCTCCTTTGGGAGTTCGCTTTCTCCTGTGGAGCTCTCCTTCCCCTGTGGGTGCTCTCCTTCTCCTGTGGGAGCTCTCCTCCTGTGGGAGTTCTCCTTCTCCTGTAGGAGCTCACCTTCTCCTTGGGAGTTCTCTTTCTCCTGTGGGAGCTCTCTTTCCCCTGTGGGGAGCTCTCCTTCTCCTGTGGGAGCTCTCCTTCTCCTGTGGGAGCTCTCCTCCTGTGGGAGTTCTCTTTCTCCTTGGGAGTTCTCCTTCTCCTATGGGAGCTCTCCTTCCCCTGTGAGAGCTTCGGTTCTACGGAGGGCGTTATGGTTCTCGTTAGGGAGCTCTGGTTCTCCTGTTGCATGTATGTTTCTTCTGAGGGAGCTCTGGTTTTCCTAACGGAGGTCTGGTTCTCTTGAGGGCGTTCTGGATCTCCTGTGGAAGATCTGGTATTCCTGAGATAGCTCTGGTTCTAATGATGGAGGTGTGGTTCTCAATAGGGAGCTCTGGTTCTCCTGAGGGAGCTCTGGTTCTCCCGAGGGAGGACTGGATCTCCTGAGAGAACTCTGGTTCTTGTGAGGAAGGTCTGGTTCGTCTGACGGAGGTCTGATTCTCCTGTGGGAGCTTTGGTTCTTCTGACGGAGCTCTGGTTCTCTTATGATAGCTCTGGTTCTTCTGTGGGAGCTCAGGTTCTCTTAAGGGAAGTCTGGTTCTTCTGTTTGATGTCTAGTTCTTCTAAGGGAGGTCTGGATCTCCTGAGGGAGCTCTGGTTCTCCTAACGGAGGTTTGGTTCTCCTGAGGGTGCTCTGCATCTCGGACGGAGCTCTGGTTCTTCTGAGAAAACTCTGGTTTACGTGAGGGAGCTCTGGCTCTTCTGAGGGAGCTCTGGTTCGCCTGAATTAGGTCTGGTTCTCTTGAGAGAGCTCTGGTTCTCCCGAGGAAGGTCTGGTTCTCCCAAGGGAGCTTTGGTTCTCTTGAGGGGATGTCTGATTTTCGTGAGGTGAATTGCTTGAGGATAATTTTTTTTGTTTTCTGTTGAGTGGAATTCTGGTTTCCCCGAGAGGAAGCTCTTGTTCTTATGAGAGGAGCTGTGGGTCTACTAAGAACAGCTCGTGTTCTTATGAGGGGAGCTGTGGGTCTACTAAGAACAGCTCGTGTTCTTATGAGGGGAGCTGTGGGTCTACTAAGAACAGCTCTTGTTCTTATGAGGGGAGCTGTGGGTCTACTAAGAACAGCTCTTGTTCTTATGAGAGGAGATATGGGTCTACTAAGAACAGCTCTTGTTCTTATGAGGGGAGCTGTGGGTCTACTAAGAACAGCTCTTGTTCTTATGAGAGGAGATATGGGTCTACTAAGAACAGCTCTTGTTCTTATGAGGGGAACTGAGGGTCTCCTAAGAACAGCTGTTGTTCCCTTCTTCACAGTAACCAATAATTGTTGGCCAGAATGTTCTCTTATTATATTTCATTAACCAAATAATATTTCAATATTGATATATATTATATATTTTAGAGAAGGTGTTGAATATATTAAACTTTTCTCATCCATTTTTCTAAATACTGAAGAAAAGACCAAAAGATGTGAACATTATGTATCCACTGTAACAGTATAGTTATAATACATATTAACAATATATGTCATATCGTAACCACTGAAGTAAGTGCAGTTATGTGACGTATAATGTGTTGTTTCTTACATGAAAATCCACTGTAGCAGGTGTAGTTATATGACATAGTTACTGTCCAACCCGTTCTCGCACTTGCTTATAGTCAATATTGGCTTATTTAATAAGTGCATATGTGACATACTAATTGATTGTGAATATTTTAGTTTACCTTGAAAAGCTTCATAGAAAACACCGACCTCAACTAACCTTCTTAGTATGCATCTTATTCATCTGATTGCATCTTAAGCATCTTATTGCTTCTTAATTACAATTATTACTTAACCTATACCGTTGAAACTACGCAGGACAGTGCCTGCGTAGTTTCTTATATGGAAATAAGAAGGAATTAAAACAGAAGTTTTGTCCAATATAGGAAATAACCTGTTTAGGAAACTGGCTATACCGGTAGTGATGTTGCTGTGACGTTGTAGTGATGTTGTGATGTTGTTGTGATGTTGTGAAGTTGTTGTGATGTTACTGCGATGTTGTGAAATTGTGATTTTGATGTTGTTGTGACGTGATGCTGTTGTGATGTTGTAATGTTGATGTTGTAATGTTGATGTGATCTTGTTGTGACATTGTAGTGATGCTGTGATGTTGTTGTGATCCTATTGTGATATTGTGATATTGTTGTGATCTTGTTGTGATGTTGTAGTGATGATGTGATGTGATGTTGTGATGCTGTTGTGATGTTGTTGTAATGTTGTTGTGATGTTGTAGTGATGGTGTGATTTTGTGGTGTTGTAGTAATGTTGTTGTGATGTTGTTGTAATGGTATTGTGATGTTGTTGTGATGTTGTGACGTTACAGTGAAGTTGTTGTGATGTTGCTGTGGTGTTATAGTGATGTTGTTGTGATGTTGTTGTGATATTGTAGTGATGTTGTGATGTTGTAGTGATTTTGTGATCTTGTTGTGATGTTGTAGTGATGTTGTGATGTTGTAGTGATGCTGTGATGTTGTTGTGATGTTGTAGTGATGTTGTTGTGATGTTTTAGTGATGTGATGTTTTTGTGATGTTGTAGTGATGCTATTGTGATGTTGTGATATTGTCGTGTTGTTGTTTTGATGTTGTAATGTTGTGATCTTGTTGTGATGTTATAGTGATGTTGTTGTGATGTTGTTGTGATGTTGTTGTGATGTTGTGATCTTGTTGTGATCTTGTGATGTTGTGATGCTGTTGTGTTGTTGTGATGTTGTTGTGATGTTGTTGTGATCTTGTTGTGATCTTGTGATGTTGCTGTGATATTGTGATCTTGTTGTGAGGTTGTAGTGATGTTGTGCTGTTGTAATGTTGTAATGTTGTTGTGATGTTGTGTTTTTGTTGTGATGTTGTTGTGATATTTTGTGATGTTATTGTGATGTTGTGATATTGTTGTGATCTTTTTGTGTTGATGTAGTGATGCAGTTGTAGTGATGATGTTTTGATGTCGTTGTGATGCTGTGGTGATGTTGTGATGTTGTAGTGATGTTGTTGTGACGTAGTGATGTTGTAATGTTGTTCTGTTGTTGTGATGTGATGTTGTGATGTTGTGTTGTTGAAGTGATGTTGGTGTGATGTTGTAGTGATGATGTTGTTGTGATGTTGTAGTGATGATGTTGTTGTGATGTTGTAGTGATGATGTTGTTGTGACGTTTGTGAAGTTGTAATGATGTTGTGATGTTGAGTTGTTGTGATGTTTGTGTTGTGATGTTTGTGTTGTGAAGTTGTAGTTATGTTGTGATATTATTGTCATATTGTGTCCTGTACAGGCAGGTGAGGATCATGGCGGGATTGAACTTGTTGACTCTCCTGGTGATGGCGGTTGTCTTTGCACTCAAGCGCAGGGTGAGTACATGCTGATGTGCGACTGGCACTCAAGCACTGGGTGAGTACATGCTGATGTGCGACTGGCACTCAAGCACTGGGTGAGTACATGCTGATGTGCCGCTGGCACTCAAGCACTGGCTGAGTACATGCTGATTTGCCGTGTGGGGAAATCTGGCTTCAAAATATTTATAATAATTATCATAAATTATTCGAAGGACCATCCATTAGAAAAAGGAAATAAAATTAGAGAACCAGTGCCTATGGATCTCTTATTAGCAATGTAACTGAAATCTAATAATATAGAACAATGAAATGTAGTTTACTGTAAATATAGAACCAAATCCCTCCACACACTTTGGGGGGTTAATTAGTACAGAGAAATTAATGCATTTCAAGTATAAAATAATGAGATGCTTATGCGCATTATACATAAATCTCATGGATAAATAATAATAGACTTATGTTATTAATATATCAATTGATACTATTTAAAACTAACTACAAACAACATTGACAGCTTAGCTGTAAGTTTAAAGAGTAGTAAGCATCCCGGCCGTAGGCTCCTAAACTCATCACCGTGCAACTTGCTAGAATGGGTTACTCCGGGAACACGTGATCGTCGTGATAGATATCATCATCTCGCTTGTGTTGGTACTCAAGCTGAAAGACGATTCACATGTAAAATATATTTGAGAATATATCATTTCTCAAGAGTTGCCAGATCTGTTGTTAGTGAGAGTAGCCAGATCTGTTGTTAGTGAGAGTAGCCAGACCTGCTGTTAGTGAGAGTAGCCAGATCTGTTGTTAGTGAGAGTAGCCAGACCTGCTGTTAGTGAGAGTAGCCAGATCTGTTGTTAGTGAGAGTAGCCAGACCTGCTGTTAGTGAGAGTAGCCAGATCTGTTGTTAGTGAGAGTAGCCAGATCTGTTGTCAGTGAGAGTAGCCAGATCTGTTGTTAGTGAGTTTCCAGATCTGTTATTAGTGAGAGTAGCCAGATCTGTTGTTATTGAGAGGAGCCAGATCTGTTGTTAGTGAGAGTAGCCAGATCTGTTGTTAGTGAGAGTAGCCAGATCTGTTGTTAGTGAGAGTAGCCAGATCTGTTGTTAGTGAGAGTAGCCAGATCTGTTGTTAGTGAGAGTTGCCAGATCTGTTGTTAGAGAGAGGAGCCAGATCTGTTGTTAGTGAGAGTAGCCAGATCTGTTGTTAGTGAGAGTTGCCAGATCTGTTGTTAGAGAGAGGAGCCAGATCTGTTGTTAGTGAGAGTAGCCAGATCTGTTGTTAGTGAGAGTTGCCAGATCTGTTGTTAGTGAGAGGAGCCAGATCTGTTGTTAGTGAGAGTAGCCAGATCTGTTGTTAGTGAGAGGAGCCAGATCTGTTGTTAGTGAGTTGCCAGATCTGTTATTAGTGAGAGTAGCCAGATCTGTTGTTAGTGAGAGTAGCCAGATCTGTTGTTAGTGAGAGTAGCCAGATCTGTTGTTAGTGAGAGTAGCCAGACCTGTTGTTAGTGAGAGTAGCCAGATCTGTTGTTAGTGAGAGTAGCCAGATCTGTTGTTAGTGAGAGTAGCCAGATCTGTTGTTAGTGAGAGTAGCCAGACCTGTTGTTAGTGAGAGTAGCCAGATCTGTTGTTAGAGTACAAAGACCTCCTAGTATTGAGAGTGGAGTGTTGTGTAGCTAATGAGAGATATCCACATTTTTATCGTCATACAACTGAAGATGCTTAATGCTGCCACATGATAATATTCAGTAGGTCTGTTATAAATATTAAAATTGCTGAATGATAAGACTTGAAGCACATTCTAGCACCAATCAATATGTTGTGACAGCTGCGTGCGTCCCTGTTCCGGCCTGCGACCAGATGAAGCAGCCGCCTGACGCAGGGTGCTCCCTCTTCACCTTCAAAGGTGAGGCAACTCCTCTCTTCATATCCACGGCACCTCCAATGGTTTGTACACTTTCAAGCATCTACTTCTTTCCCCCATTACACCACTTTCAAAAGTTAATGGACCCCAAGTATTTTGAGAATTCAGCCGAACAAAATGAAAAAAGAACATAAAACGTCAGTTCTTCAAAAATATGTATACACATTTTTGTCATTAGAAGAACGTAAATTTCGTAATTTATAAAACAGGAATGAAATCATTTATATTTATGCTCTGACGTGGAGAAATATAACAAGGAGTTACTTGGTCATCTGTGACAACTAACAGGACGTGTGAGTACGTCACTAGGGTGCCTGGCCCTTCATACACTAGGGTGCCTGGCCCTTCATACACTAGGGTGCCTGGCCCTTCATACACTAGGGTGCCTGGCCCTTCATACACTAGGGTGCCTGGCCCTTCATACGTCACTAGGGTGCCTGGCCCTTCATACGTCACTAGGGTGCCTGGCCCTTCATACGTCACTAGGGTGCCTGGCCTTTCATACGTCACTAGGGTGCCTGGCCCTTCATACGTCACTAGGGTGCCTGGCCCTTCATACGTCACTAGGGTGCTTGGCCCTTCATACGTCACTAGGGTACCTGGCTCTTCATACGTTACTAGGGTGCCTGGCCCTTCATACGTCCCTAGGGTGCCTGACCCTTCATACGTCACTAGGGTGCCTGGCCCTTCATACGTCACTAGGGTACCTGGCTCTTCATACGTTACTAGGGTACCTGGCCCTTCATACGTCACTAGGGTACCTGGCTCTTCATACGTTACTAGGGTACCTGGCCCTTCATACGTCCCTAGGGTGCCTGACCCTTCATACGTCACTAGGGTACCTGGCTCTTCATACGTCCCTAGGGTGCCTGACCCTTCATACGTCACTAGGGTGCCTGACCCTTCATACGTCCCTAGGGTGCCTGACCCTTCATACGTCACTAGGGTACCTGGCTCTTCATACGTTACTAGGGTGCCTGGCCCTTCATACGTCCCTAGGGTGCCTGACCCTTCATACGTCACTAGGGTACCTGGCTCTTCATACGTTACTAGGGTGCCTGGCCCTTCATACGTCCCTAGGGTGCCTGACCCTTCATACGTCACTAGGGTACCTGGCTCTTCATACGTTACTAGGGTGCCTGGCCCTTCATACGTCCCTAGGGTGCCTGACCCTTCATACGTCACTAGGGTACCTGGCCCTTCATACGTCCCTAGGGTGCCTGACCCTTCATACGTCACTAGGGTACCTGGCTCTTCATACGTTACTAGGGTACCTGGCCCTTCATACGTCCCTAGGGTGCCTGACCCTTCATACGTCACTAGGGTACCTGGCCCTTCATACGTCCCTAGGGTGCCTGGCCCTTCATACGTCACTAGGGTAACTGAAGTAAATTTTGAGTTTACTGAATTTTCAGCATTAGGCTGCTTATGTTTAGACTATTTTATCATGAGCCTTTAGCCTGTTGACAGAGATTCTCAGTCCCTCATATATCTGGTCAAGAGAAAGGATCTCTGTCTCGTAATGAGAGTAGATTCCTGCTAAGATGTTTCTAGGAAGTGTCCTCTGACGAAATAATTTTAATGACCATTCAGAAGCGATACATTTACTTTTGTTCCTAGCGCTTTCACAGTGGACTCTATTTCCAACCTGAAGTCTTGAAGAGAGTCTGGTCTATTACTTGGTGGACTTGTATCCACTAATTGGTAAAAAAGATTAGCTACACTTAATTCTTTGTTACATTAATTAACTTCCAACAGCTGTATAGCTATCTTGAGGTTATCTTGAGATGATTTCGGGGCTTTAGTGGCCCCGCGGCCCGGTCCTCGACCAGGCCTCCACCCCCAGGAAGCAGCCCGTGACAGCTGACTAACACCCAGGTACCTATTTACTGCTAGGTAACAGGGGCATAGGGTGAAAGAAACTCTGCCCATTGTTTCTCGCCGGCGCCCGGGAGCTATATCATAGTTATCGTCTGCAAGAGACAAATTAGCTATAACCTTCTTAGCTTCCCCTTTAAGGAGACTTTGAAGGTAAGAAATTTTTGTTACCTTATCTATAGATATATTTTAGAATGTATAGGGCATTGAATGAAGTTCAAAATGTATCCCAATTTTCTTCATCCAGTCAAGCAAAGGTGGAATTATCCAAAGAAGGGACACGTGCTTCTGCTTGAGCTGTAATGTGTTGAGATATTGCAACATTAGTTGTTACTATATAAGTATTCAGTACATTGAGTAGAAGATTAAATTTACCTTGAGTGTCATCTTCATGCTGATATGTTTCTGCTATGATCTGGCCTATTTCATCAGAATCAGTGTCACTGTTGGTCACTACACTGACATAGGGCTGAATCAGTCTTAATTTGTTCAAATTTGAGGTCGGCTACTCTTAAGAGATATTTCTAGTTGATTACAGTCAACTGGTGTGGCCTTAGATAAGTTCTCAGATTTAGAGAGCAAATCTCGTGAGATGACCTTTAAGGCCTATCAGGGATCTCTTCAATTTTTCTTGAGTAGCCATAGTGATTTTATTATCAAGCTTTGTAGGGCTTGAACAATTGTTACTTATGTAACTTGGATATTTGTTCATTTAATCGATGCAAGTATCGAAATAATAGCCTAATAATTACTTTCTTGATAAGGCTATGTAATCCTACCTCGTTTAAAGCTGAGCTTACCTACCTAAACATGCAACATATAATATTTGAGTGGTACTTGGATGTCACTACGGCTGTACCTAGGGCTAGTTCTTCTCTTTCACCTTTGGTTGGTATAGTGACACCAAATAACACTCAAAGGTGAACCCAATAAAGAATATAATAAAATAAATAAACAGTTTGTGTAAAAATAATAATAAATCTCACCCTGCTTTGGGTCTGC
>WNGS01166943.1:19093-38875 GCA_020271785.1 Procambarus virginalis | reverse complement strand
TTTCTCAATTGTATAGTTTATTGCCTCCTTCAGGGCATATAATTCTGTTTGCAATGTTGAGCACCCACTATTCATGCTCCAGTAAGCCTCATGGTTGGTAGTGTAAACTGCTGCCCCAGCAGAACCTTTTTCTTGATCAACTGATCCGTCTGTGAAGATGTGAGTCGTTGTGGGTCTAGAGATAGTTTCCATTTGTTGTTCTATTACTTCCTTGAGCCTCTGCGGGTCACATGCTGATTTTTTAACTGGTAATCTTTCAATGATTATCTTTAGATTCGATTCTTCCCATGGAGGAGGCTGTCGAAAGTGTTGATATGGTCTATCTTCCCCTTTGTTTTTAATGGTCCATTTCAGGTCCATTTTCTCTAAAATCTTGACCACATTATCCATCCATGAGCTTGTTCTATACTGTAGGTTTTTCTGAAAGGATCTCTGTATGCTGTCTTTGATTGACAGTCTGGCGGTTGTTCCAGTAAGTTTTCCTATTATGGTGGCTATCCTTTGTTTCATCCTGTTTTCTAATGCTGGTAAATTTGTTTCCATTCTAAGGTTCTCTCTACGCGTCATATTAGGTGCTCCCAGCATTGTTCTCAGAGCATCATTTTGAGACACTTCCAGTTTCTCCCATTGGTTATCACTGAGGGATGTAAGAGCAGGAGCAGCATAGTCGATGAGTGATCTAACTGCTTGAACGTAGTACATTTTGAGTACTGATAGAGATGCACCCTCTCTAAGACTGGTCAGAGAGCGCAAAGCTGAGTTTCTGGCTTTACAGCGTTGCCGAAGATATTCAATTTTGAGTGAATTTCAACTGGTTGTCTATTATGACTCCTAGGTATTGAAAAGAGGTAACCCACTCAATTTCTTGTCCTTGTATTGCGAGTCTGATGTCTTGAGTTCTCATTTTAACGGTCATAGCATATGTTTTATTGCTGTTTATTTTCACTGCTATGCATTCCGGTTCCCTGTTCATAATATCTAGGCATTTTTGTGCATGGTTCCTTACACCTTTGCCATTGATGACGACCACAAAGTCGTCTGCATAGTTAAGAAGTTTGGCTTTTAGTAGCTTGAGCTTCATGAATTGTTCCATGAGACAGTTGAAGAGGAAGGGGCTTAGTATTCCTCCCTGCGGAGTTCCATTTTCCAGCCTCTTTGAGGTCGATGTTTTTCCTTCGAATTTGACTTTAGCATCTCGGTTAAGCAGGCTTTCTTTGGCAAAAGAAAGAGCGTGTCCTTTGATTTCCTTATCCACAAGGCAGCACAGTGTAGCTAGAGCACTGGCTAACTCGAAGGCTTTTTCAAGGTCTAGAAAAATAAGGATTCCAGGTTTGTCATTGATTTGATCCAGGAGGGAGGTAAGGCATTCTGTGGTTCCAACACCTTTTCTGTAAGCAAACATATTTTGGTGTAGTGGATTGGCTTTCCATTCAATTCGATTAAGGCCATTCTTTCTGCAGTTTTGGCCAGACAGCTTGTTAATGAGATGGGTCTTGGATTTCCTGGGTCTGTAGGTTTTGGAATGGGAACTATAATTGCACTGTTCCAAGAGAGTGGTCGGATTTTTGTCACCCATACTCTGTTGATGAGATTCAAGAAGGCTTCTTCACCCTTTTCTCCTAGCTTGGCTAGCATGTTGTAAGTGATTTTGTCCTCGCCTGGAGCTGTATTTTTAGTTTTCTTTGTAGCACTTCTGAGTTCTTTCAGATTGAAAGGTTGGTCTAGTTCGTCAGGTAAGGCTAAAGCATCATCTATTTTTTCCATCTTGCTGCTTGAAGTCTTTGTTGGTGAGTCAGAGTTGCTTGAGGAAGTTGAGTGGAACTGGCTCTTGAAGCAAATAGATTTGCTAGGCTTTCTGCTTCTTGCTCTGGATGAACATGGTGCGGCGGAGCAGGAGGCGATTTTCCTTTGGCCTTGTTGATCTGCCTCCAGATGTCGCCCAAGGATGTATGCTGATTTAGCTTGGCACACCACTCGAGCCATTTTATTCTCTGATTTTTGCTGTTTCTTCGTGCACATGATCTCGGACAGCTCTAAGAAGTCCTAGATTAGCTTCGGTTCTATCTCTTCTGAAATTCTTTCGTGCACGATTTAGTCTGTTATGTAGCTCTTTGATCCTATCACAGTAATACCAATGGTCCGTGTGTTGTTGGGTAATTATTTTCCTCTTGGGGATGGCGTGATTTGCTGCTCTATGTATTGCATTTTTTTTTAAATTTCCATTTCTTCGGTGTTGTCAGGAGGAGTGTAGTTTTGGTGCCAAGTTTCGAGAGCTTCCTGAAACTTCGTCCAATCTGCCTTGATAAAGTCCCATCCGGGCTCGGGAGCTGAAGGTCTAGGAGGTAGTGCTATATTAATAACTGTTTTTGTAGCAAAGTGGTCACTAGTCAGAACATGATCCACTGACCAATGACACAACTCATAAATACTGGTGCAGACAAACGTGAGATCCAGCTTTCCCCACCAGTGTGGGTGGTTCCGTCGAATTAAGCAGACTGATTTCTGGCACTTCATCCAAAAGATGTTCAATATGTCTTCCGTTGGTGTCGGTTCTTGATGAATCAAGTAGTAATTCACTATGAGCGTTGAAGTCGCCAGAGATGATAGTAGGTGTAGTGACTGCTATTTCAAAGATTGTTGAGAGATCCATTCATGTTCTCTCTGGCTCTTGTATACATTGAAGATGGACAGTGTTGAGTACGAACAAACAAGCACGAACAGTGCTTGGTACGAACAAGCCACTGGTTACTCCTCTTTCAAGCCTGGCAAAAAGATATCCAGAGACATTGCAGTAGCCATACACAGACTTCGGCTTGGTTACAAGTGCTGCTGGGAGGTAATGAACCCAATAGTTAAAGACTGTCACATCTGTGAAACTGAAGCAGAGACGCCACTGTTGCACTACTTACTGGAATGTAAAGCTACTGAAGCCCTGCGCATCAAACTCAATATTAATCCAACGACAGCAGCTGCATTAAATGCACATTCCACCGCAACTGCAATGATTAGAAAAGCCGTTGAGGAATGGGACTCACTAGTGAGCATTCTGCATCTACATCCGCCACCAAGATAATGTTAATAAAACAAGAATAAAACCAGTGCACTAAAACAGAAGCGATAAATAAGCAGGGAAAAAGGAGGAATCCCCTCCTCCATTTTAAACTTAGACCCAAACATCACAGAAACAAGGTTATCGCGTATTACCAAACTCATCTACGGGCTCACCATAGCCCGTGCTACATGTACACTTCGTTCTGAGTAGCCAAATCTGAAACAGCAACAACAATCGCTAAGGGAGGAGGTACGACGCCTGAAACAACATCCAGAAGAAACGAAGGAGGAGTCCAATATTTAAAAGACCTTGTCGTGGAAAGTCGTAAAGGACAGGGGTCTTAAGAAGACCTTGACAAGGCCACCTACACACTCCCTAAGGACTTCAAATTCATTTGCCGTGTTGGAAGACGAGTGCTGTGGTGAGCCTGCAGATCACTCGAAAGAAAATTCAACGAAGCGCAGGCCCTTCAAAGTGCTCAGAAAGTAAAGGAGGCACCTAAGCGATATTCAAGAAATTGAATATCTTCGGCAACACCTAAGCGAATTTTGGTTGTTGGAGATTCCCAGGTGAGGTATTTAGACAACGTTTTGTGCTAGAGATAAGGGGAACAGTTTAAGGGATTGCAATCCTTGAGCTGGAATTGGTGATATTATAAACAACATGAATGATATTATGACAGAAAAAGGGAACAATCCCATTATTTGTATTAGCTCGAGAGGAAATGATGTTAGTCGAGTTAGGAGTGAGGAACTGATTCAGAGGTATAAAACAGCCATAGAATTAGTTAGGAGCAATGGCTCGAGTGGTGTGCCAAGCTAAATCAGCATACATCCTTGGGCGACATCTGGAGGCAGATCAACAAGGCCAAAGAAAAATCGCCTCCTGCTCCGCCGCACCATGTTCATCCAGAGCAAGAAGCAGAAAGGCTAGTAAATCTATTTGCTTCAAGAGCCAGTTCCACTCAACTTCCTCAAGCAACTCTGACTCACCAACAAAGACTTCAAGCAGCAAGATGGAAAAAATAGATGATGCTTTAGCCTTACCTGACGAACTAGACCAGCCTTTCAATCTGAAAGAACTCAGAAGTGCTACAAAGAAAACTAAAAATACAGCTCCAGGCGAGGACAAAATCACTTACAACATGCTACCCAAGCTAGGAGAAAAGGGTGAAGAAGCCTTCTTGAATCTCATCAACAGAGTATGGGTGACAAGAACCCGACCACTCTCTTGGAACAGTGCAATTATAGTTCCCGTTCCGAAACATAAAGACCCAGGAAACCCAAGGCCCATCTCATTAACAAGCTGTCTGGCCAAAACTGCAGAAAGAATGGCCCTTAATCGAATTGAATGGAAAGCCAATCCACTACACCAAAATATGTTTGCTTACAGAAAAGGTGTTGGAACCACAGAATGCCTTACCTCCCTCCTGGATCAAATCAATGACAAACCAAAATAAAATCCAACCCGTCAACCGTTAAGAGCTCAGTCCCCCAGGGTACTGTGCTTGCTCCAGTACTTTTTCTCATCCTCATATCGGACATAGACAAGAGCACAACCTATAGCACTGTATCATCCTTTGCAGATGACACTAGGATCTTCATGAGAGTAGGCAACATAGAGGACACGGCGAACCTCCAGTCAGATGTAGATCAGGTCTTTCTATGGGCTACAGAAAATAATATGGTGTTTAACGAAGACAAGTTCCAGCTCATGCGCTATGGAAAAAATGAAAATATAAAAACGGTAACCACGTACAAAACTCAGGCAAATCATAACATAGAACGAAAAGGCAATGTAAAGGATCTGGGTGTACTCATGTCGGAAGACCTTACCTTTAAAGAACACAATAAAGTAGCCGTCACAACTGCAAGAAAAATGACAGGTTGGATAACAAGAACTTTTCACACTAGAGATGCTATACCGATGATGACACTTTTCAAAACGCTTGTGCTCTCTAGAGTGGAGTACTGCTGCACAATGACAGCCCCTTTCACTGCTGG
The DNA here is from genome assembly GCA_020271785.1 of Procambarus virginalis. Classification (NCBI taxonomy): domain Eukaryota; kingdom Metazoa; phylum Arthropoda; class Malacostraca; order Decapoda; family Cambaridae; genus Procambarus; species Procambarus virginalis. The sequence goes on along the minus strand of WNGS01166943.1, from coordinate 33,820 downwards.
TGAAATTGCTGACCTGGAGAGCGTGCAGAGGTCCTTTACTGCTAGAATCCACTCGGTAAAACATCTAAACTATTGGGACCGACTTAAGAGCCTAAATCTGTATTCTCTTGAGCGCAGGCGGGAGAGATACATAATAATTTACACGTGGAAAATATTAGAGGGGCTGGTCCCAAACCTGCACACAGAAATAACATCACATGCGACCAGAAGACATGGCAGGATGTGCAGAATACCCCCGTTGAAAAGCAGAGGTGCAACTGGTACTCTGAGAGAGAACTCTATCAACATCCGAGGCCCGAGACTGTTCAACACGCTTCCACTACACATAAGGGACATAACTGGCAAACCCCTCACAGTGTTCAAGAGAGAACTGGATAAGCACCTCCAAAGGATACCTGATCAACCAGGCTGTGACTCATACGTCAGGCTGCGAGCAGCCGCGTCCAACAGCCTGGTTGATCAGTCCAGCAACCAGGAGGCCTGGTCGATGACCAGGCCGCGGGGACGATAAGCCCCGGAAGCACCTCAAGGTATCCTCAAGGTAAGGTAACCTGGAATTCTTATTTTTCTAGACCTTGAAAAAGCCTTCGACTTAGCCAGTGCTCCAGCTACACTGTGCTGCCTTGTGGATAAGGAAATCAAAGGACACGATCTTGCCTTTGCCAAAGGAAGCCTGCTTGACCGAGAAACTAGAGTCAAATTCCAAGGAAAAACATCGACCTCAAAGAGGCTGGAAAATGGAACTCCGCAGGGAGGAATACTAAGCCCCTTCCTCTTCAACTGTCTCATGGAACAATTCATGAAGCTCAAGCTACCAAAATCCAAACTTCTTAACTATGAAGACGATTTTGTGGCCATCATCAATGGCAAAGGCGCAGGGACCATGCACAAAAATGCCTAGATATTATCAGCAGGGAAGCGGAATGCATAGCAGTGAAAATAAACAGCAATAAATCAAATGCTATGGCCGTTAAAATGAGAACTCAAGACATCAGACTCGCAATACAAGGGCAAGAAATTGAGTACGTTACCTCTTTTCAATACCTAGGGTCATAATAGACAACCAGTTGAAATTCACTCAAGAAATTGAATATCTTCGGCAACGCTGTAAAGTCAGAAACTCAGCTCTGCGCTCCCTGACCAGTCTTAGAGAGGGTGCATCTCTACCAGTAGTCAAAATGTACCACGTTCAAGCAGTCAGGTCACTCATTGACTATGCTGCTCCTGCTCTTACATCCCTCAGTGATAACCAATGGGAGAAAATGGAAGTGTCTCAAAATGATGCTCTGAGAACAATGCTGGGAGCACCTATATGGACGAGTAGAGAGAACCTTAGAATGGAAACCAATCTACCAGCATTAGAAAACTAAATGAAACAAAGGATATCCATCATAATAGCAAAACTTATTGGAACAACCTCCAGACTGTCAATCAAAGACAGCATACAGAGATCCTTTCAGAAAAACCTAAAATATAGAACAAGCTCATGGATGGATAATCTGGTCATGATTCAAGAGAAAGTGGACCATTAAGAACATGGATCATTAAGAACAAGGGGAAGATAGACCATATCAACACTTTCGGCAGCCTTCTCCATGGAAAGAATCGAATATAAAGATAATCATTGAAAGATTACCAGTTAAAAAATCAGCATGTGACCCGCAGAGGCTCAAGGAAGTAATAGAACAACAAATGGAAACTATCTCTAGACCCACAACGACTCACATCTTCACAGACGGATCAGTTGATCAAGAAAAAGGTTCTGCTGGGGCAGCAGTTTACACTACCAACCATGAAGCTTACTGGAGCATGAATAGTGGGTGCTCAACATAGCAAACAGAATTATATGCCCTGACGGAGGCAATAAACTATACATTTGAGAATAATTTACATGATGTCATCATTCATACCGACTCTAAATCTTCGCTCCAGGCATTGTTATCCAGTCAGCACAGAAATAATATACAACTCCTCACAGAAATTCAACATATTGGAAAAGAAGCCCATAATCTAGGGCTGTCAATCACCCTAAATTGGATACTAAGTCACATTTGCATAGATGGTAATGAAAAGGCAGACTCACTAGCAAAAGCTGCCACTGCTCTACCTGTTGTACAGGTTCAAATACCTCCAAGTTTCTCACAGATTAAGGAGCAAATCAAGAAAAAAATATTATCAACTATCAAAAGTCTCCACAGAGCCAAAATAGCGGAAGGAAGATCCACTGCGATATGGTACGAACAAGCCACTGGTTACTCCACTTTCAAGCCTGGCAAAAAGATATCCAGAGACATTGCAGTAGCCATACACAGACTCAGATTTGGTTACAAGTGCTGCTGGGAGGTAATGAACCCAATAGTTAAAGAGTGTCACTTCTGTGGAACAGAAGATGCCCATTTCACCGCGACTACAATGATTTGAAAAGCCGTTGAGGAATGAGACTCACTAGTGAGCATTCTGCATCTACATCCGCCACCAAGATAATGTTAATAAAACAGGACTAAAACCAGTGCACTAAAACAGAAGCGATAAATAAACAGGGAAAAAGGAGGAATCCCCACCTCTATTTTAAACTTAGACCCAAATATCACAGAAACAAGGTTATCGCGTATAACCAAACTCAATTACGGGTTCACCATAGCCCGTGCTACATGGACACTTCGTTCTGAGTAGCTAAATCTGAAACAAAAACAACAACAGTTAGGAGTAAGGGAGGAATCCCGATCATATGTGTCATTCTTCCAAGAAAGGGAGTTGGAAAAGAATGGTTGTCAAGGGCACTTGGTGTCAATTGCCGACTGGAAAAATAATGCAAATTAAATGCAATATCTCTCAAAGATAACTGGGAACACTTCTATGGAAGAAATGAAATGTATGCTCGGGATGGGGTGCATCTATCGAGGGATGGGTTGTTGTTGGGTGAACTAGGGAACAGTGATCACAAAGAAATCAGATATAGCATAAAGTGGAATAGATTTGCAGGAGAAAATTCTGTTAAAGTGCCAGGCTTTCGTAAACCTAATTTTAATATCCTAAGAATTTTTTGGGGCAAATCGACTTTAAAGTCTTTGGCATTGGACTAGCAGCAAGATGTGCACCCAGCAATGTGAGATGAAGAGGAGGATGTCGAATTGGATTCCAAATATAACTTATTTACAAATATTCTAAGTAAAGCACAGGAATATAATATACCTTACAAGTTAAATATATCAAACACAAATGATCCGAAATGGATAACAAAGGATCTGAAAAACCTTATAGGTAAAAAGAGAACTTGGTACAAAAGGATTAAGAATGGGGAAATCAGTTTAGAACAAGAATTCGCACAACTGGTTAGAAATGTTAAAAAAGAGATAAGGAGAGCACAAAGACACTATGAAGTCCGTATAGCAGGCCTAGCAAAGTCAAATCCTAAAGTTTTTTTCAGTTATATCGAACAAAGGTTAGGGAAAGGTCCATTAAAAACAGAGACAGTTCAGATAACGGATAATGACGAAGAGATGAGTAGTATTTTTAATAAATTATTTATCTCTGTATTTACTAAAGAAGAACTTAACTCTATGCCTTCAGTCGAACAAGTCTATGTGGGTGGGGACGAGGACAGGTTGACTAGTCTAACAGTTACCAGGGATGATATTATTAAACAAATAGTAAAACTCAAACCAAACAAATCCCCAGGGCCGGATCAAGTGTTTGCCAGGGTGGTTAAAGAATGCAAAGAGCTTCGCGATTCATTGTCTACTATATTTAATAAATCATTAGAGTCAGGCAGAGTGCCAGACTCGTGGACGCTTGCTAATGTGGTACCAATTTTTAAGAAAGGAGATAGATCACTTGCATCTAACTATCGGCCAATTAGCCTAACGCCTATTGTGGGAAAGTTACTCGAATCGATCATTGCAAATACCATTCGTTTTCATCTTGATAAACATAAATTAATAATCGAGTCACAATATGGTTTTACAAATGGCCGTTCATGTGAAACAAATTTGCTATCTTTTTATCCAGCATAGTTGAGGCAGTTGATAGTGGTAAGGTTTGCGATGTTGTGTACCTTGACATTAGCCAAGCTTTTGATACAGTGCCACACGAAAGACTGATTAAAAAGATAGAGGCTCATGGTATTGGGGGTGCTATATTGAATTGGATTAGGGCATGGCTATACCAAACTGTTAGTAGATAGTGGTATGGGAATTGATAGGGAGGAAGGAGGTAATAACAGTATGTGTTTGTTGGAGAAACACATTTGCAAAATGATCAGGGAAAGATAAGGCCTCAAAATAACAATTCACTTAGGGTATATTACACTAACAGTAGAAGTCTAAAAAACAAAATATACGAGTTAAATGCTCTTGTCTGCACAGTTAAAATAGATTTCATTGTACTTACCGAAACGTGGATTAATGTAGAAAATAGAAAACTATTAGCTGAATATCAAATAAACGGATATAAACTATTTCACACAGATAAATACATATTAGACAAGGAGGGGGAGTAGCCACATATGTTAGGGAAAATTTGAAATGTAGTCTCAAAGAAGGAATCAAAACTGAGCCACATACAGAAACTATTTGGATAAAATTAAACGAAAGCCCAAATAGTCTTATAATAGGACCCACCAAACATTAATATACAGGCCACCAAACTTAAACAGGATGGAAGCAAAGCATCTATGGAATGAAATATCTAGAGCATTTAGGTCTAGCAGTATTTGTGTCATGGGTGACTCTAATTTCAGTGGAATAAATTGGTCTAACAGAACAGGGAATAATGAAGCAGAAGATTTTCTGGAATTAATTAACGATTGCTTTCTTAGCCAACACATTAAGGAACCAACGGGGGAAAATAATACTTTAGATTTAGTGTTAACTAACAGGGAAACACAAATTAATGACATCGAAATAGGGAGTGAGCTAGGGAACAGTGATCACAAAAAAATTGGATTTGGCATAGAATGGAATAGACCTGTAGGAGAAAATTCTGTTAAAGTGCCAGATTTTCGAAAAGCTGATTTCAATAGCTTAAGAATTTTTTTGGGTCAAATAGATTGGAAAGTCTTGGGCAGGGGGTGTGGGCCGGTCTTGGAGCTTGACATGAACCCAGTGGTATGTGACGTAAAAGGGGACATCGATGTGGATTCAAAATATAACTTATTTAAGAATATTCTAAGCAAAAGCACAGGAACGAAGTATACCATACAAATTTAATAGATCGAATTCTAATGACCCAAAGTGGATAATAAAGGATTTGAAGAACCTTATAAGTAAAAAGAGAGCGTGGTACAAAAGGATTAAGAATAGGGAAGTCAGTTTAGAACAAGAATTCGTACAACTGGTTAGAAATGTTAAAAACGAGATAAGGAAAGCAAAAAAAAAAAACTATGAAGTTCGCATAGCAGGGCAAGCGAAGACAAATCCTAAAGTTTTTTTTCAGTTATATCGAACTAAGACTAAGAAAAGGATAGGTCCATTAAAAACTGAGACAGGTCAAATAACGGATAATGACGAGGAAATGAGTAGTATTTTTAATAAATATTTTATATCTGTATTTACTAAAGAGAAACTTAACAATATGCCATCAGCCAAACAAGTCTAGGTGGGTGGAGACGAGGACAGGTTGAATAGTCTAACAGTTACCAGGGATGATATTATTAAACACATAGTAAAGTTAAAACCAAACAAATCCCCATGGCCGGATGAAGTGTTTGCCAGGGAGCTTAAAAAATGCAAAGAGGCTTTGCGATCCATTGTCTATCATATTTAAAAAATCATTAGAGTCAAGCAGAGTGCCAGAGCCATGGAAGGTAGCTAATGTGGTACCAATTTTTAAGAAAGGAGATAGAAGACTTCTGTCAAACTATCGGCCAATTAGCCTAACGTCTATTGTGGGAAAGTTACTTGAATCGATAATTGCAAATACAATTCGTCTTCTTCTTGAAAAACATAAATTAAAAAATGAGTTGCAACATTGTTTTACAAATGGCCGTTCATGTTTAACAAATTTGTTATCTTTTTTCCAGCATAGTTGAGGCAGTTGATAGTGGTAAGGATTGTGATGTTGTGAACCTTGACTTTAGCAAAGCTTTTGATACAGTGTCACATGAAAGACTGATTAAAAAAATAGAGGCTCATGGTATTTGGGGTGCTATATTAAGCTGGATTAGGGCATGGCTATACCAAAGGAAACAGAGAGTTAGTATAAATTGGGTTAAGTCAGAGTGGGATAATGTTGTTAGTGGAGTGCCTCAAGGCTCTGTCCTGGGACCTCTGTTGATTATAATATTTATATAAATGATTTAGATTCAGGTTTGAGTAGCAACATTTGCAAATTTGCCGATGATACAAAAATCGGTAGGGAAATTAACACGGAAGAAGACACACTATCACTTCAAGTTGATCTAAATAAGGTTTTAAAATGGTCAAAAGATTGGCAGATGCAGTTTAATGCTGATAAATGTAAAGTTCTGAGGCTAGGTAATGATGATAGAGTTACAAGATATGAGCTAGATGGTGATGAGATACTGGTATGATGTACAGGGACGCCTTAAACTGCTTGACCATCACGATATATATATATATATATATATATATATATATATATAATATATATATATATATATATATATATATATATATATATATATATATATATATATTGGTATATTTTGGTAGCAGTCTTTCCTGTAGACATATATTATTAAATATGACCGAAAAAGTAAGATTAATAATTCTAACACGGATTTTCTCTATTTTCCTTATGTTTCCTTTTACTGGTGACGATAAATGAAAAATCAATTCTCCAAAATTCATTTTTATTCTAGTCTGACGCGACACTTGAGCGCGTTTCGTAAAACTTATTACATTTTCAAAGACTTTAGTTTATCTACATACAACTTATGCTTTATGAAACAAACATTGGCTCTTATACCTGCATTTGGGTGAGGTGATGTAATACAATAGTGGGGTGAAATACAGAACATGGAAAACGGGGTATAGATTTGTAGAAGTAGAAGTCGGGTCCCAATAGAACTGCAGAAGGCCTATTGGCCCATATTTCTTGATGTTTCTATATTGGAGCGGAGTCTTGAAGTGGGTAGAATATAGTTGTGCGTTAATTGGCTGTTGATTGCTGGTGTTGACTTCTTGATGTGTAGTGCCTCGCAGATGTCAAGCCGCCTGCTGTCGCTGTATCTATCAATGATTTCTGTGTTGTTTGTTAAGATTTCTCTGGTGATGGTTTGGTTGTGGGAAGAGATTATATGTTCCTTGATAGAGCCCTGTTGCTTATGCATCGTTAATCGCCTGGAAAGAGATGTTGTTGTCTTGCCTATATACTGAGTTCTTTGGGGCTTACAGTCCCCAAGTGGGCATTTGAAGGCATAGACGACATTGGTCTCTTTCAAAGCGTTCTGCTTTGTGTCTGGAGAGTTTCTCATGAGTAGGTTGGCAGTTTTCTTGGTTTTATAGTAAATCGTCAATTGTATCTTCTGATTTTTGTCTGTAGGGATAACGTTTCTATTAACAATATCTTTCAGAACCCTTTCCTCCGTTTTATGAGCTGTGGAGAAGAAGTTCCTGTAAAATAGTCTAATAGGGGGTATAGGTGTTGTATTAGTTGTCTCTTCACAGGTTGCATGGCGTTTCACTTTCCTTCTTTTGATGTCTTCAATGAAACCATTGGAGAAGCCGTTGTTGACTAGGACCTGCCTTACCCTACAGAGTTCTTCGTCGACTTGCTTCCATTCTGAGCTGTGGCTGAGAGCATGGTCAACATAAGCGTTAACAACACTCCTTTTGTACCTGTCTGGGCAGTCACTGTTGGCATTTAGGCACATTCCTATGTTTGTTTCCTTAGTGTAGACTGCAGTGTGGAAACCTCCGCTCCTTTCCATGACTGTTACATCTAGAAAGGGTTGCTTCCCATCCTTCTCCATCTCGTAAGTGAAACGCAACACAGAATTCTGCTCAAACGCCTCTTTCAGCTCCTGCAGATGTCTGACATCAGGTACCTGTGTAAAAATGTCGTCAACATACCTGCAGTATATGGCCGGTTTCAAGTTCAAGTCGACTAAGACTTTTTTCTCGATAGTACCCATGTAGAAGTTCGCAAACAGGACACCTAGGGGAGAACCCATGGCGACCCCATCTACTTGCTTATACATGTGCCCATCTGGGCTCAAGAAGGGTGCCTCCTTAGTACAAGCTTTGAGTAGTTTCCTCAGGATATTTTCTGGTATGTCAAGAGGAGTACAGGCCGGATCACGATACACTCGGTCCATTATCATCCCGATTGTTTCATCCACAGTTTCATTCATTATATATATATATATATATATATATATATATATATATATATATATATATATATATATATATATATATATATATATATATATATATTTATATGAATGAAAACTCACACCCCAGAAGTGACTCGAACCCATACTCCCAGGAGCAACGCAACTGGTATGTACAGGGACGCCTTAAACTACTTGACCATCACGACCGGACAAAAGGAAGTGATAGCCTGAGCTATATGAACCACTTCCCCGCCGGCACTTGGATGGTTATCTTGGGCATAGCATTTTATCAAATCACCTCATTTTTTAGGGCAACACATGAGGAACACAAATGCGAACAAACCTGAATGGTCCCCAGGATTATACGCGAATGAAAACTCACACCCCAGAAGTGACTCGAACCCATACTCCCAGGAGCAACGCAACTGGTATGTACAGGGACGCCTTAAACCACCTGGCCATCACGACCGGACAAAAGAAAGTGATAGCCTGAGCTATATGAACCACTTCCCCGCCGGCACTTGGATGGTTATCTTGGGCATAGCATTTTATCAAATCACCTCATTTTTGGGGGCAACACGTGAGGATCACAATGTCCCATCTACGTGGAGCAGCTGGTTTTAAGGCCCCAGAGGCACGCCCTCGCCCCTTCTCCTGTCGGTAAAAGCAGTTCCGCCGGACTTAACGACTAAGCCACCCGTGCAGGCTAGGAGTTGGACTTGGTTGTCAGAGGCTATTGGAGACACATGCCGTATAGGAGCATTTTATAGGTCATGGGAGCTCGTCCCCCTTTACCACCCCCTGGCTATGACAACCCCTTGGAACTGGGAAGGCAAGAGTATGACAACAACAACATGGCAGTTAACACTATAATTGAGAAGGCAGCCCCTTCGGCCTGTAGAAATAGATCCCATCTGCTCATCATGAGAGACTTCAATCACGGAAAGATAGGCTGGGAGAACAAGGAACCGCATGGAGGAGAGGATACATGGAGAGCCAAACTAATGGAGGTGGCGACAAGAAACTTTCTAAGCCAATATGTCAGGGAACGCACTGGGATAAGAGGAAACGATGAACCAGCGAGACTCGACCTAGTCTTCACTCTGAACGACTCCGACATAGGGGAAATCGGCTATGAGGCTCCAGTAGGAATGAGCGACTACAGTGTATTGGCGTTTGAGTATCAGGCTGAAGAAGGGTTATTGAACTGGAGGAGGGGTACTGAAAACAAAAAAATGGCATTCCGAAAGGGAAACTATGAGGAGTTAAGAAAATTCCTAACAGATATAGCATGGGAAACAGAGCTCAGGGAAAAGACGGATAAGATATGATGGAGTTCATCACGCACAAGTGCAAGGAAGCAGCGAACAAGTTTGTCCCAGTTCAAAAGGAAACCAATGAAATGTAGATGAGAAACCCATGGTTTAATCAGAGATGTAGGCTAGCTAAGCAGCAAAGTATTAGGGCGTGGAGAAACTATAGGAATAACAGGACACTTGAGAGCAGAGAAAGATACCATAGTGCCAGGAATGAATATGTCAGGATGAGAAAAGAGGCAGAAAGACAATACGAAAATGACATCGCAAGCAAGGCAAAGACTCAACCCAAATTGCTGCATAGTCACATCAGGAGAAAAACAACAGTAATGGAAAAGGTAATGAATATAAGGATAGGGGCAGAAGGATTCACTACAAACGACAAGGAAGTGTGTGAGGAACTGAATAAGAAATTCCAGGAGGTCTTCACCTTAGAGCAAGGAGAGATTCCAGAGATAAGAGAGGAAATAGTTACCCAGGAACCACTAGAAGATTTTGAGATTACCAGCGGGGAAGTAAAGAAGTTTTTACTAGAGTTGGATGTAACAAAGGCTATAGGCCCAGATGGAATCTCCCCTTGGATACTAAGGGAAGGAGCAGAAGCACTGTGCCTACCACTCTCCATAGTGTATAACAAATCACTGGAAACAGGGGAACTGCCAGAAATTTGGAAGGCAGCTAATGTAGTTTCAATATACAAGAAAGGGGATAGGTAGGAGGCACTGAACTACAGACCAGTGTCCCTAACCTGCATACCATGCAAGCTGATGGAGAAGATTGTGCGAAGAAAGCTAGTGGACCATCTGAAACGAAACAATTTTGTAACGCAGCATCAACATGGGTTCAGGGATGAAAAGTCCTGCCTCACAGGGCTAATTGAATTCTACGACCAGGCAACAAAAATCAGGCAAGAAAGAGAAGGGTGGGCAGACTGCATATTTTTGGATTGACAAAAAGTCTTTGATACAGTACCACACAAGAGGCTAGTGAAAAAGCTGGAGATGCAGGCTGGAGTGAAAGGGAAGGTACTCCGTTGGATAAGGGAGTATCTAAGTAACAGAAGACAACAAGTCACTGTGAGGGGTGAGGTCTCGGATTGGCGTGACGTCACAAGTGGAGTCCCGCAGGGGTCAGTCCTTGGACCAATACTGTTTCTGATATATGTAAATGATTTCCAAGAGAGTATAGAATCGTTTCTATCAATGTTTGCTGATGATGCAAAAAATTATGAGGAGGATTGAAACAGAGGATGATAGTAGGAGGCTACAGGACGACCTAGACAGACTGAATGAATGGTCCAACAAATGGCTGTTAAAGTTTAACCCGAGTAAATGCAAAGTAATGAAACTAGGCGGTGGTAACAGGAGGCCAGACACAAGACACAGAATAGGAGATGAAATACTTAATGAAACTGAAAGAGAGAAAGATCTAGGAATTGATATCACACCAAACCTGTCTCCTGAAGCCCACATAAAAAGAATTACGTCTGCGGCATATGCAAGGCTGGCTAACATCAGAACAGCCTTCAGGAACCTGTGTGAGGAATCGTTTAGATTCTTGTACACCACATACGTATTACCAATCCTGGAGTATGCGGCCCCAGCATGGAGCCCGTACCTTGTCAAGCACAAGACGAAGCTGGAAAAAGTTCAGAGGTATGCCACTAGACTGGTCCCAGAACTAAGAGGCATGAGTTACGGGGAAAGACTGTGGGGAAATGCACCTTACGACACTGGAAGACAGAAGGGTGAAGGGAAATATGATCACTACCTATAAAATCCTCAGGGGATTTGACAGGGTAGACAAGAATATACTATTCAACACTGGCGGTACGCGAACAAGGGGACACAGGTGGAAACTGAGTACCCAAATGAGCCACAGGAACGTTAGAAAGAACTTTTTCAGTGTCAGAGAAGTTAACAGGTGGAATGCATTAGGCAGAGATGTGGTGGAGGCTGACTCCATACACAGTTTTAAATGTAGATATGATAGAGCCCAGCAGGCTCAGGAATCTGTACACCAGTTGATTGACAGATGAGAGGGTGGGCCAAAAGAGCCAATGTTCAACCTCCGCAAGCACAATTAGATGAGTACAATTAGGTGAGTACGAAAAACTATTCACTCACAAGGACACAACCCATGAACACTATTGACTCACAGTAAACAGAACACGAACTCTTAAACTCAGTGACATTCTTTGTGTAAAAAAGTTTATCTTATGTGGTCTTAACCTTGCAGGAACATCGTTCTGGACAAATTTGTCAAAAGGAACCTCTCCCCAGACATCTTACAGAAGATCACTAAAGACTTCATCACCTTAAGGAATGCCGGCATGAAGGTATGGTGAGCTGAACACAATATTGTGAACTGAACACAATACGGTGAGCTGAACACAATATGGTGAGCTGAACACAATATGGTGAGCTGAACACAATATGGTGAGCTGAACACAATATGGTGAGCTGAACACAATATGGTGAGCTGAACACAATATGGTGAGCTGAACATAATATGGTGAGCTGAATACAATACGGTGAGCTGAACACAATATGGTGAGCTGAACACAATATGGTGAGTTGAACACAGTATGGTGAGCTGAACACAATATGGTGAGCTTAACTCAATAGGGTGAGATTATCTTTTATGGTGAGCTTAACGCAATATGGTGAGATTGTCTTGCATGCAGGTATGGTGAGATTAACACAATATGGTCAGATTAATACAATATGGTGAGCTTGACACAATATGGTGAGCTTGACACAATATGGTGAGCTTAACACAATATGGTGAGAGTAACTCAATATAGTGAGACTGTTTTGCATTGTTAGCTTATCACAATATAGCAAGCTTAACACAATATTGTGAGATTGTCTTGAATGGTGAGCATAACAAAATATGGTGATATTGTCTTGCATAGTGAGATTTACACAATAGTGTGAGATTTTCTTGCATAAAGGTATCGTGAGCTTAACACATTATGGTGAGATTGTCTTGTATTGTGAGCCAAACACAATGAGGGCAGATTGTCTTGAATGGTGGGCTTACCACAATTTGGTGAGATTATCTTGCATAGTGATCTTAACAAAATATAGTGAGAGTGTCATGCATGGTGAGCCTAACACAATTTGGTGAGCTTAACTCAATATGGTGAGACTGTTTAGCATGGCGAGCTTAACACAATATGGTAAGATGAACAAAATATGGTTAGATTGTCTTGAATTGTAAGTTTAACACAAATATGGTGAGATTGTCTTTTACAGTGAGCTTAACACAATATGGTGAACGTAACACAATATGGTAAGGTTTACACAATATTGTAAGCTTAACACAATATGGTGAGATGGTCTTATGCGGTGAGCTTAACAAAATATGGTGAGCTGAACACTATATGTTGGAAATTATCCAACCATTATACATCATTTTTGTATTATAATACATCATCATCATTGTATTAACCATAGTAATTACTAATCTTGCTAATTCGTAGAATTAATCCATTAATGTTTTCTATTGCGAGACAATATTCTGTCAAATCCTTCCTGGTCCCATGACGCCGTGAGGTAGCGTCAGGCTAAGACATGAAATATTCCACGTAGTGTTGGGATTATTACTGAGTCCAGTTAAATGCTTTCTTTCCAAATATAATTTTTCATGAAGGAGTCTACTTATTTAGCGTACTATTGCGTACTGAACTTGATCATTTAATCAGATTGATTATATCACTAAAAACTACTGCGACGTAAAACAAATACACGTCGACCCTTCTCGTTTTATTTGTGCAATGTTAATTGAACCTATTGCCTTGCGATAAGATGTATTATGACTTAATACATTTATTAGTGACATCAGTACTTTTCATGATTCTTTACTTCCCTAATTAATTACCAGTAAATAAAATACTTTAAGCTCGAGATCACTTTGGAGTTTTCTGCGCATGCGTATCCGAGCGAGGGGAAGGAGGAGAGCGTCACTTCAGACTGCCACGCGCATTGACAGGCTCGCCATTCAGATGCTATATTAGCAGCGTGTTACCAGCGTGCAAGAGAGAGAAAAGACATTGAAAGGAACTTGCTTAGTGTCATTTTATTCGCTCCCACAACCACGAGAGCGGTGCCACGTTAATTCGGCACATAACGCCAGTGTCCTGGAACTAATTAACTCTCCAGCCCATAATGGACGTCTTAGCAACACCACTGCAGGACGAAGGACTGGAATCGTTCCCCTTGACCAACGGACACTTGGCTTGGCAACTATTATTTGCTTTTCTGTTTCTTGTGATCACATTTAACATTTAGGCTAGTTGTCATTAGGCTGCGAATATAACAACAAAATCCAGTACGTTTACTCTCTAGCAATTTCCGTAATTATTTTAGGAAATCATATTCTTTAATTTCTTTAGAGGAATTCTGAAGTGTCAGATATATCGCTTAAATTATATGTGGAAGAATTCCGTATTATTAGGTATATCTTATTTCTTTACGAAGAAGATCTCTACGTTGTAATTGCCTTTCAGCTCCTGAGTCCACGTCAAGCAAGGAGCTAGACTTCCCTCTTTCACGTACAACGATTTGCCAGACGCAACCCGTCGTCAGTGGAATGTGGCGACCGATTTCACATCTCTTAATTTTACAGCTAAGCTGTTAATTGTTGTTGTAGAGAAATAACCTTGTAGTTACATTAATGATCTCCTAATGAGATCAATACTACTAACCCATTGATTTGACCATATACTTGGTCATACTACTGTAGTATTTTGAGGTACATTTGCCTCTAATTAGTATTATTATAATCCATTTAATTTGCATTCATATTATTATTACTCTGGCGAAGAGCCAGCGCCAGAATCATGCTTGGGATATATTAATCTTTTGGCCTGTAACCCCACATTTTTAGAAATGTTAATTTGACTCATACTATATAGTCCCTTTAATATTCATTATTATTAATAATAACATCCATAGGACACTAGTTCATGGAATTAATATCAACCACTTGCTCTACCTAGTTTTCCACTTTTTCACAAAAAGTGGCGGTCATTTGTAGCTATCGAAAATAGTGATAAATTAAATGAATTACATGAGTCATGTTTCCCACACCATATAGTGAGCTTAA
>WNGS01166943.1:0-12574 GCA_020271785.1 Procambarus virginalis | reverse complement strand
CACACACATCAACACGTCCACACACATCAACACGTCCACACACATCAACACGTCCACACACATCAACACGTCCACAACATCAACACGTCCACACACATCAACACGTCCATATATCAACAAGTCCACATATCAACAAGTCCACACACATCAACACGTCCACATATCAACAAGTTCACACACATCAACACGTCCACATATCAACAAGTCCACACATATCAACACGTCCACATATCAACAAGTCCACACACATCAACACGTCCTCACACATCAACACGTCCACATATCAACAAGTCCACACATATCAACACAGCAACACAAATCAACACATCAACACGTAAACATATAACAATTCTTTCAATTCATTCTATTTTTCTTCTTTTTTTTCGGCAGGGATATTCCTGCGCGGGCCCTAAGCCTCTGGCTGGCCCACTAAGTGTTGCTTGTTTCTGTTATACTGGTAGTAACAGTAGTTGGCGTCCGGGTAGTAACAGTAGTTGGCGTCCGGGTAGTAACAGTAGTTGACGTCCTGGTAGTAACAGTAGTTGGCGTACTGGTAGTAACAGTAGTTGACGTCCTGGTAGTAACAGTAGTTGGCGTCCTGGTAGTAACAGTAGTTAGCGTCCTGGTAGTAACAGTAGTTGGCGTCCTGGTAGTAACAGTAGTTGGCGTCCTGGTAGTAATAATAGTTGGCGTCCTGGTAGTAACAGTAGTTGGCGTTCTGGTAGTAACAGTAGTTGGCGTCCTGGTAGTGATAATAGTTGGCGTCCTGGTAGTAATAATAGTTGGCGTCCTGGTAGTAACAGTAGTTGGCGTCCTGGTAGTAACAGTAGTTGGCGTCCTGGTATTAACAGTAGTTGGCGTCCTGGTAGTAACAGTAGTTGGCGTCCTGGTAGTAATAATAGTTGGCGACCTGGTAGTAACAGTAGTTGGCGTCCTGGTAGTCAAGTTGGGGACCAAGTGAGCGTGCGTGCGCGCGTGTGTCCGCCCCGGGAACTCTTGTCTGGGTGATGTTCACGTTAGAGGTAACTGAAGGAGGAGAGTTTCGTGGTGTGAAAGAACTCTATTAATCAAAACTTATACTGTAAAATGTTTTAATCTGTATCAAATTATATTTCTAATTGCTTGTATATTATGTTAAATAGTTTTAAAAGAGTGCATTAATTGTGTACAATGTTTGTGTGTTCTCAGGGAGCAACAAGTTGGTGTTTAACCCTGAGAGAGGCTTCTACCGCCACACTGAGACTCTCTCCTCTGCCTGGAAACCTCTCACCAACTCTCAGCTCCGAAAATTTGCCTCTGATAACTACTCTCTCATATATAGGTACGTTCTTGTTTTTTTTCTCACACACACACACTCACACAAAAGAACATAAGTCCATAATTAAGAAGATACGAAGGAGGAGACCAGTAGTAAAAATACCTCGTCTTGGATAGTTGTAAAGGACAGGGGCCTTAAGAAGACTTTGATAAAGCCGCCTACAGACGCCCTAAGAACTTCTAATTCATTTGCCGTATTGGAGAACGAGTGCTGTGGTGAAACTGCGGATCACACGAAATGGAAAGCAATGAAGAGCAACGAAGCGCAGGCCCCTCAGGGAGTAAAGGAAGTACCTAAGCGAACTTTAGTTGTGGGAGATTCCCAGATAAGGTATTTGGATAGAACGTTTTGTGCTAGAGATAGGGGAAACAGGTTAAGGGTTTGCTATCCCGGAGCTGGCATTGGTGATATTATAAACAACATGAATGATATTAAAGCTGGAAATGGGAACAATCCCATTATTTGCATTAGCGCGGGAGGAAATGATGTTGGTCGAGTTAGGAGTGAGGAACTGATTCAGAGGTATAAAACAGCCAAATAATTAGTTAGGAGCAGGGGAGGAATCCCGATCATATGTGGCATTCTTCCAAAAAAGGGATTGGGAAATGAATGGATGTCGAAGGCACTTGGTGTCAATTGCCGGCTGGAAAGATATTGCAAATCAAATGCAATATCTTTCATAGGCAACTGGAAACACTTCTATGGAAGAAATGAAACGTGTGCTCGCGATGGGGTGCATCTATCGAGGGATGGGGTGGTTGTTGTTGGGAACTCGTTGGAACCAGTTGTTAGAGGCGTTTGTTTGGGTTAAAACTGTTCGTAGATAGTGGTATGAGAATTGATTTTGAGGAAGAAGGTAATAACAGTATGTATTTGTGGGAGAAAAGAATTGGCAAAAAGATCAGGGAAAGAGAAGGGCCTCAAAATAAAATTCACTTAGGGTATATATAAACAATGGGCAGAGTTTCTTTCACCCTATGCCCCTGTTACCTAGCAGTAAAATAGGTACCTGGGTGTTAGTGTAACGTCCGTGTATAATGGTTTGTAACACCCGAGTAAAATACCACCATTGTACACCTCTATAATGAATACTAAACTAATAATGTAAACACTACTACTTATCCTGAGTAACACTTCCTGACCAGTTGCACTTTGTAACACTGTTATTGAACACTGCAATATGAGCTGACATATGATGGTTACACCGGAACCAAAAGGTATGCTGCCAACAAGGAAATGCCACACAGGAATAAATATGCTGCCACCATCTTCCTTTGACCATTGAGACTAAATCAAGCAACGAGGCAAGAAACATTGCTTGACTTGGAGAGTACTTTCTATGACTGTCATTAATTATGGGACGGTTGTCAGCCACTATATCCAAAAGGCTAAGAGGATTCAACAATTGACACAGCCGGGAAATTTGACATGAGTTTATTGAAACCAAAATTATACTAACCACTATAAATCCTACTCTAACACTGGCCAATAGTTTAAAAAATTTAGACATGGAACAAAATTTCAGAGATCACCCACATTACCTTAAGACCTCTGTCTCTCCATCCGGTGGACACTGCCTCTCCCCTGGCTGTGGATGTTCGTCACAGACCCGCTCTCGATCCCGGTGCCCCGCACTCTGTTCCTCTAAATCTCTACAGGACCTCTATATACTACCCCAAGAGGTGGAGAGGAAGATTTACTGTTGCTACCTACACCAAGAAATAAGAGGTCGGCCACACGTGCACAAACACTCAAGAATTTTCATTACTTGTTTGACATTCACCATACACTGTTCAAGAGAGGAGTTATTAATTACGTGTGTGACTAACCTCTGACCTGGCTAAAAGGGGGAAATCCATGTATGTTTACACATAAGAAACTGGGGTCTACTCCATTACCCTGTTTGACAAGGGTATCATGAAATATTACATACTTGAAACTATGCTGACTAAGACTAACCCAGAAATTGTTTTAAACAACATACAAGATACTCTGGAGGTCATCTGGGCTGACCTCTTGGAGAAGGCTTCCCTGGGTGAGAACTCTAGGTGGAGGGGGGGGTCATGGGTGTTACAACTCCCTTTCCCCGGAGTTAAGACAAAATCGGGTGTATGAAAATTAAGCCCAATTTTGTCTTATCCTAACTCATCCAAAATACCACAACTTAACCCTAAAAGAGAAAAAAAAAATGCCAGTGAAATATTGATAAAAGTAAACTAACTAAATTAACACGATGCAAAGTACATTATACAGTTACACTGCAGTAAGAACAACACATAAATGTACAATGAAAGAAACAAAAGTACAGAAAAAAAATCTTGGCAAAAGTACAAACAATGATACCCTCACACATGATACAATTCCGAATATCATAATATGACAATAAAGTATGTCAATGAAAAAAAAGACAAATCCCGACTGCACATGAGGCAGTCCAGCAAGGCTTCCCCCGAAGGCTGGAAGACCAAAACAAAAATCACCTTAAAACTAGCATGACATATAAAAAAAAAATAAAAAAAAATCCTAATGGAACAGGAAACTTACAACTAAAAATAATATGTCAAAATACAAGGAATGATGCAAGGCTACATAATACAACCCTGAGTTACAATATATGGCAATAAAGAATACTATGAAACAATGACATATCCTGCCTGCACACTAGGCAGGCTAGCAAGTCTTCCTCAGAAGGTCTGAAGAACAAAACATACAAAATAAAATGATCAACAACATGAAAAAAAAATATATATATAATATTCCTACTCTAATATTTAAATCTAAGTAATTAAAAATAACAGGTAACATTATACCTAAGTGGGACATACCCCAAACATCTGCTGGGTACCTCATGACCCACAGCCAAACCTATGAGTTATACAAGTTATAAAACATGGTAAAAATACAAAAACAACTGACATCAAAACTCTGCAACAGAACCGTAAGTTACAGAACACTTGTCGGCCAATCCAATACCGCACAAGACAACAGTACCAGGGTCAATCTGCACACACTAATAGTAAGACTACCTCTTACCACAATAGAAACATTACTTAACATTACAACATTTTATTGAAATATAAAGGCATGCAAATATTAAAAAAAAATCTGTACCCATTCACTGGTACACAAACAGGGAACCTGGACACTCATCACCTGGACAGACCTATTACATAGACACATACATGAAATAAAATAATATTAAATTTCACGATAAAGTTTGTGCTAGAGACCCAAGTCATCTAGCTAAGATCACTGTCTAGGACCACATTTCTAGGTCTAGTTTCTTTACATCCTCATAAATGCTAGATTTTCCAACTGATTACACATTCATGCGACACCTAAATAATAGTCATTTCTCTTAAGCATCATTCGTAAATCTGGACACATCAATGTTCATGTTGAGATATGCGTTTTCTATCGTGCATTCGTTGTACTCTCGCGTGGTGGCCTGATGTTGGAGACCTGATGTTGGAGACCGGATGTTGGAGACCTGATGTTGGAGATCTGATGTCGGTGGCCTGATGCTGGAGACCTGATGTTGGAGGTCCAGCGTCTGCCTGTCGATGATGCCTGCATATACCCAGAGATCTTCTTGCAACAGCTCTGGGGTACGTCTGGTGACAGAGTGAGTCTACTGGAGACAGACTCCTCGTCAAGCTATCAAACTGCTCGAAGGTGGTGGCGTGAAGAGCAGTGGCGAGTGACAGCGGCCGGGGACTTGGCCGGTCACAGGTGAACGGTGTGGGTAGAGATGTATACAAGCACATCTCACATTCAGTTGCTTGAAGCTGAAGGTCGATGATGAGTAACAGCAGCTACATAGCAGGAGTCGTGACAGCAGGGCAGAGAGTGTGACGTCAACGATGTCTTGCAACAGAAGTAAGCAGGTGCAGGTGTTGGGGCGTGGGTGGCATGGCGGCAGGCCAGGTGGATCCCGACTTCAGCTCCGGGGACCCATCACTGTACAGGCGTTGCTTGTGTCACATTCTACTGAGCCGGTACGCCTTATCGCGCATGCCCTAATGTGCCTGACCTTGGGCAGATGGTGCGAAACGTGCACCCTGTTGGCGAGTCAAGCACACTCAGTAGGGAGGTGCCGTTGGAATGTGACCGCCTCGTTGCGCATCTTGGTGGAGTCAGTGATGTGGCATCCCCAAGGACGAGGGGGAACTGGTAGGTGACTGCTGCTGGCATACCCGCTTGTTGACCTCGCGCCTCCATTTCCGGTGTGCCTGCACGGTGTGTCGCAGCAGGCAGGTGGGTGCCTCTGATAATGAACTGCAAGACTGGGGCCCACCATGGTGCGTTGACATCTGGACAGCTGTGCTCTGCTGGCTGGAACTCTGGCTTGGACAACTTCGTGTGGTGGGAGGTGTCGGCTGGGTGAATGGTGTGACTATCACCCTCCCAGGTAACCGAGTGGTGGGGTTACTGGGATTGTTGGGAGGGGGTGGGGTGTAACGTAACCCCCTCTCCACTGTACCAGAGGGGTGACCCCTCTGGCCTCAATGTTGGTTCACGAGTAGCTGGTACCGGGGACAGAGCGGTGTGAACAAGCAGACCTGGGGAAGACAGAATAACACTCCGACTGGCGGAAACAAGGACTCTCCCCTGGGCTTTGGTGACAGGGTACAGCCCAAGGGTAGGTAAGGCATGTTCTCTGAATACATTCCATGCCAAATTCTCAAAACAATTGCCAGTTTAAAAAACTCTGATAAAAACTACTAAGGGGCAAGACAACTTACTAAAACTCTCCCTGCCTCGCCCGTGACCTCGTTAACATAGGGTGACAAGGCTGACCCTGGGTACCAATGAGAGTTGACAGAAGGTCGTCCTCTCCATCCTGGGCAAGCCCAGCTGGGTCAGTCAACTCAGAAGGGTCAGGAATGGGAATCGCTGAAGGCAGTTCCAGTTCCTCCCTGGCAACGTAACACTTTAATTTGTTGACATGAATAGTTGTGTCACCCTGGTCATCAAAAATTCCCTTGATCAGAAAATTAACTGGGCCAAGCTTCTTAATTACTCTATATGGTCCACGCCATCTAGGTGCCAGCTTCCTACTTTGATTGGCAGGCGCCTTTTCATTTAACCTCATAACCAAGCTTCCCTCTCTAACTGTCAACGGTTGAACCTTCTTATCATAATAGTGCGCATACCGGCTCCTCGCTGTCTTAGAAGCCTCAGCAGCAATCCTCCAAGCATTTCTCATTTTAGATTTCTGAAGGATAAAAAAGCCCGTGTCAGCTGTCACGGGCTGCTTCCTGGGGGTGGAGGCCTGGTCGAGGACCGGGCCGCGGGGACACTAAAGCCCCGAAATCATCTCAAGATAACCTCAAGATATTACACTAACACTAGAAGTCTAAGAAATAAAATAAACGATTTAAATGCTCTTGTATGTACAGAAAAAATAGATATTATTGCACTTACCGAAACATGAATGAATGTAGAAAATAGAGAGCTATTAGCTCTCTGAAGAAACTGAAGAAAGGCAGTTAGAACAGAAAGCAATTCAGGAAATAAAGAAAAATCCAAAATATTTCTTCTCATATGCGAAATCAAAAGCAAAAACCACTGCCAGTATTGGACCTATTCGTACAAGTGAAGGTTCATACACAGAGGATGACAAAGAAATTAGTGAAATCCTAAAAAAGCAGTATGAGGACATGTTTAGCACTCCAATAAACAACATGAAAGTGGAAGATCCAGATAATTTCTTTATGCGGGATATTCAAACCCCTGTAAATATAACTGATATCAACACGAGCACACTAAATTTTGAAAGAGAAATTGAAAACATGCCCATGCACTCGGCCCCAGGTCCTGACTCATGGAATTCAATATTTATAAAGAAATGCAAAGTGCCGGTAGCACAGGCACTCAGTATAGTGTGGAGGAAGAGCTTGGACACGGGGGAGATACCAGATGCACTTAAAGTAGCAGACATAGCTCCTCTACACAAGGGAGGGAGCAAAGCATTGGCAAAGAATTATAGACCAGTTGCACTAACATCGCACATCATAAAAGTATTTGAGAGAGTGATTAGGAGTCAGGTCACGAAATTCATGGAGACCAATGACCTTCACAACCCAGGCCAACGTGGATTTCGAGCGGGAAGATCGTGCCTCTCACAGCTACTTGAGCACTACGACAGTCACTGAGGCATTAGAAGAAAAACAGAATGATGATGTGATATACACGGACTTCGCAAAGGCTTTCGATAAATGTGACCATGGCGTGATAGCACACAAAATGAAGTCAATGGGAATAACCGGTAAAGTAGGACGCTGGATACTCAGTTTTCTGTCAAACAGGACTCAGCGAGTAACGGTCAACCATATAAAATCTAGTCCAATTACAGTTAAAAGCTCTGTACCTCAGGGTACAGTCCTTGCACCGCTGCTTTTCCTTATTCTCATATCAGATATAGACAAAAATACAAGTCACAGCTTCGTATCATCCTTTGCAGATGACACAAAAATCAGTATGAAAATTACCTCGGCTGAAGACATTGAAAAACTTCAAGCTGATATTAATAAAGTTTTCGACTGGGCATCAGAAAATAACATGATGTTTAACAGTGATAAATTCCAGGTACTCAGGTACGGTAAAAATGAGGACCTTAAACATAATACAGAGTACAAAACACAATCAAATGTACCCATAGTAGGAAAACAGCATGTAAAGGATTTGGGAATAATAATGTCTGACGACCTAACGTTTAAGGAGCATAACCAAGCAAATATTGCGACAGCCAGAAAAATGATAGGATGGATTACGAGAACTTTCAAATCCAGGGATCCCATCACAATGGTTGTACTCTTCAAGTCACTTGTGTTGTCCCGTCTTGAGTACTGCTCAGTACTCACTTCCCCCTTCAGAGCAGGAGAGATTGCTGAAATAGAGGGAATACAGAGAACATATACGGCACGCATAGACGAGGTAAAGCACCTAAATTATTGGGATCGTCTCAAAGCTCTCCAAATGTACTCACTAGAAAGAAGACGAGAGAGATATCAAATAATATACACCTGGAAGATACTGGAGGGCCAAGTACCAAATCTGCACAGTAAAATAACGGCGTACTGGAGTGAACGATAAGGAAGAAAATGCAGAATAGAACCAATGAAGAGCAGAGGTGCCATAGGCACAATCAGAGAACACTGTATAAACATCAGAGGTCCGCGGTTGTTCAACGTCCTCCCAGCAAGCACAAGAAATATTGCCGGAACAACCGTGGACATCTTCAAGAGGAAACTAGATTTATTCCTCCAAGGAGTGCTGGACCAACCGGGCTGTGGTGGGTATGTGGGCCTGCGGGCCGCTCAAAGCAACAGCCTGGTGGACCAAACTCTCACAAGTCAAGCCTGGCCTCGGGCCGGGCTTGGGGAGTAGAAGAACTCCCAGAACCCCATCAACCAGGTATCAACCAGGTAACTAGCTGAATATCAAATAAATGGATTTAAATTATTTCACACAGACAGATATATTAGACGAGGAGGGGAGTAGCCATATATGTTAGGGACAATTTGAAATGTAGTCTCAAAGAGGAAATCAAGTCTGAGCCACACACAAACTATTTGGATAGAATTAAACGAAAAAGCAAATAATATTATAATAGGAGTTATATATAGGCCACCAAATTTAGACAGAATGGAAGCAAAGCATCTATGGGATGAAATATCTAGAGCAACTAGATCTAACAGTATTTATCTCATGGGTGACATTAATTGTAGTGGAAGAAACTGGTTGAACAAAACAGGGAATAATGAAGCGGAAGATTTTCTAGAATTAATTGATGGCTGCTTTCTTACGCAACATATTAAGGAACCAACGCGAGGAAATAATATTTTAGATTTAGTGGTACCTAACAGGAAAACACAAATTAAGGACATCGACCACAACCCCGGGGTCCAACCATCTCTCACAAAATGCACAACTGAATCCTGATCTTGTTGAAACTCTTGTCACTTGCATTGAAAATGATCTTGTTGAAACTTTTATCACACGCATCGAAAATGCACTAGAAAAGACGCTGGACCGACTTCTAACTAAATTCTTTACACAAGTAACACAACCCACCCCTGAGGCTGACCCAAAAGACATCCCATCAACAGCTACAGACACTGACATCCGCCCAAACAAAGCCACCATTGCTGGACACACATTGTTTGAACAGATGATAGAAAAACTCATAAATAACTCCCTAGCACGCCTTACCAACATCATTCCACAGGCTGACTTGCCACAAACCCAAACCGCCAGTACCAAGAGTAAGACACAGCCCACATCCACATCTAGGTATCCAACACGTACTGCTACTGGCATGCCAAGGAAAAGAGACACATCCATAACCCATACATCCTAAATGGCTCCCCTAACCTTCATGACTTGGAACGCAAAAAGCATTAAAACATCCCTCAGAACTTAAACAATTCCTTTACTCATCCAAACCGGACTTAGCTTTCATAACCGAATCCTGGCTCACTCCCAAACAAAATCCTATTTTTAAAAACTTTCAGATGCAGAGACTGGACAGACCAAACCGTATGGGTGGTGGTATTTTCCTCCTAACACGGAGTAACATGACATGTAAACCTGAAACGCTTACACATTTTGTAAATGGTAAACTAGAAATTTTAGCATGCTGTCGGAAAATCCGACACCATTTAATATTACATACAATTGCAGATAATGCTGCTGCGTTGTATAAACAAGTTACCCATAGAAATGTAGCTTGTAGTGGAGTTTCCGTCTATAGAAAACGGGATATCATAGCCACATACTATTATAATTCACCAACTATTGTGTTGGGAATTATTCTTAAATACATTAGTCTTTGGACTTTTACCATCATAAAAACATCTTATTTTAATTAACTTAATTATCAGAATCAAATAGAGTAAATGTGACCCTTCTATCAAGTTACTGACATCTCTACAAAGTAGGGAGTAGGGTGTGGTCCATTGTTGTTGTCACCGGGCAGCCATGGTGTCACCTCCGAGACACGTGGAGCGAATTTGGCTCCTATCATTTCTGGACAATGTCGGCCAGTAGCGTCAATAGTATGGAGTGTCAGCCATTATTCAAGACCAGAGGCGCAAGAGAGCAAATTCAGCTCCTATTATATCTCTTAGACGAAGTGTTATGGGAACCAAAGGTCTACCATCATCAACACGCAGTCAACAATAAACAAGCTAAGTGTTCTGCCGAAACCCATTTATCTATTCATTTTTGGCCATTAATGTCTGTGGATAGGGTGAGCCGGTTAGAATACGAAATCGCCTCAAACTAAAGGTAATTAAGCCTTGGTCTTTATATGGTTCAAGTACGGTGTTTTCTCTGATATAGCTGTCATTTAGGATTCTGGCTTTATAGCAAGCGCCCTTTGGCAGGTACAAGACGAGGAAGCATGCTTTATCTACCAGTTACCAGGGTGATGGAAGCTACCTCACACGAGGAAAATTTGGTGTCTACATCCTAGTTTTACCTGGAAAATAAGGCCGGCTGTACAAATAAGATAAGGAACCTATTCAATGTTTAACAATATATGTAGTTTAATACTGTAGTTTGAGTGGCTGCATATATATAATTTAATAAACCCCCCTAATGTGTATGAATCGATTTGTGAGATAATTGCAGAAATACAGTCCACTCAACATTATACAAATTGCTATCGAATTATATAAATTAACGTAAATATAAATTCTATATAAATTCATATAAATTAAATATATATAAAACTCACAGGTCGGTTCCCACACATGCCTAATACCCTACAATGGTACACACATATCCTTTCTGGGTATATACAACCCTGGTGGCACAATAAATTTAAATGAACTGGAATTTTATCTAAACCAATTACGGCAACCGATCATTGTTACAGGAGATCTAAATGCAAACCACCCCACATGGAGTAGAGGTACCCAAAATACTGCAGGCACCGATTTATATAACTACCTAGACACTACACCATATATTCTACTTTCGCCGCCCTACCTTGCAACCTACTTTAACTACAGAACCAATTATGAAGCCTCATTGGACATCTGCTTTGGCTCGGCGCACTTTCAACATGAACTACAGTTTCATACTGGACCAGATATTAGTAGTGACCACAAACCCCTCACTATAAAATTTACTAACTTTCAGCCACCAACCCACCCCCTAACGCTCCCCAAGTGGAACATTAAGAAACTAGATAAGAAAAAATGGGCTGATACTGTTTGTCTCCCAGATACAGACGATGTAGACCCAAACACGCGACTGTCCACAATCACCTCGGCCATAAATTCTGCAGCCACCCAAATGCTTAAGAAAACCTCAGGACATAGGTCCAACAAACCACTTAAACCGTGGTGGAACGCAGAATGTGCACGAACAGTCGCCTTACGCCGACGAGCCATACAAAAACAAAGACGTCAACCCTCCCTACAGAACTGGGTAATCTCCGGCGGGCCACAGCAGAAGCCAAAAAAACCATACTGTCAGCAAAGCGAGCATCATGGGCAAAATTTTGTGATAGCCTCACACCCACTACGCCACATTCAAAGTCTGGGCTACATTTAACAGCATTAAAGGTCGCCCAACATTCCCTTCGTTTCCCCTGATGATCAACGGTTCACTCTGTCAAACACCTCAGGAGCGTGCAAATGTTCTTGCTGAATGTCTTAAAGTACCCTCTCAACACCCTTCTTTCATGCCCAAGAACTCCCCTCAGACAAGAAATTGACCGTGCCATACTGCTACCATGCTCGGCGTCGACAACATGATAACCTTAAGCGAGCTCCACTTAGCCTTAACTCGCCTACCTCTGGCAAGGCACTGGAGAGGATGGAATTCCATATGAACTCATTAAATATCTTCCATCGACCGCACATAGTACTATCCTAAACTATTACAACTATGCTGGACTCACGGAATATTCCCTCACAATGGCAGACCAGTATTATTCTTCCGTTCCTTAAACCAGGAAAAGACCATCCCACCTGCGTCATACAGACCTATTTCCCTACTATCATGCATTAGTAAAGTCATGGAAAGACTAGTGCATACTCGCCTCCAATGGTACTAGAGTATAATAATATTATACTGTCACTCCAGCTGGATTCGACCGCAATGCCTCACACTCGATCAAATACTTTGCCTTGAACATGAAATCCGCACGCCCTCAGAAGCAGCAAATTCTGTATGTTCTCTACTTATACCTCAAAGGAGCTTTGATAGCAGTCCTATACTTGCCTCCTCGCAAAGCTT